>JASWHV010000010.1:24450973-24775530 GCA_030760725.1 Neostapfia colusana
CAACCTCCCTCTTATTCCTACAATCCGAGATGAGATTGTAGAGGCTCAGAAGAGAGACAGGGGTATGTCTCATATCTGGAGGAGAGTGGACAGCGGTGAATTAAAGATGTTCCGCAAGGATGAAGATGGTACTCTATGGTTTAACAACCGTATAGTTGTACCCCGGAACATGAAATTGCGGAGGAAGATACTGGATGAAGCACATTTATCCAAGTACTCCATTCATCCGGGAAGCAATAAGATGTACCAGGACATGAAATCTAAGTTCTGGTGGACACGGATGAAAAGAGAGATTGCGAAGTACGTATCCGAGTGTGATACGTGTCGGCGGGTTAAAGCCGACCATATGAGGAAAGCCGAACCACTTCAACCGCTGAAGATTCCAGCATGGAAGTGGGAAGACATAAGTATGGACTTCATCGTCGGTCTACCCATGACCAACAACAAGCATGATTATATTTGGGTAATTGTCGATCGTTTGACCAAGACAGCACATTTTATTCCAGTCCATACCAAATATGTGGCAAAGAAGTATGCGGAGCTGTTCATTTCGAGAATCGTGTGTTTACACGGGGTTCCCCGCACCATCGTTTCTGATCCAGGTGCGTTGTTCATATCCAGATTTTGGGAGAAACTGCATGCTTCCTTGGGAACCAAGTTAATTTGGAGTTCAGCGTATCATCTGCAAACTGATGGTCAAATGGAGAGGATAAGTCAGATTCTGGAGGATATGCTACGGGCATGTGTCATCAATCATGGGAAGAATTGGGATGACCATCTACCGTTAGCAGAATTCTCATATAATAACGGTTATCAATCCAGCATCAAGATGGCCCCGTATGAAGCTCTTTATGTCCGGAAGTTCCGCACACCACTGAATTGGTGTGAATCCGACGAGAGAGTGGTCTACGGGATTGATCTTGTGAATGAAGCCGAGGAACGAGTGCGAGTGATTCAAGCCAATTTAAAGGCTGCTCAATCTCGGCAGAAGAGTTATGCAGACAAATGACGTCGACCTCTTCACTTCGACATCGGGGACCATGTGTATCTTCGTGTCTCTCCGATGAAAGGGGTTCATCGTTTCGGAGTGAAGGGAAAGCTTGCTACGTGATTCATCGGGCCGTTTGCTGTCACTGAAATATGCGGACCCGTGGCCTATCATCTGGAGCTACCGACGTCACTTTCGGGTATTCACAATGTTTTCCACGTCTCTCAGCTGCGGTAATGTCTTAAGTACCCAACCACGGTTCATATGGAGAACATTGGGGATCTTCAACCGGATCTCACCTATTCTGAGTATCCGATACAGATTATTGACGAGATGACTCGCGCCACAAGAAATCGGACATTGCGATTTTTACAAAGTCTTGTGGAGCAACCACACCGCTGATGAAGCCACGTGGGAAAGCGAGGATTTTCTCCGTTTAAATTTTCCTGACTTGTTTGTACCATATGTCCAGTAGCCATTCTCCCTTCTTCTTTCTTTTTGTAATCTCGGGACGAGATTCTTTTAAGGGGGGAGGAATGTAACAGCCCTAACTCTTGTAAAGTTTGATGTCAGCTCATGAAACAAAGTTAAGGCGATAAAAGACTATAATTGTGTCACATGAAATGATGAACACACAAATGGACATGTGAGGGAGTTAAAAATTTTCTCTAGCCCATGCTCAACACATGTTAACCTAGGGGAAATAATAACACTCCTAAAACTCTAACTCATGTGCACCTCCTCTATGAGTAGAGTGGAGGGAATTTAAACGCAATTTGAATCTTTTGAAAGGATTTCCATTCAGATTGTCCAAAGGCCTATATGTGAGATCATAGATTCATCTCTCATGTATTCAAGAGCCTAAGTTTCAAATTTGGAGAATTTTTGGTTTCATATACTATTTATTCCGAGGATTAAATGAGGGCACGTTCAAATTAAAACTTAAATTTGAATTTTGAACCAAACAAACTCAATTTCAAAATATGATTTCAGATTTGAGTTCCTCATAATTCTTTTGACCTATCCTCCAAGTTTGATAAAATTCAGAGCTTGTTTGCTATTTTAAATTGAAATGGGGGATAAGAGGGAGAATTGTGGCTGTGGACCCCACTGGTCAGTCTCACCAAAAATGCAAACCGACTCCCTCGGTTCCTCACAGCGCGCCATGGCGAGGAAGGCAGCTGGCGAGCTGTGTGCTGGATCCCTCCACCGGCTCTGCCCTTATCTCCCCCCGAAGGCTGCACAGGCGAAGTTCCACTCTTCTCCTCGCTTTGCCTCGCTCCCGTGAAAATTTCTCCTGAGCAGAACAGAACAGCAGCCGCTCTCTGTTCCTTTGATCGCCCAGGGTGAACCGAACACCCTTTGCTCGAGCTTCCCACAGAGAAAACCTTCGCCCCTGAGTGCTCTAGCCGGCTGTCAACCTTCCCTTCGCCGTCCCGAGCTCACCGGCGCCCAGAAACAGAAAAGTTTCTGCTGCTCCCGTGTTGAACGTCGGAGGACCGAAACTGATCACCGTGGCCAGCCCAAACCAGGAGTGATCACGCCCAAGCAAGCCACCCCATCTGTGCAACTACAAGCCTATTTGCTCACCCCCAAAGCTCAGCCCTAGCCATTGATCACAGAGGGAGAATTTCAAGTTTTTCTCCCGGGCGGCAGAGACGGACCTTGAGGTAAGGAATTGTAAAATTCGTCCTCAAATCGTGTTTGTTGGGTCTCAAACTTCACACACAGGATGTTAACTGCCTAGCACACCTCCTCCATCGATTTTAGACCAAGAAATTGAGTGTAGAGTGAGCAATCCGAGCTCTTTTAGAGGGTATACCGCTGGACCCTATCGGGCGCACGGTGCCGATAGGTTTAGAGCCCTCTCCAGCTTGTTTAGACCTCATGCCGGTCTTCTACATGATCCCCTGGTGCTGTAGAGCCCAAGAACCGACCATTTGGTGGAGAATTCACCGTGCAAGACCTCGCCGGAGCCCTAGGGTTTGCTGTGGCCGGTGCACCCTGTTTTCCGGCGAGTTTCAGCCGCCGGCGACCTCACCAACGTGTTCAGCGTGGGGAAATATGGGGGGGGCCGCCAGCAGGGGGTCTGGAGGTGGCTGGGAAGTGCTTTTCCGGCGATCTCGCCGGAGGGGGCCGCCACTGCCCTGTTTGGCGCGAGTCTGGAGGTTAGGGATGACAGGTGGGACCCACTGTCAGCATTTAAACATTTTCCAGATTTTCCCACTCTAGTTCAAACTTTGGAGAGCCATAACTTTGTGTAGGAGTGTCCAAAAATTGTGAAACAAATTTTGTTGCATTCCCCACAAAGAGTACTATCTAGGGGTGCAGCCCAATGTTTATGAAAATCCCTGAATTTGGCTCATTAATTCATTTAAGCAAAATATTGTAGGAATTTTTACAGGAGTTCTGTTTATTGGAAAATTCCCAAATTAGGACAGAGCATTCTTCCAAAATTCCTTGAACTCCAGTAAATATTTCAGAGGCATTGGACCTCATTTGCTTGGTCAAATGATGTGTTCATTCCTTATGTCTCTGAAAAATGGGAAAATAAACAGAGACATTTTCAGCTTTTCCCCATTCTTTCTAAAATCGATATCTCCATGTAGGAAACTCCACAAATGGTAAAACAAATTCCTATGGACTCAGGACATTTTGTACTTCACAAAAAGTATACTTTGCTGCATAGGAAAGCTTAATATCTAGGGGGTAAAGGCAGGTTAGTGAAAACCACATAAGGATTTGTTGTGCTAACATGAAGCTATTTCTTGAGCTCAATTTTTGCACACTGCCTAAATACCATCCATATAGGCTGTGGTTAAATTCTAAGCTTCATTGGACCTCTGGAACTTGAGCTACCATCTTTTAGGTTTAAGTGTTCATATAATGGACTTAATCACATGGTGATTACTAGTATCCCTTTTCACCTAGCTTTCATCATCTCTAAGGTTTAGATCCAACAACAGAAACATTGCTGTTGTTTATCACTTTTAGGTGTGAGTTAACTGGTACAAAAGTTTCGAATACTTTTCTAAATTACTTTTGAATACATGTGCATAAATCATCTTAATAGCACGTGACGTCGACGTTCGACGAGGACTCGACTCTGCAGCGAGGATCTCCATCTCGTGACGAGTTTGACGGGTTCTCCGGAGGAAGACTAACTCCTAGCTTCTAAAAAAACCGTTGAGCAAGGCAAGCCCCGGTTTGCATATAGTTACCGTTTTAAATTTTGCTTTACTTCACCTCATGTGTATTAGAGTTGATATTGTGCATTATGTCTAGGATGATTGAAACCCACTTGCATGGCTATTACATCCCTCAGTAGAAGGTTTAGTGTAGGCTTTGCCTCGTCGTAGATGCTAGGCTAATGTTGTAGCTAGCTCGGTAGAAGTCGAGTAGTAAAAAGCTACTCGCGAGAAAGGTCGAGTAATGGAGTTACTTGCGAGATGTTAATGATAAGAGCACCCTCATGAAAATGAGATGGGGACGGGGATGTTCCTGTAGGATGGAGCGCTCAAGGTTGGTCTCGACCTGCGATGGGTGTGACAATGCTTGAGACCACGTTTGGCCTGGACCGGGATGGTAAGGCAAATGTGGAGGTTGGTTGTAGCCCCCTCCGAGTCGGTTAAGGACCGTATGTATGCGGCCCTGCTGGACAAGATTGAGCTGTACCAGATATATAGTGGGGTATGGGACCCATGAAACCGATGTAACTCGATGGACCGTGATATAGAAACTCATCCTTCGCGTGGGAATGGCGTTGAGAAGGCGGGAGGTGTAAATCCTTTCGCGGGCAACTTCGACGTGTCCGCGTAGAGGACCATCCTGCTCGGCGCGAAGCGTTTTTCTATGTCGGGGTGTCGTGTGAAAGGTTGCTGCATACAACGTAAGAAAGAGCTCTTGAGAGAGTCTTTTGAGGCGGGTGTATGTGTCGTGTATTCCGGGTTGTTATTGATTCGAATCACCGTCGCTCGCGGAAGAGGATTGAGCATACTTGCCCACTGCGCCGTGACTTAGTAAAAAGAGGAATTAAGTCTCTTAACTTGCTGTTTGTGGATTAATCACTGTATTGGAACCTTGACTGAAGTAGATATATAGCCAACTAAATTTCATTTCCACCTTAGGCTAGCAACATCGGGATAAGTGTTTCTTGTTTGATTATGGACTTCCGATGTTGTGAGGCGTGAGGACCACTAAAATGAAGGCTACAAGAATCTGAATATAAGGATCAAGTTTAGTCAAGCTGCATTTTGCAAATTCCTGTTCCTACTGTCTTACTACCCCTGCATTTAGAGTTTCATGTTTAGGAGTGATGGTTAAGTCTTGCTGAGCCTTAGTGCTCACGGTTGCTTCTGAGTTGTTTTTGTAGGTAGCAGGATGCCTGCTATGAAGAGGGTGGTTCGGTGAGACGACGAACCTCACGGTTTGTTCAACTCATCGGAAACCTAGCCGCTGCCTTTCTTTGGTGAAGCTAGTAGGAAGAGTTCGCGGGCTGAACGACTTCTCTTCGACGTAGTTAGGGTCGAGGGTGAGTAGTTTGTCCAGCTAGTTTTACATTCCACTGCGTGTGTACTTATGTTGTAAAAGATATTATGTTGAGTAACAAAATGGTTCCATTATGTTCTTACTCCTCTTTTCGTGCTTGCTGTTGGGTGCCGCATCGCACGGCACCACCCACTGCGATCTCCGAGCCTCAAAGATTCCTCCCTCCGAGATTATATGTCCTAAAAAGGGAACTCTCTTCAGCCAAAATTCACACTTGCTCAACTTGGCATATAGTTGGTGTTCTCTCAGCTTTTGCAACACCAACCTTAGATGTTCCTCATGTTCTTCTTCATCTTTGGAGAAGACGAGAATGTCATCTATGAAAACCACCACAAATTTGTCCAGATATTCCATGAATACCTTGTTCATGAGATACATGAAGTATGCCGGGGCATTAGTTAGCCAGAAAGGCATGACGGTGTATTCATACAGTCTGTACCGAGATACGAAAGCTGTCTTTGGAATATCAGTTTGCCTTATCTTAAGTTGGTGGTATCCCGACCTGAGATCAATTTTTGAGAACACACAAGCTCCCCTCAACTGATCAAACAAGTCTTCAATGCTGGGTAATGGGTACTTGTTCTTGATGGTTACTTCATTCAACGCACGGTAGTCTACGCACAACCTTTGGGTTCCGTCCTTCTTGGGCACAAATATCACTGGAGCTCCCCATGGTGAGGAACTAGGACGAATGTACCCCTTCTCTGTCAATTCTCTTAAATGTTCCTTGAGTTCTTCCAGCTGTTTGGAGTCCATCCGATAGGGTCTCTTGTATATCGGAGCTGTTCCAGGCACTAGCTCAATCGCGAATTCCACTTCACGATCGGGGGGCATACCTGGCAACTCATCCGGAAAAACATCTGGGTATTCCCTGATGATCCTGATCTCCTCCACTTCCACCTCAACTTGATTGAGTTTAATGTCCCTCCTAGGCTCTTGTATGGTTATGAACTTTACTCTTGTGCCACTAGGGTGAGTTAGTTCCACCGTTCTTGTCGAACAATGGATGTTTCCTTTATGTTTGGTCAACCAATCCATACCCAAAATAATATCTATCCCTTGTGAATCTTTCACTATGAGGTTGGCAGTAAATACTACCCCATTAATGTCTAGATTCACCTTGGGACACACTTGTCTTGTCCTTATCTCCCCCTGTAGAGTTTACTGCTAGCATATGGTCCATTTGAGTTGTTGCTAGATCATGCTTCTTAACAAACCTTTGAGCAATGAACGAGTGGGTAGCACCAGAATCAAACAACAAGGTTGCAATGTGTAAATTGGCAGGAAACTTACCAATTACCACATCAGGTGCCTCTTGCGCTTCCTCCATGGTTACGTGGTTCACCCGTCCTCGCATCACATTCTGCTGTGGTGGCGGCATGGGCTTCTTCTTTGGGCACTTATGGGCGTATTGCCCCACTTCACCACAGTTGAAGCATTGCACCCCAACCTTAGGTGCCTGGCCTTTGTTGTCTTGGGGTTAGTTCTGTGGTCCTTGCACTGCTGGTCGAGGTTGATATGAGGGGACGAGGCTGCTGTACAAACTGACGTTGTGTCTGTGCTGGTGCTGACGGAGGCCTGAAATTCGGGTTGTACCCTCTCGGTGCTGAGTAGGGTACCACAGCACGGCTCGTCTACCCTGTGGGTGGCTGCATCAGTCGTGGGCGTGTGTTGCTACCCGAGGCTTGGTGTGACCATCCCGCCTTCCTCTTGTTTTCATTTTCCAAGGCCTTCAGCTTCCTCTCCACAACAAATGCTCTGTCTACCATCTTTTGGAAGCTTGTATATTCGTTGGAGGACATTGCACACTGCATCTCCGCAGTAAGCCCTTCCACAAAGAAGTCTTGTTTCTGCTCATCAGTTTCGATGTCCCGTGGTGCATAACGGGATAGTTGGGTGAACTTAGTGAGGTATTCCCTCACAGTCATGTTTACTTGCTGCAGTCCCAAGAACTCCTTCCTCTTGTTTTTGAGTTCACCCCTTGGTATGTAATGGTTGCGGAAACTGCGCTGGAACTCTTCCCAAGTGATGTTCTCGGGGTCATGATGGGCTGCTACGTAAGCGGTCCACCAATCAGCAGCAGGTCCATGCAATTGGTGAGAGGCAAACAGCACCCTCTCATACCCTTGGCATTGTATGATCCTCATCTTGCTCTCAATGGTATTTAGCCAGTCATCTGCCTCCAGAGGTTCAGCAGCACTTGCAAACTTTGGAGGTTGAGTCCCTAGAAACTCACTCAACCTTGGTTGGCGTGGTGCAGCTTGTGGAGGTGGAACTTGGTGCAAGTTGGCCACCTCTTGAGTTAAACTCTGGATGAGCTGATTCTGATTTTCAAGCATTTGGTGGATGGGATCAGCTCCTTCACGGCGACCACCCCTGTCTTGTCCTCCAGAAAGATGAGGGTTGTCGGGCTCATCGTTGTTGTTGGCGGGGTTGGCACCATGACCCTTTCTTCTTCTGGCCATCTATCATGATCAACCAAATGTCAATTTAAAGTATTACGTATTAACTTCCCAATTTTCTTGTTTAAACTTAAACTTTTGAGGCCTTATTATATTTACATTTTCTGAGGGTTTCACGTCTCACACAAAAATAAATGTACTCTTAATTCATAGGGGTTCACACATCAAAGCAAAACAACCTGAAGACGAGGTTGTGGACAAATGCCCATGGCTTCCACAACTCACGTCACACACCAAACATTAACACACCATTAACTAAGGTATTGACTCGACTACTCGATAACCTGCTGAACTATTGGAAAGGACTCTACCGACTCGTATCACTGAGATGGCTCCTCGGGGTCTTCCTCATTATTGTGGCTGCCCTCTGACTCCGCTTTGGGTGGGGAAGCTGCTGGTAGAGAAGTGCGGCAATGCCTGCTTGCCCGGCGGTCTGGGGAGTCAGGAGTCCATGTGTCATTCACGGTGACACACAGTTCATTCCCATCTCCTCTTTCTCTCGCCCTCAAGCTGGCGCGAAGCAATGCCTCAGTCTCCTTCAGGGTGTCACGAACATCCTGAAGCTCCTGCTGGCACTCCTGCAGTCGAGTGTTGAGCATAGAAGCATCCTCCAAGCACAGGTCCATGTGCTCATGGTGTAACACCCCAAATTTTTAGTCAAAACCCAAATTTTGATTTAAAACCCTAAACCATGTTCAGAGGGGAATTTAGAAATTTTTGGACGTGTTGCATGTTTTGCAAAAATTCAAATTCAAACTGGAATTCAAATTATACCCAAAACAGAAAAGAAATGGAAAAAGAAAAAGGAAATCGGGAAAAAAACTGGCCAGTGGGCCGAAACCGCCAGCCGGCCCAGCAAACCCCCGCGCCAGCCCGCCCCCGCGCGCGCCGCGCTGCCCCTCGCTGACGGGTGGGACCCACATGTCATCCCTAACCCCGCGACCCCGGAGTCTCTCCCGCGCGCGCGATCGCAACCGATCGGGAAACCCGTTCCCGCAGCCGAATTCCGGTCCCAGCGGACTCCAACTCGATCACAACAGACCCACCGCCCTTCCCCGGCTATAAAAACTCCAGCTCCGATCAGTTTTCCGCACGCGATCGCCGATTTTCACTCCGGTGAGCACCGAGACTTCGCCGGCGAATTCTGGCCGATCTAAGCTCGGAAACTCTGATCTAACTCGCTGGTCTTGATCCACCGCCTCCGGGGAACTTTGCAGGTGCCGAAAACCCGAAGACTTACGGTGTAAACTCAGCGCCGACGAGCTTCGCCGTGGTTTTGCCTCGGACCTCGCCGCCGATCACTTTCCAGGACCCCCGAGCTCGAGAAAACCCCCGAGGTGAGATCCCTGACCTCCCCTCTACCGATCTAGGCCATAAGATCACAGTTCTAGGCAGAATTCTCGAGGATCCGAAACTTTCCGGCGAGATCGCCGTTTCCCGCCGCCGTGCGCCGCCGGCAGCGCCGCCCGCGTTCGATCAGAGCGACGTGGCCACATGTGCGCCGTTTTTTTTAAATCGCACGGTAGACTTTAAAACCCTGCGTACCGGTTCGATCTTATAATCTCAGCCGTCGGTTTAAAATCGGACGGTCCACGTCGACCCCGCGTTATAAAGACTGGAGTTCTTACGTGCTACCCCCTGGGGTTCTCTGGAATTGAGAGCTAGCCCCAGAAACTTCAGATCTAGCCCCTGGAACTCCAGAAAATCATGTAAATTCATTTAAAAATCAGTTTTAGCCCCTGGACTTAATAGAAATTAAGAAAAACACCTCTGATAAGTGTAGCTAGACCCCTGGAAATTATAAAAATAATATTATAGACCCTGTAATGGGGTGAGTTTACTTTTTAGCCCTGTTTAGTATTTAACTTAGAAAATTGAATATGTAACTAGTGTTTAAAAATTAAAAAGGGGGACAAACATAATTGTCAAAATTAATTAAAAACTTTCTCAGTACCTAGAAAACTTTGGAGTGAGATAGAAATATATTTTTGGGCTGAAATAAATCTGTTTCATCTATTATTCACATTTATTAGTATAGGGACACATTTTTAAGTAAAGAATAGTTATAGAAAAATAGGGAAAATAATTATGAAATGGTTTACATCATAAGCCAAGGTCAAAATATGATTTTAAATTATTTAGGACCAGAACCTAATCTGTTTAGGTGATGTGTATTACTAATTTAATAATAAAATACACAATTATGCATAGGAATATAAATCTGAAAATATAGCAACTAGTAAATGATAAATGGAGTTTCTAAAATACAAAGAATTCAGTTTAGGGTTGATAGAAGTCATGAAAGCACATATGGGGAAGAATAATACTTTTCATACACACTTTGTAGTAAAAAGGTGAAGTAGTTGAATATAAGAAATTTATTGGAAACCCATATAAATAGTATGTAAGTAATAAAGGTGGACACAAAAGTAGGAATCATATACACATGGTTAAAAGTGCATACAGGCCACAACATAACACACATAAAGTAACCACAACACATATAATGGTAAAGAACTTTTATAAATATGAATGTGTGGTTTGTATGAAGTAAGAAGTGTGAACTATGTCTGATGATTGTTGTTCTTCTTTTGCTATGTGTGATGGTATGAAGTAGAACCTGCTCAAGAGCAAGTTAACCCTTTCCAAGATCAGGACTACCAATTTCAAGAGCAGCAAGAAGGAGGCAAGTGTCCTTGACCACTTTGATCCTATGTTAGGATGTGTAGATAGAATTATTTGCATTGTCAAGTTAAATATGAAACCCATGCTAGGAAGTTTCCCTAGAATTGCATTACCTTGTTTCCTTGAAGCTTGGGTTGGGATTTATTTTGTCATGTCATTTGTACACATGCATATGCTTAGACATGCTTAGAATGGGATATTTGGGATATGAGATCATCAGTTTATAACATATTCTTGAATGAGCTATTGTGAGTTATGTAGAGGTAGGGATCAAGGCAAGTTGGATGTTTTGGTTGTGTGCTGGGTGCACGAGAATTGGGTTTGTGTTTAGTACTTGCCTGGATCCTAAGGACCGGTTCATGGAGCATGTAACCCGGCTTTACAGTGCCAACCACATGCTGAGATGGGGCAGCTTGGCCAATTAATTAGGTGTATCCCCGGCGTAGTATGGGTGTGTTGGATGGTGCGGGGAATAGGTGTCAGCTGGACTACCATATGAACCGCAAGGCTCAAGAGGGGGCCACTGCAGCGGGGTTGGAGCCTCTTGTATGCTGTTAGGGGTGAAACCTCAGTGGGCCCACGCTCGTCGGAATCCCTTTGTAAAGGCTTCGTAGTGATCTCTTGGCCACACACCTGGGAAGTGTGAATGTGGAACGTAGCCACTGGCATAATGGAGGTTCTTTTAGTCCACCCGGCAACGGGGGATGAAATCACTACTTGTGGGTACAGTGGTACAAACTCTGCAGAGTCAAAACTGTCTTGACAGCCGTGCTCACGGTTAAGAGCGGCCTGGACTTATTCATGATTAGAGGATTGATGGTTTTGGAAGTTAAGCGGGGAGCTTAACATTGGAAATAATGTTATGGTTATTTGGTTATGATGATGGGATGGGAGATTGGGACCATTTCACCTGTGTAGTAATGTAGGTGCTTAATAAGCTAAGGTGACAGGTATTAATTGCGTAGTGCTATGACCATGAGTTCAACCTCTCCTTGTTCTAGCCATGCATGATATAATTTTCCCACACTTGCTGAGTACCATTGGTACTCAACCTTGCATATTTGTTGGTTTATATTGCTGCTCAGGTCAAGATAATGAGGTGGTGTATAATGACCAAGATTTTGGCCCCGAGGAAGGCTTTTAGGTTCATGAAGACCCCCGGGCAACGCCTGTGATGGAGCCCTAAAGAATAATATTCCGCTGCTAGTTTATTTACTTGTGATGAACTTACTATTGTCCATCGAGACATTTACTATGTAAGACTTACTTATATTCGACACCTGGCTTGTAATAAATGATGCTTCACTATTTGTCATCACATGTATGAGAAAATGATCCTGGCATACATGTGATATTCACTTGGTTGTTCTTCGGAAAAACCGGGTGTGACAGAGGTGGTATCAGAGCCAAGGTTGCCCGTAGGAACGTGGACCTAGGTAGAAATGGATGTATTTAAGGGCCCTATTTTCTTAAAAACTATTTTCCAAAGTGTGGGTGGAAAAGTGTTATTAAAGGAGTCATTTTCTTCATCTTACCCCAACTTTCATTCAAAATAGGATTTTTGTTTGAGAATTTATCTAACCCAATTTTAAATTCTTTTGTTTTTAGATGGTTCGCATGATTCGCACCGCTCGTAAGTCCACAGGAGGGAGAGTTCCCGTAGTTGCCCTTGCCGAAAGAGAGGAGAGTCGTCCAGTGACGTACCTTTCCTACGGATTGGCAGTAGGAGATTTGTTGCGCCGTCTTCGACGTATGCTCGAAGCCGCCGGCAATACGGGCAAGCTCATCATCCACTATAACTCCACCAGGACCATCCGTGAGAAGAGGGAAGAATGGAGTTCGGAGATGAGGATTATACACGAGAATCAGCTGCTTAAGATTCACCACTCTCCAGCTTGTCGAGCAACACAAGTTGACGCGGAGAAAGATGTCACCTGGGAGGCCATCACCTGCCAGAGTCACATCTATCGTCGCCACTTGGACAAAACTGAGTACATGTATGTCCTCCAACGTGAGAGTGGTACCACGGAGTACAAGTACCCACCGGTGCAGCAAGGGACTTCCCATGAGCACATGGACTTGTGCTTGGAGGATGCTGCTATGCTCAGCACTCGACTGCAGGAGTGTCAACAAGAGCTTCAGGATGTCCGAGACACCCTGAAGGAAACGGAGGCGTTGCTGCGAGCTTGCTTAAAGGCGAGAGAAAGAGGAGATGGGAATGAACTGTGTGTCACCGTGAGTGATCCATGGACTCCTGACTCCCCGGATCGCCGAGCAATCAGGCGTCGTCGCACTTCTCCACCAGCAGCCTCTCCACCCAAAGCCGAGTCAGAAGGAAGCCGAAATGAGGAGGAAGATCCCGAGGAGCCAGCTCAAGAGGACGAGTAGTGTAGAGTCTTTCCCCTACCTAGCAAGAGGTCGAGTAGTCGAGTCGTTACGTAGTTAATGGTGTGATAATGCTTGGTGTGTGACGTGAGTTGTGGAAGCCATGAGCAATTGTCCACAGCCTCGTCTTCAGATTGTTTTGCTTTGGTGTGTGAACCCACATGAAATAATATTGCAATTGTTTTGTGTGAGAAATGAACCCTCAGAAAAGTATAACCAAGCCTCAACACTTCAAAGTACAAACAAGTGAAAGTAGTAAGATGATACTAAATGCTTTCAAAATTAACATTGGTTGATTCTGCCAGATGGCCGGAAGAGGAAAAGGACGTGCTGCCAACCCCGCCAACAACAATGATGAGGCATGTAACCCTCATCTTTCTGGAGGCCCGGACAGGGGTGGTCGCCGTGAAGAAGTTGATCCTGTCCACCAAATGCTGGAGAATCAAAATCAGCTTATCCAGAACTTGACCCAAGTGGTGGCCAACTTGCATCAAGTTCCACCTCCACAAGCTGCACCACGCCAACCAAGGTTGAGTGAGTTTCTAGGAACTCAACCTCCAAAGTTTGCAAGTACTGCTGAACCTCTGGAGGCAGATGATTGGCTGAAGACTATTGAAAGTAAGATGAGGATCATACAGTGCCAAGGGTATGAGAGGGTGCTGTTTGCCTCTCATCAATTGCAGGGACCTGCTGCTGATTGGTGGACCGCCTACGTGGCCGCCCATCATGACCCTGAGAACATCACTTGGGAAGAGTTCAAGCGTAGCTTCCGCAACCACTACATCCCAAGAGGTGAACTCAAAAACAAGAGAAAGGAGTTTTTGGGACTGCAGCACGGAAACATGACAGTGAGGGAATACCTCACTAAATTTACTCAACTATCCCGTTATGCTCCACGAGACATAGAGACTGATGAGCAGAAACAAGATTGTTTCGTGGAAGGACTTACCGCAGAGATGCAGTGTGCCATGTCCTCCAATGAGTATGAAAGTTTTCAAAAGATGGTGGACAGAGCGTTTGTGGTGGAAAGGAAGCTAAAGGCCCTGGAAAATGAGAATAAGAGGAAGGTGGGATGGTCACATCAGGCCTCAGGGAGCAACACCCGCCCACGTATGATGCAGCAACTTACGGGGCAGACAAGCCGTGCTGCGGTACCCTATTCAGCACCAAGAGGGTACAACCCAAACTACAGGCCACCCGCAGCACCAGCACAGCCGCAACGTCAGTTTGTGCAGCAGCCTCGCCCCGCATATCCACCTCGACCAGCAGTGCAAGGACCCCCGAACCAACCCCAAGACAACAAAGGCCAAGCACCTAAGGTTGGGGTGCAATGTTTCAGCTGTGGTGAAGTGGGGCACTACGCCCATAAATGCCCAAAGAAGAAGCCTGCGCCGCCACAACAGCAGAATGTAGTGAGAGGACGGGTGAACCACGTCACTATGGAGGAAGCACAAGAGGCACCCGACGTGGTAGTTGGTAAGTTTCCTGCCAATTTACACCTTGCAACTCTGCTGTTTGATTCTGGTGCTACCCACTCGTTCATTGCTCAAGGGTTTGTTAAGAAGCATGACCTAGCAACCACACAAATGAATCATATGCTAGCAGTAAACTCTCCAGGTGGAGAAATAAGGACAAGACAAGTGTGTCCCAAAGTGAGCCTAGACATTAATGGGGTAGTATTTACTGCTAACCTCATAGTGATAGATTCACAAGGGATAGATATTATTTTGGGTATGGATTGGTTGACCAAACATAAAGGAATCATCCATTGTTCGACCAGAACGGTGGAACTAACTCACCCCAATGGCACAAGAGTAAAGTTCATAACGATACACGAGCCTAGGAGGGACATTAAATTAAATCAAGTGGAAGTGAAAGTTGAGGAAATCAGGACTATCAGGGAATATCCAGATGTTTTCCGGAGGAATTGCCAGGTATGCCTCCCGACCGTGAAGTGGAGTTCGCGATTGAGCTAGTACCGGGAACAGCCCCGATATACAAGAGACCTTATCGAATGGACTCCAAGCAGCTAGAAGAGCTCAAGGATCATTTGAGAGAATTGACGGAGAAGGGGTATATTCGCCCTAGTTCCTCACCATGGGGAGCTCCGGTGATATTTGTGCCCAAGAAAGACGGAACCCAAAGGTTATGCGTGGATTGCCGTGCCTTGAAGGAGGTAACCATCAAGAACAAGTACCCATTACCCCGCATTGAAGACTTGTTTGATCAGTTGAGGGGAGCTTGTGTGTTCTCGAAAATTGATCTCAGGTCGGGGTACCACCAACTCAAGATAAGGCAATCTGATATTCCCAAGACAGCTTTCGTATCTCGGTACGGACTGTATGAATACACTGTCATGCCTTTTGGGCTAACCAATGCCCCGGCATATTTCATGTACCTCATGAACAAGGTATTCATGGAATATCTGGACAAATTTGTGGTGGTTTTCATAGATGATATTCTCGTCTTCTCCAAAAATGAAGAAGAACATGAGAAACATCTAAGGTTGGTGTTACAGAGGCTGAGAGAACACCAACTATATGCCAAGTTGAGCAAGTGTGAGTTTTGGCTGAAGAGAGTTCCCTTTTTAGGACATATAATCTCGGAGGGAGGAATCTCCGTAGATCCCGCCAAAATCGAGGATATCCAGAAGTGGAAAACCCCTGAAAATGTCGGGGAAGTTCGAAGCTTTTTGGGATTGGCTGGATACTATCGACGGTTTATTGAGGGATTCTCCAAGATCTCGAGACCTCTCACCAATCTGTTGGAAAAGGGAATCACATTCACCTGGACGCCACAGTGCGATACAAGCTTTCAGGAGCTAAAGAAGAGATTGACAACAGCCCCAGTGCTGGTTATGCCAGATATGCAGAAGAATTTCATAGTGTACTGCGATGCCTCTGGAAATGGGTTGGGATGTGTTCTCATGCAAGAAGGACATGTCGTGGCATATGCATCCCGGCAGCTTCGGAAGCACGAGAAGAACTATCCTACACATGACCTAGAACTAGCTGCAGTGGTACACGCGTTGAAAATTTGGCGGCACTATTTGATGGGGAAGAGGACAGAGATATATACGGATCATAAGAGTTTGAAGTACATATTCACACAACCAGATCTCAACCTCAGACAAAGGAGATGGTTAGAGCTAATCAATGACTTTGATGTGGGCATCAACTATCATCCCGGAAAAGCAAACGTCGTGGCCGATGCTTTGAGTCGGAAAGTGCAGGTCAATAAGTTGTGTTTGAAGGACATGCCTGCAGAATTGAAGGACGAGGTTATAAGGCTCAATCTATGTCTAGTAAATAGTGGTGAAGCCATAGCCATGGAAGTGGACTCCACACTCGAGCAAGACATACGCGAGGGCCAAAAGAATGATGAGAAGATACAAGAGATCAGACAGCTCATTAAGGAAAATAAAGCTCCTGGTTTTAGAGAGGATGAACAAGGAACGGTGTGGCACGGGAAAAGGATCTGTGTGCCAGAAGTAAAAGAGATCCGTGAATTAATTTTGAAGGAGGCTCACGATTCTGACTATTCCATTCATCCTGGGAGTACGAAGATGTACCAGGACCTCAAGAGCAGGTATTGGTGGTATGGAATGAAGCGAGATGTCGCGGAACATGTTGCCCTATGTGACACATGTCAGTTGGTGAAAGCAGAACATCAACGACCCGCGGGATTATTGCAACCACTCAAAGTACCTGAATGGAAATGGGAAGAAATCAGCATGGATTTTGTCGTGGGATTGCCTAGGACCCAATCCGGGTATGATTCAATATGGGTCATTATTGATAGGCTAACCAAGGTAGCTCATTTCATTCCTGTGAAAGAAAGCTACAGCGGATCCAAATTGGCAGAGTTGTACATGTCAAGGATTGTGTGTTACCATGGAGTGCCAAAGAAGATAGTGTCGGACCGAGGGACACAGTTCACCTCGAGGTTTTGGCAAAAGTTGCATGAAACCATGGGAACCCATCTGAATTTCAGCTCTGCCTATCATCCCCAAACTGACGGGCAGACGGAGAGAACCAATCAGATCCTTGAAGATATGTTAAGGGCATGTGCACTCAAAAACAATAGGAGTTGGGACAAGAACTTACCGTATGCGGAGTTTTCCTATAACAACAGTTATCAAGCTAGTATGAAGATGTCACCGTTTGAAGCTTTGTATGGAAGGAAGTGCAGAACTCCCCTATTTTGGAACCAAACAGGAGAAAGCAAAGTGTTTGGTCTAGAAGTGCTACAAGAAGCCGAGGTGAAGGTGAGGGAGATTCGCAACAACTTGAGGATAGCACAGACACGCCAAAAGAGCTATGCCGATGTACGAAGAAGAGAGCTCGTTTTCAACGTGGGAGACTATGTTTATCTCAAGGTGTCCCCTATCAGAGGACTTCGTCGGTTCAAGGTGAAAGGGAAGTTGTCACCTCGATACATCGGACCCTTTCAGGTCTTGGAAAGGAAAGGCGAAGTGGCGTACCAACTAGAGTTACCGGCTCATCTATCGGACGTGCACGATGTATTCCATGTGTCACAACTCAAGAAATGCCTGAGGACGCCTGAAGAGGTGTTACCCATGAATGAAGTGGATGTAGCTGAAGATTTATCTTATGCCGAGCAACCATACAAGATTTTGGAGACAATGGAACGCCTCACCAGAAACAAGAGAATCCGGATGTTCAAGGTGCAGTGGAAGCATCACTCAGAAGAGGAAGCTACCTGGGAACGGGAAGATGAGCTCAAGGCACAATTTCCGGAATTGTTTTCTTAGAAACACCAATCTCGAGGACGAGATTTCTTTTAAGGGGGGTAGAGCTGTAACACCCCAAATTTTTAGTCAAAACCCAAATTTTGATTTAAAACCCTAAACCATGTTCAGAGGGGAATTTAGAAATTTTTGGACGTGTTGCATGTTTTGCAAAAATTCAAATTCAAACTGGAATTCAAATTATACCCAAAACAGAAAAGAAATGGAAAAAGAAAAAGGAAATCGGGAAAAAAACTGGCCAGTGGGCCAAAACCGCCAGCCGGCCCAGCAAACCCCCGCGCCAGCCCACCCCCGCGCGCGCCGCGCTGCCCCTCGCTGACGGGTGGGACCCACATGTCATCCCTAACCCCGCGACCCCGGACTCTCTCCCGCGCGCGCGATCGCAACCGATCGGGAAACCCGTTCCCGCAGCCGAATTCCGGTCCCAGCGGACTCCAACTCGATCACAACAGACCCACCGCCCTTCCCCGGCTATAAAAACTCCAGCTCCGATCAGTTTTCCGCACGCGATCGCCGATTTTCACTCCGGTGAGCACCGAGACTTCGCCGGCGAATTCTGGCCGATCTAAGCTCGGAAACTCTGATCTAACTCGCTGGTCTTGATCCACCGCCTCCGGGGAACTTTGCAGGTGCCGAAAACCCGAAGACTTACGGTGTAAACTCAGCGCCGACGAGCTTCACCGTGGTTTTGCCTCGGACCTCGCCGCCGATCACTTTCCAGGACCCCCGAGCTCGAGAAAACCCCCGAGGTGAGATCCCTGACCTCCCCTCTACCGATCTAGGCCATAAGATCACAGTTCTAGGCAGAATTCTCGAGGATCCGAAACTTTCCGGCGAGATCGCCGTTTCCCGCCGCCGTGCGCCGCCGGCAGCGCCGCCCGCGTTCGATCAGAGCGACGTGGCCACATGTGCGCCGTTTATTTTAAATCGCACGGTAGACTTTAAAACCCTGCGTACCGGTTCGATCTTATGATCTCAGCCGTCGGTTTAAAATCGGACGGTCCACGTCGACCCCGCGTTATAAAGGCTGGAGTTCTTACGTGCTACCCCCTGGGGTTCTCTGGAATTGAGAGCTAGCCCCGGAAACTTCAGATCTAGCCCCTGGAACTCCAGAAAATCATGTAAATTCATTTAAAAATCAGTTTTAGCCCCTGGACTTAATAGAAATTAAGAAAAACACCTCTGATAAGTGTAGCTAGACCCCTGGAAATTATAAAAATAATATTATAGACCCTGTAATGGGGTGAGTTTACTTTTTAGCCCTGTTTAGTATTTAACTTAGAAAATTGAATATGTAACTAGTGTTTAAAAATTAAAAAGGGGGACAAACATAATTGTCAAAATTAATTAAAAACTTTCTCAGTACTTAGAAAACTTTGGAGTGAGATAGAAATATATTTTTGGGCTGAAATAAATCTGTTTCATCTATTATTCACATTTATTAGTATAGGGACACATTTTTAAGTAAAGAATAGTTATAGAAAAATAGGGAAAATAATTATGAAATGGTCTACATCATAAGCCAAGGTCAAAATATGATTTTAAATTATTTAGGACCAGAACCTAATCTGTTTAGGTGATGTGTATTACTAATTTAATAATAAAATACACAATTATGCATAGGAATATAAATCTGAAAATATAGCAACTAGTAAATGATAAATGGAGTTTCTAAAATACAAAGAATTCAGTTTAGGGTTGATAGAAGTCATGAAAGCACATATGGGGAAGAATAATACTTTTCATACACACTTTGTAGTAAAAAGGTGAAGTAGTTGAATATAAGAAATTTATTGGAAACCCATATAAATAGTATGTAAGTAATAAAGGTGGACACAAAAGTAGGAATCATATACACATGGTTAAAAGTGCATACAGGCCACAACTTAACACACATAAAGTAACCACAACACATATAATGGTAAAGAACTTTTATAAATATGAATGTGTGGTTTGTATGAAGTAAGAAGTGTGAACTATGTCTGATGATTGTTGTTCTTCTTTTGCTATGTGTGATGGTATGAAGTAGAACCTGCTCAAGAGCAAGTTAACCCTTTCCAAGATCAGGACTACCAATTTCAAGAGCAGCAAGAAGGAGGCAAGTGTCCTTGACCACTTTGATCCTATGTTAGGATGTGTAGATAGAATTATTTGCATTGTCAAGTTAAATATGAAACCCATGCTAGGAAGTTTCCCTAGAATTGCATTACCTTGTTTCCTTGAAGCTTGGGTTGGGATTTATTTTGTCATGTCATTTGTACACATGCATATGCTTAGCCATGCTTAGAATGGGATATTTGGGATATGAGATCATCAGTTTATAACATATTCTTGAATGAGCTATTGTGAGTTATGTAGAGGTAGGGATCAAGGCAAGTTGGATGTTTTGGTTGTGTGCTGGGTGCACGAGAATTGGGTTTGTGTTTAGTACTTGCCTGGATCCTAAGGACCGGTTCATGGAGCATGTAACCCGGCTTTACAGTGCCAACCACATGCTGAGATGGGGCAGCTTGGCCAATTAATTAGGTGTATCCCCGGCGTAGTATGGGTGTGTTGGATGGTGCGGGGAATAGGTGTCAGCTGGACTACCATATGAACCGCAAGGCTCAAGAGGGGGCCACTGCAGCGGGGTTGGAGCCTCTTGTATGCTGTTAGGGGTGAAACCTCAGTGGGCCCACGCTCGTCGGGAATCCCTTTGTAAAGGCTTCGTAGTGATCTCTTGGCCACACACCTGGGAAGTGTGAATGTGGAACGTAGCCACTGGCATAATGGAGGTTCTTTTAGTCCACCCGGCAACGGGGGATGAAATCACTACTTGTGGGTACAGTGGTACAAACTCTGCAAAGTCAAAACTGTCTTGACAGCCGTGCTCACGGTTAAGAGCGGCCTGGACTTATTCATGATTAGAGGATTGATGGTTTTGGAAGTTAAGCGGGGAGCTTAACATTGGAAATAATGTTATGGTTATTTGGTTATGATGATGGGATGGGAGATTGGGACCATTTCACCTGTGTAGTAATGTAGGTGCTTAATAAGCTAAGGTGATAGGTATTAATTGCGTAGTGCTATGACCATGAGTTCAACCTCTCCTTGTTCTAGCCATGCATGATATAATTTTCCCACACTTGCTGAGTATCATTGGTACTCAACCTTGCATATTTGTTGGTTTATATTGCTGCTCAGGTCAAGATAATGAGGTGGTGTATAATGACCAAGATTTTGGCCCCGAGGAAGGCTTTTAGGTTCATGAAGACCCCCGGGCAACGCCTGTGATGGAGCCCTAAAGAATAATATTCCGCTGCTAGTTTATTTACTTGTGATGAACTTACTATTGTCCATCGAGACATTTACTATGTAAGACTTACTTATATTCGACACCTGGCTTGTAATAAATGATGCTTCACTATTTGTCATCACATGTATGAGAAAATGATCCTGGCATACATGTGATATTCACTTGGTTGTTCTTCGGAAAAACCGGGTGTGACACATGGGAAGTCCCCTGCTGCACTGGCGGGTACTTGTATTCCGCGGTACCACTCTCACGCTGGAGGACATACATGTACTCAGTCCTGTCCAGGTGGCGACGGTAGATGTAACTCTGGCAGGTGATAGCCTCCCAAGTGACATCCTTCTCGGCATCGACCTGTGTCGCTCGACAAGCTGGAGAGCGGTGCATCTTGAGCAGCTGATTTTCATGGATAATCCTCATTTCTGAACTCCATTCTTCCCACTTCTCACGGATGGTCCGGGTGGAGCTGTAGTGTATAATTAGCTTGCCCGTATTGCCAGCAGCGTGGAGCATACGCCGAAGGCGGCGCAACAAGCCTCCTACTGCCAACCCGTAGGAGTGGTACGTCACCGGGCGGTTCCCCTCTCGTAAGGCAAGGGCAACTACTGGAACTCTCCCTCCGGTGGACTTGCGGGCGGTGCGGAGTATGCGAACCATCTAAAACATAAAGCATTTAAAATTAAGTTAGATAAGAGTCAAACAAAAATTGTATTTTGAATAAAAGTTTGGGTAAGATGACTAAAGTGACCCCATTAAATAACACCTTCAACCCACACTTTTGTAAAATACCTTTTAAGAAAATAGGGTCCTTAAATACGTCCATTTCTACCTAGGTCCACGTTCCTACGGGCAACCTTGGCTCTGATACCACTTCTGTCACACCCGGTTTCTCCGAAGAACAACCGAGTGAATATCACATGTATGCCAGGATCATTTTCTCATACATGTGATGACAAATAGTGAAGCATCATTTATTACAAGCCAGGTGTCGAATATAAATAAGTATTACATAGCATGCGCCTCGATGGACGATAATAAGTTCATAATATGTAAACAAAACAGCAGCGGAATATTATTCTTGTGGGCTCCGTCACAGGAGTTGCCCGGGGGACTCCATGAACCTACAATCTTTCTTCGGGTCCAAGTCTTGGTCATTGAACATCACATCGTCCCCTTAACCTGAGCAGCAATTTAAACCAACAAATATGCAAGTTTGAGTACCGTTGGTACTCAGCAAGTGAGGGAATGTTATGTCATGCATGGCTAGAGCAAGGAGAGATTGACTCATGGTTAAAGCACTACGCAATTAATACCTATTACCTTAGCTTATTAAGTACCTATATTACTACACAGGTGAAATGGTCCCAATCTCCCAACCCATCATCAAAATCAAGTAAACATAGTCTCATCTCAAATGTTAAGCTTCCCACTCAACATCCTCAACTTCCCAATCCATCATCCTCTAATCATGAATAAGTCCAAGCTGCTCTTGACCGTGAGCACGGCTGTCATGACAGTTTTGACTCTATAGAGTCTGCACCACTGTACCCACATGTAGTGATTTCATCCCCCGTTACCGGGTGGACTAAAAGAACCTCCATTATGCCAGTGGCCGCGAACCACATTCACACTACCCAGGTGTGTAGCCAGGAGATCACTATGAATCCTTTACAAAGGGATTCCCGACGAGCGTGGGCCCACTGAGGTTTCACCCCTAACAGCATACAAGAGGCTCCAACCCCGCTGCAGTGCCCCCCTCTTGAGCCTTGCGGTTCATATGGGAGTCCAGCTGACACCTATTCCCCTCACCATCCAACACACCCATACTACGCCGGGGATACACCTAATTAATTGGCCAAGCTGCCCCATCTCAGCATGTGGTTGGCACGGTAAAGCCAGGTTACATGCTCCATGAACCGGTCCTTAGGATCTATGCAAGTACTAAACACAAACCCGAGTCTCGTGCACCCAGCACCAACCAATTCATCCAACTTGCCTTGATCCCTACCTCTACATAACTCATAATATCTAATTCAAGAGTAAGGTAAATAAATTGATGATCTCATATCCCGATTATTCTATTCTAAGCATGGCTAAGCATAAGCATGTAAATAAATGATATGATAAAATAAATCCCAACCCAAGCTACAAGGAAACAAGATAATGCAATTCTAGGGAAACTTCCTAGCATGGGTTTCATATTTCAATTGACAATGCAAATAATTCTATCTACACCTCCTAGCATAGGATCAAAGTGGTCATGGACACTTGCCTTCTTCCTGCTGCTCTGGAAATGGAAAGTCTTGGTCTTGGAAGGGGAGAACTTGCTCTCGGGCAGGTTCTACTCATGCCAATACACATAGCAAAAGAAAACAACAATACATAAGACATAGTTCACACTTTCACTTCATACAACCCACACATACATACATATGATAGTCATTCACATTTCTAACTGTTGTGGTTACTCTAGATGTGTTGATTTTTAGCCTACATGCACTTTTTAAACATATGTATATGATTTCTAACTTTTGTATTCAGATTTCTATTTGCACACTATATATGAATTTCCAATTTGAACAAATTCTTTATATTCAATTAATACACTTCTTAGCTACCAAGTTTGCATGAAAGGTAATTTCCTACTCCAAATAGGTTTTTAGATCTTTACCAAATCCTAAAATGAAGTTTTTGGATTTAGAGACTTCATTTATCATTTTCTAATTATGCATACCCATTTTCCTATATTTTTCAGATTTATTTTCTATGCCTAAAAGTGAGTTTTAATATTAAATAGTAGGGCATATCATCTAAACAGAATATGTTCTGATCTAAAATATTAAATAATATATTTTGTAACTTCTCCTCTGATGTGAACTAATTTAAATTTATTTTACCAATTTTCAGAATTATTTCCTAACCTAAAAATGTGTCCCTATAACTAATAAATGTGAAGAATCAATTAGACAGATTCATTTCAGCTTAAAAATCTATTTTTAACTCATTCTAAAGTTTTCCAAGTGCTAGGAGAGTTTAAATTTGAATTTACAATGTGTTTGCCTCACCTTTTAAATTTAAATCCTAATCACATATTCAAATTTCTGAATTTAATATAATATAGGGTCAAAAAGGTAAATCCACCCTACTACAGGGTCTAATTTATTATTTCATAAATTTCCAGGGGTCTAGCTACACATAACAGAGGGGTCTTCCTAATTTTTATTAAGTCCAGGGGCTAAAACTGATTTTTAAATGAATTTGCACGAATTTCTGAAGTTCTAGGGGCTAGATCAGAAGTTTTCCGGGGCTAGCTCGTGTTTTTCGAGATCCCCAGGGGTAGCGCGTAAGAATCCCGACTTTTATAACGCGGGGCTGACATGGACCGTCCGATTTAAAATAGACGGCTCAGATTAGATCGCCGAACCGGTACGCGTGGGTTTTATCTCTACCGTGCAATTTAAAATAGACGGCGCACAAGAGGCCACGTAGCTCCTGGCCGGAGTTCGGCCGCGCGCGCGGCGGCGCATGGAGGCAGAGGCGCGATCTCGCCGGCGAGGTCGTAGATCTTCATCTACAGATGCTAATACCCGCCCTTTTTGGTAGCAAACGATAGAGGGGAGGTAGGGGAGCTCACCTAGGCTAATTTCTTAGGCCTGAAAGACTCGGAACCCGGTCGGCGACGAGGACAGACGACGGCGGCTTGCGTTGCTCATCGAAGTGGCCGTTGGGGCGGTGATCCCTTCGAGTTCTAGGGTCGTGATGCTTCACTGGGGTCTAGAGATGGCACACCGATGATTAGGATGGATCGGAACCATGTAATTCGGAAGTTTCACCGGCGAGCGGCGGCGGTACTCACCGGCGAGCATCGGGATGGTCGTTTTCGGTGGCGTTTCTCTCCAGGGTCGGTGTCTACAGCTTATGCGCGGTGCTGCGGGGTCACGAGATCGGTTTGACAGAGGGAGACGACGACGCTCTCGGGGAATTCCGAGCTCCACGGCGGCGGTGCTCACCGGGAGAAAACTGCTCGTGCGAGGGGAGGGCGGCGGGTTCATCTGTTTTTATCAGGGCCAGGGACGCGGGGGTTTGTTGCAATCGAGCTGGCTGGCGCGAGGAATTCGGGGTCGGGTCGAGCGCGAAGAACCCGGGAGCGTCGGGCGTGATCGGCGCGGGGGGGGGGGGGGGGGGGGGGCAGTCCGGGCCGTTGGGGGCGCACAGGGGAAGAAGATGACATGCTGGCCCCGCGTGTCAGTGAGAGTGAGAGAGAGGGGCGCGGGTTCAGGGCTGGTGCGGGGAGATTGGGCCGGCTAGTGGGTTTTGGCCCACTGGCCGGTGGGATTTTTCTTTTTCTTTTTTTTTCTTTTCTGTTTTGATTTGAATTTGAATTCCAATTTCAATTTGAATTTCTACACCACATGCAATACATCCAAAAAATTTTAAATTCCCCTCTTAACAGGTTTTGGGGTGTTACAGCAGTAGGGGCCAAGGCAGGTCACGGTGCAGCAGAGTCGGCTTGGGGGGGCGCTCGTGGGGCCGGAGGCGGAGCGGGAGTCCTGGGCGCGGGGCGCGGCGGCCACGGGGCGGTGGAGCGGGGGCGGCGTTGAGCGGGGAGGCAGGGTCAGTGAAGGTCGTCGGCCATGGGGGAGGCGCGCGGCTGTGGCGAGGTCGCCGGCAGCGGAGACGGTAGGGAGGAGCAGGAGGACGGGAGAGCGGCGCGCAACGGTTCAAGGGAGAGGCGACACTTGGGGCGAGGCTCGGAGGAGGCAGAGGGGTGGGGGCGCGCCGAGGGAGATGGCTTGCCGGCGGTGCTTGGAGAAAGAGGGCGAGGAGGCGGTTTGTCTAGGGGCTTGGGCGAGAGTGGGGTGAGTGGGGGTGGGGGCTAGGGGTGGGTTAGTTTTTTTTTGGCAAAGTAGGGTGTTAAAAGGCCGTAGGAAGTAGCGGCTGCGGTGGAGAAGCCGCGGGAAGTACTGGCTGCGGCAGAGGAGAGGCAGCTGGAGGTAGCAGCTGCGCCTAAGGATCGAGCCCGAAGGGTAGCGAAGGAAACCGCTGAGGGTTGTGTAGAACACGATGGATGACCCGTGTTTCACATAATCGAATTTTCTGTTGTTTTTGGGCTTCTCAAATAATCGGCTTAGGAGATAATCTATTTTTAAGCAGACTGTTTAGGTGGAATTTTTGCTTAATTTGACTAATAATCCAATTTTAAGCGAAACCAAACAGGCGATTGCCGCCAGCCACTCCGTATAGCACGCAGGCATCCCCACCTCATAGCTTTTGAGCTGCTGCGATCCTGCATGGCCCAGGCACTACACGTCTGCAGCAAGCACGCGTCAAAGCCTCTGCCCGCCGCTCGAAGGGCACATCGGGCGTCGCTTGCTCTGAGCCGCTCCTCAACGCAGGTGAGCCCGCGCCCACCGGTGTGCAGCTCGGCAGCGTCTCGCGTTGTGTGCCCGCGTCTCTCGGATCAGGACGAGAAACTCGCGCGCCGAGCACCAGAGGATTGAGGAGCGTCCACCATGGGCCTGCTCAACTCTCTCGGCCTCGGTCAGCGCGGCATTCACGCAACGACCCGCGCAAGTATCGGCCACACGCACCACCCTGCAGGTGCGTTCGCTGCATATCACGCCACCCAATGAACGACTGCGCGAACCACCAGCATGAGCTTCGACCACGCCCACGCCCACGCGATTTGTGCGGATCGCCCGTCGCTCACGCCGCCGCCCCGGTCCGGATCTTTCGGGAGGCGTGTGGAAGGGAAGAAGATAAGGAAATTAGGGTTACGGAAAGGCAGGACGCCGAGTTTTTATATCGGCTGATATGTGCGCTTGGCCGTCAGATGAAATCCAACGGTCAACACGTGTTAGACCGAGTCAGCAATATACATGGACGAAAATGCACGTGGGCCAGAGAGGGTTGGGTTTTATGATTCGGCGCTACAGAAAGTTAAAATAAAGGCAATGGGTCATATTGTTCACTAGCTGGACATGAGTTAAGAAAGAAATTAGAAAAGAAATATTTGGGCCATTTTGGGCTCTACAGAATTTGTATATTGGTTGAGAGTTAAGTATTTCATATATTAATCACTATTTTAGTATTCTTAATATACATATGTATTAAGTATTTTAAATAGTAAAATTAGAATTTCTCAACCATAAAATAAGTATAGTTTCTTGCTGTGGGGATTTAAGAAAACTAAGAAAAAATTCTTCTGGTTGCAATAATTTGGAAATTTATTATGTTTGGGAAGAGTTTCACGTGATATGGAAATTACTATAATTTTGAAATTAAGTTTTCCAATAATTTGGAAAATTTGTAAGAATAATAAATAAGTTCTTTTCCCAAACTAATTGCTATAATTAAGCTTCCCAATTTGTTATTAGTTGGAAATAAATAGAATATACGAAATCTAAATTATTGTGATTTGGAAATCAATAATAATTATAGATAAGATTTTCCAAATTAATTTTATAATTTAGAAATTGAGTCATCTAAAGTTACATTTATTTGTAAATCAGCACTAAGTATGAGGCATTTTTCTCAGTTTAGTAATGCTTCCGCTGTGTTAATATTTCTTAGTACGTGATCCGATTAAATTTTCACTAACATAAAAATTTGATTAAGATAATTATTAAGTACTAGTTTAATATAGTAGTTTTATCTCTAACCAACGTTGTTGATAAAGTTTACTATGATTTAATGAGTCATTAAGTTAATCTAAGTATTTTTCTACTTTTACCCAACGGTGATGTAGAATTAATACTTAACTACATTAAGTTATTGCATTTTAATTATTGTCTTAAGTGTTTATTTTCTTATTAGATCGAAACCAACGATAAGATTTAATTGGAAAATAAGGTTAGTAGCCATGATGATGAAATCATCATGATTAATGTTAGTAAGTTTCATTAAATTTTGGATGTTCATGATGTGCATATACATGATTTTAGTAGAATTATAAGTATCACTAAGTATTATATATGGTATGAGACTTCTGAGTTTTTAAGTGTAGCAAGTTATTCATAAGCTTTCGCTGCTACTGTAAGATATCAGATTAAGTATTTTTTAATTAAATTGGATCTAACGTGGAAGTTTAGTTAAAAGAATAATTGAGCAATCATGATAATTATTATTTTATCATATAAAATTTTGTTGAGGAGCCAACGTGAAAGACAAAATTTATTATGTTTTAAGATGTTTTCAGTACTGTATTTTATCAAGTAGCCAACATAAAAGACAAAATACAGTATTTAGTTCTATTGCTAAGTTAAATTTTGTAGAGTTGCCAACGTGAAAGATAAAATTTTTAGTTTTAGTGTGTTTTGAATATTGTATTTTGTCAAGTAGCCAACGTGAAAAATAAAGTATAATATTTCTATTTGGTTATCTATGCTTTATTTTATAAGCATTTATTTATTATCAAGCTTTGCTTTGCAGGATCGAAGAGCACGCGAAAACCTACCAGAGGGTGGTTAATGGTAGATTAAAACTTTTTATGCAGAAAATCGATCTGATAAAAAACCATGTGTGCGACTGTTTTTGACATGTTCAAACGTGACTAAACTAGTGGAGATTATACAGAATCAAGTCATGAAGCCACTGCAACAAGAATCACGTGAAAACACTAAGTAGAACTGGAGTTATGATCAAAAGACTAGACGAAGGTCAATCTGTTCTACCCGAATTTAAAAACAGATCTGCAATGCGGCAAAGAAACTCGTGTAGATCAAAAATCACAAATGCAATGACCGTGAAATTTTCAAACATGATATATAATCAAGTTGTGAAGACAACCCAAAAAAAATCATATCAATAGGATCAGTAAAACACGAGTTATAATCGAAATACGGAAGCAACGTTTGTCTGTCTAGAAACTCGCCGAGGAAAAATTTGTCTCAAACAAGTCGGACGGACAAGACACCAAAGCTCTTCTGAACTATGAATTTTATTGATCAAACCTCAAGAGAAGCATCCACAAGTCGTGGTCTCCACGAGGCTTGGCCTCCCTTGCTTATATAACCAGCCCTAAGGCTAACCCAATCCAAACTAGAACTCCTACTCCTACTTAGATTCATATTCTAACTTTCTAAAACTGCTCAAGACTCTTCTATACGCAAATAGAAGCAATTTTAAGACTTCTATACATCTTAGTAACATCGCAAACTCCTAAAACGACTCTACTTCGTGCCTAAAATAAAATACTATTATAATCAACTCGAAACTTTCCATAAACGAACCATAACTACCTCAGCCGCAGCCTGAGCGCAAAATCCAGCCGGTTGAACCTTTTCAACCATATCTTGACTTTCATATCTCTTCACCACGCCTTAGAATAATGTAGCCATGTCCATCCACCCCTTGCATATGTGCAAACACTTTCCAAAACATTCACAACACCTTCATATGTATTGTTTTTGATCCAAACATGTTGCGTGACCTCCTGATTAGCTCAACCACAATTCCTCCCGAACTTGGTTGTTGAACCTCATCTTCTCACTAAGACTAGTTCAAGGATCTCCATCACCAGCCATATCTTGACCTCAAGCAACACCTGCACATGAACAAACATCCACTTTTTTCCGAGCACAAGTCCGCGACTTGACTCATGTTAGTCCGAAAACCACAAAACCTTACATGAGCACCTCACATAAGCATGTTGCAAACCATAGTAATATATTAACCACCATAATCAGCAATAACACATTAAAAACATAGTAAGAGAATACTAAGCAAACATTGCATAAGCCAATAAGCACGTTCAAAATGTTGCAATTTAAAAAATAGAGTGGCTGAAAATTAAACACTACGAAAACAGCTGCTCCGCAGTGACGGTTACTGCTAAAATGCAATGAGAATGTTTGGACAATTTGAACTGAGTAAAGAGTAACGGTTACTCCCAAAAACACATTTGTGAAGATCAACTGTGTCGACTCACGTGCAGCTCATGTGAGTGAAAGTTCGGACACTCCGAAACGGGTATTTAGGCAATATTCAAAACTTTGAATGTAAATCCTCACCTCTATTCTAATTAGCAATGTATTCAACACACATAGGTCTCACAATCTCTCCCTTGATGAATGGATTGGCAAAACCATTTAAAATCTGAACATTGGCTCATTTACATGAATAAGTTTTAAAAGCAATTTTCTCCCCCTTTCTGAAATAAAAAATCAAATGAGAAAGAAATTAAAGAAAACAAATTCTCCCCCCAGAAGAACTCATGAATGTGCAATATGTGACATATTTCTCCCCCTTTGATAATGTATTCAGCAAGGTTCAAAAGAGAAATTTCAATTTATTACGAGCATAATATGACGTATACATATAAAACAAAGCTCATCCAAGTCATACTTTCAAGTAACTTACACTATCACATCAATGAGATACATAAAGTAGTGTAATCCATGCTAGAGATCAAGTGTAATTTTTCAATTTAAGCAAGTCATGATCTCACAAACTTGACAATTTCAAAACCTGAAAACATGGCACATGTTGCTGCATTTTTCATTATCTTTTAAAGCACAAGTTCAGATCATATGACATTTGCAAGAGATTATATGCCACATCAGCCTTATTCTAACCAACCAAGCCAATCCTATGTCATTTGACAGTCAGAAGCTTAAGGACATGGTTTTAGTCATATACAACTTCTTTCAAGTTCATATTGAAGTGCAATGATAAGCCATCTTAAAAGAAGAAGTGTCATGCATGCATATTCTCTTGATCTTATCTCATTTTTTCATTTGATCATAAAATCTCAACATGTGAATAATTGATTGATTAATTTTTTCATTATTAAAAGCATTTGTGAGGATGCAACAAGTTCAAAATAGCAAGAAAGTTTGATCATGACCAGATTTAGTGTAAGTAATTATTCCAATTACTAGTCATGGCAAAAACTACAAAATGTATAACACGAGTAATGTAGTAAGAACTTTCAGCATGTAAAAGGAATCCTAAAGTCATATATGTATGAAATACTTTACTCATATTATTTCAAAATCAGATTCACACATAGACTTTCCATGTTTCAAAACTCCCCCTCAATTTAAGCCATGAGTATGCATAACCCCTATTTCACTACAAATGAAACAAAAACGAGTGAAATCCAAAGGTTTTGTAAAAGTGTCAGCTAATTATTGTCCGGTATCTACATGGTGAAGCATAATGTTTCCTTTTTCAACATTATCACAAAGAAAGTGGTACCTAATGTCAATGTGCTTTGTTCTAGAATATTGCACGGAGTTTTTAGCAATGCAAATGGCACTATTATTATCACAAAACAGTGGGACACTATCTAGATCAACCCCATATTCCTTAAGTGTTTGAACAATCCAAAGAATTTGTGAGCAAGCGCTAGCAGCAGCTACATACACTACAGGAAACCTAACACATTATGACGGCCAAGTTATTTACGACGGCTTGCTGTCGTAAGTAACCTAACTTACGACGGTCGCTATGCGCCGTCGTAAGTAAACTAACTGACGATGGTCTTAGGCCCATGGACGTCGTAAGTTACGAGATCGTCGTAAGTTCCGTGTAACATACGGCGGTCGTATCCCTAAGCCATCGTAAGTTAAAGCGTCGTCGTAAACTAAGAGTAACTTACGACGGCTTAGGTTACAACTGTCGTAAGTTGCGGATTTTAACCGACTGGGGCAGTCCGGGCTTGGGCTCATTCAGCCCGAGCGTGCACCGCCGCCGCTGCCAGCGCAGCCGCCGAGGTCCCCCGCCCCCTGCGCCACCACCCCCAGCGCTGCCCCGAGGTCCCCCGGCCCCCCGTGCCGCCCCGAGGTCCCCCGGCCTTCCCACGCCGCCCCGCCGCTTGCGCCACCCTGCGCTCCCCCGGCCGCGCCGCCTCCCGGGCGCCGCCGCCGCGCGCCTCCCCGCCGCCGCCTCTAGGCCCCAAGCCCGCCCCGCTTCGCCGCCACTTCGAGGTATGTTTTATTTAGTAATTAATTTAGTTAATTTAGTTTGTTTATGAATTAATTTAGTCCATCATGTTCATTTTGTAATTAATTTAGTTCGTGTAGTAATTAACTTAGTTTGATTTAGTTCATTTACTATGTAATTTAGTTCATTTTATTTCATTGTATTATTTATTTAACATAGGGAGAGAGGGAGATATAGAGAGAGATAGAGTGGTACAGAGGGGAGAGAAAGGGAGTGCGAGAGAGGGTGAGAGTGAGATGGAGAAACGGAGTGTTACAATAGAGGGAGAGAGAGAGAGAGAGTGCGAGAGAGAGGGTGAGAGTGACAGAAAAAGAGGATGTATGGTATAGAGATAGAGGAACAGAGTGAGAGGGAAGATGAAAAGTAGAGAGAGACGAAGAGAGTGAGAAAAAAGAGAAAGACATGGATATCTGAATCCAAAATATGTCTAACTACTCATGTTCTTTGCAGGGTTCGGCAACGGAGAATTTGACTCTATCACCACAGCTACCGGTTCCGGGAGGGACGTGCGGAGATGGTTACTTCGGCTCCGGAGATAGTCGAGGGGATAGTGTGTAGCCCTATGACTATATATTTTCTATATTGTCTGTTTCTTCGGCTCCGGAGACTGTTTAGCTGCTATGACTATATATTTTCTATATAATCTGTTCTGTGAGCTGGCCATCGAGCCAGGTTAGTCAGTTTTTGTTTTTTTTTTAAAAAATTACAAACATAACTTATGACGGCTACTGCCCAGAAGCCGTCGTAAGTTAGCTTCTGCTACTTACGGCGGTCACCAGAACCGTCGTAAGTTAGCCTCAGTTACTTACGATGGCAGTGAGCAAGCCGTCGTAAGTAAAGTGGCTTGGGGCACCACGTGGCCTGGGTCGTTACTTACGACGTATGCGTGACGCTGTTGTAAGTTACTTAACTTACAACAGTTGCCATCGTAAGTGAGCTTATTTACGACAAAATAATTACCATTGTAAGTAACGGAAAACCATCGTAAGTTAGCTACTTACAACGGTTTATGAGTTAATTACAACGGTTCCAGCCGTCGTAAGTCAGTCGTATCCCTGTAGTGATATTCAGATTTAGCCGTAGATTGTGCAACTGAATTTTATTGTCTAGAAGACCAAGCAAAAAAGAGAATTACCAAGAATATGACAAGCATCCAAAGTACTTTTCCTATCAATCCTACATCCCCTAAAATCAACATCCGAAAAAGCTTTCAAAGTAACGGTTGAGGAAGAAGGAAGTAGAATACAAAATTCTTGAGTTCCATGTAAGTACCTGAGAATCCTTTTGACGGCTTGACGATGTGAAGCACGTGGGGAAGCTTGAAATCATGCACAAAGAGATACGCTGAATTGTATGTCCGGTCTTGATGACGTGAGGTACAAAAGTGACCCGATCATGCTTCTATATTCTTTTTGAAACACGGGTTCACCATCTTCGTCAAGTTCAAGTGTTGTTGTTCCCATTGGTGTCCAAAGAGGCTTGCTTTTGTCCATGTTGAAGCGTTTAAGGAGGTCTTTCGTATACTTCGTTTGGAGCACAAAAGTTCCTTCCTTGGTTTGCTTGATTTGCAGCCCCAAAAAGTATGTGAGTTCTCCAATCATACTCATTTCAAATTCTGAACTCATCATAGCTGAAAACTTGGACACAAGATCATGAGAAGCACAACCAAAGATAATATCATCCACATATACTTGAACGAATAGTGAGTCATTGCCATGCTTAAGAACAAAAAGAGTTTTATCAACCTTGGCCATGGTAAACCCCTTTTCAAGTAAAAATGTTTTAATCTATCATACCATGCTCTAGGCGCTTGTTTAAGACCATACAAAGCTTTGGACAGTTTGTAAACATGATTAGGAGAATTTTGATTTTCAAAACATGGTGGTTGCTTAACATAAACCTCCTCATCTATGTAGCCATTAAGAAAAGCACTTTTAACATCCATTTGATATTACTTGAAACCTTTAGATGCAGCAAAAGCTAAAAAAATTCTTATGGCTTCTAATCTAGCAACGGGAGCAAAAGTTCATCAAAATCTAAACCTTTAACTCGTGTGAAACCTTGAGCAACCAACCTAGCCTTATTCCTAATCACAACCCCATCCTCAATTTTTTTTATTTATAAACACCCATTTAGTTCCATTTAAAGTGTGACCTTGAGGTGGAGGTACAAGTTTCCAAACATTATTTTTTTCAAAATTTTGTAACTCTTATTGCATGGCAATAATCCAAGATTCATTAGTGAGTGTGTGTGATATATCTTTGGGTTCAAAAGAAGCAACGAAAGCAGAATGAGCATGAGAGTTTGGATCGCAAAACCTGGACCGTGTGAGCCGTTCGTGCAAGCTTCCAATAATTTGTTGTGGAAGATGACCTTTGAGGACGCGGAGGGGAGTAGACACCTCACAAGCTCCTTCTTGTTCATGTTCATCACAAATCGAGGAACTTGTGGCTTGAGGAAGATCTAGACCAGCAGTAGTGGTCGTTGGTGCTTATCGTGGAGCGAGATCAAGAGCTGGAACGTCATTGTTTATTTCTAAAATTTCGGGCAGCAGCTCCACTCCTTCTTCATCTTCAACGAAAATGCTCCCCCCCTGCGGATATGCATCTTGACCAGCAGTAGTAGAGCTAGTACCTGGGCTAGCTTCATCAAAAGAAACTTCACAAGTCTCCACAATTTTATTAGTGTCAAGTAAAAGCACATGATAGCGTCTAGTATGAGATGGATAACCAAGAAACATGCCATCAACAGATCTAGCTTCAAATTTATCAATATTACCATGTTTCTTATCAAAGCATTTGCAACCAAAGATGCTAAAGTGTGTGACACTAGGCCTATGTACAAACAGAAGCTCATATGGGGTTTTTCCTAGGTTAGCTCGCAAGAAAACTCGATTTGAGACATAACAAGCTGTTGCAATTGCATCTTCCCAAAATTACCTAGGACTTTGATCTTCATCAAGCATAGTCCTAGCCATCTCAACTAAGGTTTTTTCTTTCTCTCTATGACACCATTTTATTGAGGTACATATGGTGAAGAAAATTGATGATCTATTCCATTTTCAGCACTAAAATGATTGGTTTTTAAATTCGGTTCAATTATCACTTCTTATTGCTTTTAAAGATCCTGGGTGACCAAGTGAAAGTCTAAGAACCAAACCTCTAAAATGACTAAAAGATGTGTGAGACTAGGCCTATGTACAAATCGAAGCTCATATGGTGTTTTTGTAAGTGCATCTAGGATATCCCTTGTGGGTTTTGGCTAATTGATGACGAACATATGAGATCCTAATGAAACTATTAAGATGATTGCAGGATAAACAAAGTGAACTGGCTCGGCACACACACAAAAAGGTGAAAAATAGAGTGGTGCCCGAAAAGGAAGAAGTTAGTGAAATTTAGAGAAGCAAAGTAGATATAAATGTATAGGTGGTGTGTGAGAGAGACACATCCCAAGAGCTCATGACTTTGCGTAGGGGTAAGGGGTTTAAAAATCAACTAAAATCCACTGAAAACCGGACTAGTCCGTTCATGGACCGGACTAGTCCGTTTAACTTTCTGAAAGACGCAAACATAGTGCACCGGACTAGTCCGCCTTGTGAACCGGACTAGTCCGGTCAGGTCACTGGAACTCAACCGGACAAGTCCGGTTTTAGACCGGACTAGTCCGGTCATGTCTCTGTTGTCCTCCTTAGAGGACTACGGACTAGTCCATCCAGCAACAGGACTAGTCCGCTAAAGTTTCTGAAAACCCATCTCACATAGTACCGGACAAGTCCGGTTTGTGGACCGGACTAGTCCGGTTAACCCACTGGAAGTAGGTCGGACAAGTCCGATCATATACCGGACTAGTCCGGTAGTAGGTTTAACAACGGAAACTTTTTGGAAAAGCCTATAAAAAGAGGTCCTTCGGCTTTTCCCCAAAAAAGACACGACTCATACTGTCAAAACTTGAAACCCTAGCGCCGCCACCTGTCCCAAGAGCCCAAAAACACATCTCCCCACACATCTAAGGTGCAAAAAGGTGAAGATCAATAAAATACTTGGATTTGGGATTGGGAGATCGTCGTTCCTTCGTTGAATTCTTTAAAGGCCTATTCACCCCCCTCTAGGCCACATTCAATTGGTATCAGAGCCAAGTTCTCCATCAACGAGACTCACATCTCGGAGAGATCAATGGCCTCTGAGAAGAACAACGATATCCCGAAGACGAGCAACAACGATGAGGAGCAAGAAGCCAAAGCCTTCGATGTGCTGAAAGAAAACCCACATGACGATGAAGAAGTGAGGCAGCTAAAAGCACTCCTGAGAAAGAAACTGCTGGCACAAAAAGGAAAAGAGGAAGAAAAGACGATGGGGAGTGGTCATCACGACTACTCCCGGTATCCTTACAACTACAACCGACTCAATTCAAATAATCATTATCTCTCTATTCCTATGGGAAGGCCTCCACAGTTTGATGGAAGTGACTACAACATGTGGAAGTACAACATGAAGATGCATCTGATATCTCTGAACCCTAGTCTGTGGCACATTGTTTGCACAGGCATCGATATTCCGGACACGGATGATGAACTCACCCCAGAACAAGAACAGGAGATTCACAGAAACGCACAAGCCGTCGCCGTGATCACATCATCACTAAGCAGAGAGGAATTCACCAAGATCGATGGGTTATAAAGTGCAAAAGAAATCTGGGATACCCTCAAGACAGCTCACGAAGGAAATAGGTCAGTTCGTGAAGCCAAAATCGAAATGCTTGAAGGAGAGTTGGGAAGATTTGCTATTGAAGAAGGCGAATCACCTCAAGACATGTACAACCGGATGAAAGCACTCATCAACAGAATTCGTGCGTATGGAAGTAAGAAATGGACAGATCACGAAGTGGTCAAAAGAATGATTAGAGCCTTCATGCCAAGAAACGTCACACTTTGCTCAATGATTAGAGAAAGCCCCGGGTTTCACAAAATGACTCCCGATGAGTTATTGGGAAAGATCATAAATCATGAAATGATAGAGAAAGAGGCTCAATACGTCAAAGACTTAGCCAAGCTCACCTCTTCTAAAAAGAAAGAAGTTGCCCTCAAAGCAACGTGCAGACCCAAACTCAAAGAAACTCGTGAAGACCAAGACGATGGAGATACAAGCGATGAAAGCACCGATCTTGATGACGAAGAAATGGTACTCTTCATCAAAAAGTTCAAACGCATGATGAAGAGAAGACACGGCAACAATTCACATGAAGGCAAAAGCAAGGATAAAGGAAAATCCAAGGCTCGACGCACTTGCTACAACCGCGGAGAGTATGGTCACTTCATGGTGGACTGTACTTATGAGGAAAACAAAAAGAAGAAGGAAACAAGATCTCAAGAAAAGAAAAATTTCAGAAAAAGAAGACAAGCCCATCAAGCTCACATTGGGAAGGAGTGGGACTCAAACGACGAGTCCTCCTCCGATGAAGAAGAAGAGGTGGCCACAATCGCAGTCAAGAAACCAACTACGAGAGCCACACTCTTTCCGAACATGGGAGGACGGGACATGAACATCCACACTTGTCTTATGGCTAAGGAAGGCAAGAAAAAGGTTAGGCTTACTTCTCCTATACTAAATTCCTCCATTGATGACTTTGATAGCTCTAGTTATAATGAAGAATTATTTAGAGGGCTAAGTAAAATTGCTTTAAAGAAAATGGAAATGCTGTCGAACGAAATCTTTGAAAAGGAGGAACTTGTCAACCGACAAGAAGATATGCTCATCCTTGAGAGGAAGAGATATCAAGAAGTTGAAAAGCTTCTTGAGCTTGAAAGAGAGAAGAATGAGTCACTTGAGTTAGAGCTAACCTTGAGTAAGGAAACTTACTCAAAGTTAGAGAACTCGCACATTGCAATCAAGGAAGAACTTGCTAACTTGTCAAAAGTTAACAAAATCCTTGAGGTGCAAGTTGAGTCCCTCAAACAAAGTGACTCCTCTTCCTCCAAGAGCTCTTCCTCCAAAGATATGCGCTCGACAACAGTAAGAACCTGCACTTGCTCTAGTTAGAAGAATGTAATTTCTAATGCTTTAACCCCACATGACATGCATTCTTCTCAAAACGGCATCTTTGATAAGGAGAAGATCAAATATGCAAGAAGTGCATATATGATCACTAGACCTTCCAATGTCAAAGATGGACTTGGCTTCGACAGGAATAGACACATGTCTACCTCTAATCATGCTAAGAATAGAATCATTTTTGTTAAAGAAAAATCCCATGAATCTGAGCTACAAACATTATTCCATACATTTGATGCTTCTTATGTTCTCATGAAAAACAAGTATGGAAAAGTTATTGCTAAATATACAGGGCCACGCCACAAGAACTTAAAAACTTGTGTGTGGGTGCCCAAGACTCTTGTGACTAACCTGAGAGGACCCAAGCAAGCTTGGGTACCTAAAACCCAGAAATAATTCTGTTTTGCAGGCTTACTCCTCCGGTGGATCTAAGTGGGTGCTAGACAGCGGATGCACAAATCATATGACCGGAGAGAGAAGTATGTTTGTGGAATACGAGTGCAAAAAGGATCCAAGTGAAGGAATATACTTTGGAGATAACAGCCAAGGAAAGGTCCTTGGTAGTGGTAACATTGAAATATCCTCTCAACACACCTTATCTAATGTTTTACATGTAGATTCTCTAGATTATAATCTTTTATCAATATCTCAACTATGCGACAAAGGTTACAACTGTTTATTCACTAATGAGGGTGTGACCGTCTTTAGAAGAAGCGATGGCTCGATTGCATTCAAGGGATTGTTGAAGGGAAAGCTTTATCTTGTTGACTTCAACAAAGATAAAGCCGAACTCAACACTTGCTTGGTTGCTAAGACCAACATGGGATGGCTGTGGCATAGACGGCTAGCCCATGTTGGAATGAGAAATCTGCAGAAACTTCTAAAAGGTGGTCACATCCGTGGTCTTAAGGATGTGGTTTTTGAAAAAGACAGGCCGTGCAGCGCTTGTCAAGCAGGAAAACAGGTTGGAGCACCACACCCCGCCAAGAATGTGATGACCACCGCTAAACCGCTGGAACTTCTCCACATGGATCTCTTTGGTCCAATTGCGTACATCAGCATCGGCGGTAACAAATACGGTTTAGTAATTGTTGATGATTTTTCAAGATTTACCTGGGTATTTTTCTTGTATGATAAATCAGAAACTCAAGGAATCCTCAAGAAGTTCTTGAAAAGAGCTCAAAATGAATTCTCATCAACAGTAAAGAATATCAGAAGTGACAATGGGACAGAATTCAAGAACACCCAAGTTGAAGAATATCTCAATGAAGAAGGTATAAAGCATGAATTCTCGGCACCCTATTCTCCTCAACAGAATGGGGTGGCCGAAAGGAAAAATCGAACATTGATCGAAATGGCGAGAACAATGTTGGATGAATACAAGACGTCAGACCGGTTTTGGGCAGAAGCGGTGAATACCGCTTGTCATGCCACAAATCGGTTGTACCTTCATCGACTTCTGAAGAAAACTCCATATGAGCTTCTCACGGGTAAAAAGCCTAACGTTTCTTATTTCAAAGTTTTTGGTTGCAAATGTTTTATTCTGAACAAGAAACCAAGGGCCTCGAAGTTTGCTTCGAAGTCCGATGAAGGATTCTTGCTCGGATATGAATCGAACGCCTACGCCTATCGTGTCTTCAACAAAGTGTCCGACCTTGTTGAAGTAGCGCGTGACGTAGTGTTCGATGAAACTAACGGCTCACAAGTGGAGCAAGTCGATAAGTCTATGCTAGATAAGGAGGAAGCTCCATGTGAAGCCCTGAAGAAAATGGCACTTGGTGATATCCTACCACGAGAGGAGACACAAGATGAATTTCATCAAGGAAGCAATGATCAAGGGGGAGCTCCTACACAAGATCAAGTTGAGGAAGATCAAGAAAATCAAGATGATCATGGAAGCAATGATCTAGGGGGAGACATGACACATGAAGACAATGAAGAACAAACAACTATACAAAATCCACACCCAAGAGTACATCAGTGTGTGCAAAGGGACCATCCTGTCAACAATATCATTGGAGATATTGCTAAGGGAGTAACTACTAGATCTCAAATTGCAAATTTTTGTGAACATTATTCTTTTGTGTCTTTTCTGGAGCCATACAGGGTAGAAGAAGCCTTAAGGGATCCAGACTGGGTGATTGTGATGCAAGAGGAGCTGAACAACTTCAAAAGAAATGAAGTGTAGGAGCTGGTGGAAAGACCAAGGGCGAACATCGTTGGAACCAAATGGGTCTTTCGGAACAAACAAGATGAACATGGAGTAGTGACAAGAAATAAAGCAAGGTTGGTGGCCAAAGCTTATTCTCAAGTGGAAGGTTTGGATTTCGATGAAACCTTCGCTCCTGTAGCTAGACTTGAGTCCATTCACATTTTTTGGCATATGCTACTCACCATAATTTTAAGTTGTATCAAATGGACGTCAAGAGTGCCTTTCTGAATGGTCCGATAAAGGAGGAAGTCTATGTGGAGCAGCCACCGGGGTTCGAAGATCAGAAAATTTAGCAAAATAATGACAGACAGGTTCGAGATGTCAATGATGGGTGAATTGAAGTTCTTCTTGGGATTTCAAGTGAAGCAACTGAGAGAAGGTACATTTATAATAGCCAAACTAAATATACACAAGACATTCTCAAGAAATTCAATATGGACAAAGCCAAGCCCATCAAGACACCCATGGCCATCAACGGACATCTCGACCTCAATGAAGATGGTCCAAATGTGGACCAAAAGGTATATCGGTCCATGATTGGTTCCTTACTATACTTATGTGCATCTAGGCCAGATATTATGCTTAGTGTTTGCATGTGTGCAAGGTTTCAAGCCGCACCCAAAGAGTGTCACTTAATTGCTGTAAAAAGAATCCTAAGGTATCTTGTGAATACACCCAACTTGGGCCTTTGGTATCCCAAAGGATCCAAGTTTAACTTGATAGGGTACTCCGACGCTGACTATGCGGGATGCAAAGTCGATAGAAAGAGCACGTCAGGGACTTGTCAATTTCTTGGTAGGTCCCTAGTTTCTTGGTCATCTAAAAAGAAAAACTCCATTGCTCTTTCCACAGCGGAAGCAGAGTATGTTGCAGCCGGTAGTTGCTGTGCGCAACTGCTCTAGATGCAACAAACTCTTAGGGACTACGGCTACAATCTAAGTCATATCCCGCTTCTATGCGATAATGAAAGTGCTATAAAAATTGCACACAACCCGGTAGAGCACTCAAGAACTAAGCACATAGACATCCGTCATCACTTTCTTAGAGATCATTCATTAAAAGGTGACATAGCTATTTCACATGTTAGGACTGAAAAACAACTTGCAGATATTTTTACCAAACCATTAGATGAGAAAAGGTTCTGTGAACTAAGAAATGAGCTAAACATTCTTGACTCTCGAAATGTGGCTTGAAACATTGCATACCTGGTTGCAACTAAAATTGTTCCTCCGTACTGTCAAAAATGCTCCTCCTCTCCTTTGTACTCAGAAAACTATTCTTAATGAATAAATCTTGTGGATTATGACCATTGTTTGATTGTTGATTGTATACTGGTCGTAATCACCAAGACTACTTGCAAAATTGTTGTCCTTGGATCACTATTAGTTATCTATATATATATCAAGTCTGTTGAAAACGGACTAGTCCGATTCCCAACCGGACTAGTCCGGACAGACAACAATTAGGTTAAACTCAGGGGTACCGGACTAGTCCGCTACCAGGACCAGACTAGTCCGGTCAGTCGGATATAGAACCAGTCAGCCGGACCAAACGCCTCCCTCTCCACTCATAATCACTTTGCAACACCCTCTCTCCTAAAACCTAGCTCTCAAAGTGATTTTCGAGTTGAGCCCTCAAACTCGGAGTTTTCTCCGTGAAAAAGCCTCTTCTCGACGAGGGGATCCTACTTTCCGGACACATCCGGATTGATTTCCACTCCTTCAACGCGAATCTTCAAATCTTGGTAAATCCCCCCAAAACCCAAAATCTAAATTTTTCTAGCTCTAGCTAGTTTCCTTTGATTTCAAAAGGATGTACATTGCATAAATAGATGTATTGCTACCACTTTCCTACCCTTGTATCCATAGATAGGAGATTTGCTTCAAATAAAACACTCAAGTTAGGGTTCTTATGCTAGACCGGACTAGTCCGTCGTCTAGATGCGGACAAGTCCGGTCCACCGGACTAGTCCGCACTCTGAAACCGGACAAGTCCGGTCTCTGACAGCTGAACTCCTACATTCCATTTGAAGTCGATAAGGTGTCCGTTTGCATCTAATCCTTAAACTCCTTGTCAGGCATCATGTCTTCAGGATCAGATGACAGCTCTTTTCACATTGACGAAGAAGTTCAACGTGAAAGAGTGAGGAGAGCTAAGGAGGGAGTGATGAAGAAGAGACATGACGTCAATGCTCACTCTCCACCCTCCGACGACAATCTTCCTAAGAAGAGAAAAGTCATTATCAAAAGGCCTCAAAGGAAAGATGCTGCTGAGGGCTCATCAGGGCCAAGAAGAGTTCTCAATAAAGGGAAGGGACTTGCTAGTGGCCCCATTGGGCCCTTGAAATTGAAAAATCCCGTTCATCGCAACAGGCAGCCTTCAAGTGAAGATTTCACTGGAAAAGGGAATGAGCTAGCTGATAACTTCAGAAAGATTGAAGTGTATGGACGACCTAAACAATGTTCTGATCCTAGGTTCTGGAGCAACTTCCATGTAGACTACTACGAGCACGTGTACATGAAGATGAAGAATCCCGTAGTAGAGAGTCAATGGCTGAATGTTGACTACCTGAAGTCGAAGAAGTATCCCGCATTTCGTGAGATGGTGGAGGCCTTAGAGAGGCACGGTCTGACGGACCTGCTATCCTTTGAGTATGACTGGAACAATGAAGTCATTACTCAGTTTTACTCCACTCTCTACTTTGCTCGGGATGATGGAGACAGTCTTACTTGGATGACTCATGGTTCAAGGTACAGTGTCACTTATGATGAATTTGCTAGGATTCTTCACCTCCAAAACACTTTGGATCATGAACTGGTCATTCATAATATGAAACCCCCGGATAAGGAGGAACTTGAATTTCTCTATGACACAAGGATGCCATATGTCCCTCCAACCATCAAATATCTAAAGCCCTTCTTTGTGGTTCTAAATAGAGTCTTGAGAAAGACGATAGCTCCGAAGGATGGAGATGCAGGAACTATACAAGGAACCTTGAGAACTCTCATGAAAGTCATTAGTGGGAGGAGACCATTCAATGTCTTTGAGTATATCTACAATGACATTGTGAACATCTCAATTACCCCCAATAGGTCCTGTGGATACGCACCGTATATCATGTACATGATTGAGAAGGTGACAGGACTCGAGTTTGTCAAGGATGTCAAGCATACGGGGTTGAAGCCGCAAAAACCCACCGAGTACACTCTCCTCCGGCTCCAGCTGCCCCGTCCTCTCCACCAGTGGAGAGGAGATCAAAGCAAGCTCATGATGACAATAGGTCTGCAGCTGCTCCTCCTGGCTCTCCACCTGCCCAAGAATCATCTAGCGGCATCCTCAAGATGCTCTCCTCTATCTTTGCCTGCTGCCGTAAGATCGAAGACAGGCAACGCAAAGAAAAGCTTGCAAGGAAGAGACATCAACAGTACGTCAATGCAAATATCAAGTCTATCTGTGCAAAGATTGAGATTGAGCCTGTTGGATCACCGCCTGCCTCCGAGGACTCAGAGGAAGATCCTGCTCCCGTGGATGATGAAGATGAAGATCAGACTGAGACCGACGGAGGAGGCAGCGATGAGTGACTTCCCTCAATTTTTCTGTTTTTGGTGTCTTGATGCCAAAGGGGAGAGATTGAGATGGAAGGTTGAGATTAGACTTGGACTATTTTTCTATCTAGTATTAGTCATTAAGATCTTGTGTGATCAAGGACATGTACCTAATCTTGTAATGCACTATTTCTTTTCCTATGTGTGAAGTACTATGCTCTAATGCCCACTTACATGTTCACTACTGGTTGTCTTTAATTTAGCACATTTTGTTTATCACACACCTGTGAGGCACCCCACCATAAGGTATGTACATATGTGAGAAGTTTTTTGTGAATTCTTTATTGTTCTCATGTGTACGCACCTTATGAAAATCAACCTTTTATTCTCAATTGTGATATCTCAAATGGTTGTCATCAATCACCAAAAAGGGGGAGATTGTAAGTGCATCTAGGATATCCCTTGTGGGTTTTGGCTAATTGATGACGAACATATGAGATCCTAATGAAACTATTAAGATGATTGCAGGATAAACAAAGTGAACTGGCTCGGCACACACACAAAAAGGTGAAAAATAGAGTGGTGTCCGAAAAGGAAGAAGTTAGTGAAATTTAGAGAAGCAAAGTAGATATAAATGTATAGGTGGTGTGTGAGAGAGACACATCCCAAGAGCTCATGACTTTGCTAAGGGGTAAGGGGTTTAAAAATCAACTAAAATCCACTGAAAACCGGACTAGTCCGTTCATGGACCGGACTAGTCCGTTTAACTTTCTGAAAGACGCAAACATAGTGCACCGGACTAGTCCGCCTTGTGAACCGGACTAGTCCGGTCAGGTCACTGGAACTCAACCGGACAAGTCCGGTTTTAGACCGGACTAGTCCGGTCATGTCTCTGTTGTCCTCCTTAGAGGACTACTGACTAGTCCATCCAGCAACAGGACTAGTCCGCTAAAGTTTCTGAAAACCCATCTCACATAGTACCGGACAAGTCCGGTTTGTGGACCGGACTAGTCCGGTTAACCCACTGGAAGTAGGCCGGACAAGTCCGATCATATACCGGACTAGTCCGGTAGTAGGTTTAACAACGGAAACTTTTTGGAAAAGCCTATAAAAAGAGGTCCTTCGGCTTTTCCCCAAAAAAGACACGACTCATACTGTCAAAACTTGAAACCCTAGCGCCGCCACCTGTCCCAAGAGCCCAAAAACACATCTCCCCACACATCTAAGGTGCAAAAAGGTGAAGATCAATAAAATACTTGGATTTGGGATTGGGAGATCGTCGTTCCTTCGTTGAATTCTTTAAAGGCCTATTCACCCCCCCTCTAGGCCACATTCAGTTTTTCCTAGCTTAGCTCTCAAGAAAACATGGTTTGAAACATAACAAGCTGTTGCAATTGCATATGCCCAAAATTTTCTAGGAGTTTGCTATTCATCAAGCATAGTCCTAGCCATGTCAACTAAGGTTCTTTTCTTTCTCTCTACAACACCATTTTGTTGAGGTACATATGGTGAAGGAAATTAATGATCTATTCCTTTTTCAACACAAAATTTATCAATAGATTTATTTTTAAATTCAGTTCCGTTATCACTTCTAATTGCTTTTAAAGATCCTGGGTGATCAATCGATAATCTAAGAAATAAAGTTCTAAAGTGACTAAAGATTCATTCTCAGACGCCATGAAATAAACCCAAGAGTATCTAGAATAATAATCAACAATCACAAGCACATACCATTTACCTCCAAAAGATTGAACACGTGAAGGACCTACGGTGTCAAGATGTAAAAGCTGTCCCGGTTCAGTTGTCATGGTCATTGTGAGAGGAGGATGTGAAACTGCAACCATCTTAGCATTCTACAAGAAGAGCATACAATATCATTGTCCCCTTTAAGCTTACGTAGCCCACGTATGTGTAACACCCTAAAATCCTGTTAGGAGGGGAATTTAAAAATTTTTGAACGTATTGCATGGGCTGCAGAAATTCAAACTTAGTTGGAATTCAAATTCAAATTCAAACCAGAAAAGAAATGGAAAAAGAAAAAAAAAACAGAAAAAAACCGGCCAGTGGGTCGAAACCCACCAGCCTGCCCACCCCACCCCGCGCCAGCCCGCAGCTGCGCGCCTCCCCTCTTTCCCACTGACACGCGGGGCCCGCCAACCCTTCTTCCTCCTCGCGCTCGCGCCCGCGCTCGGCCGGACTCTTCTCACCCCTGAATTGAAACCGCCCCGGATACTCACGTATCCCAGCCAAATTTCATTCGTGGACAACGCAAACACGATCACAACCGAACGCCGGCCTCCCCCGTCTATAAAAACCCCGACATCGTCCCGTTTTTCCCCACGATCCGCCGATTTTCTCTCCGGTGAGAACCCGAGCTCCTCCCGTGAATTCTGCTCGATCTACGCTCGGGAATTCTGATCTAACTCGCTGGTCTTGATCCACCGCCTCCAGGGAACCTTGCAGGTGCAGAAAACTCGGTGATTTGCGGTTCAAACACAGCGCCAACGAGCCTCGCCGTGAATTCACCTCGGACCTCGTCGCCGATCGCTTTTCGGGACCTCCGAGCTCAAGAAAACCCCCGAGGTGAGATCCCCGACCTCCCCTCTACCGATCTATGCCATAAAATCACAGTTCTAGGAAGAATTGACGAAGATCCGAAACTCTCCGCCGAGATCCCGCCTCCCGCCGCCGTGCGCCGCCGGGCAGCGCCGCCCGCGCTCGATCAGAGCGACGTGGCCGCTTGTGCGCCGTCTATTTTAAATCGCACGGTAGAGTTTAAATCCCCGCGTACCGGTTCGATGTTATAATCTCAGCCGTCTGTTTTAAATCGGACGGTCCACGTCAGCCCCGCGAAAGACTGGAATTCTTACGCGCTACCCCCTGGGGTTCTCGGAAAATAAGAGCTAGCCCCGGAAACTTCTGATCTAGCCCCTGGAACTTCAGAAAATCATGTAAATTCATTTAAAAATCAGTTTTAGCCCCTGGACTTGATAAAAATTAGGAAAAAACCCTCTGTTAAGTGTAGTTAGACCCCTGGAAATTCTTAAAATAATATTATAGACCATGTAGTTGGGTGAGTTTACTTTTTAACCCTATTTGATATTAAATTTAGGAAAATTGAATATGTGGTTAGTGTTTAAAATTTAAAAGATGGGACAAACATATTGTCAATTCAAATTAAAAACTTTCCTAGTACATGGAAAATCTTGGAGTGAGATAAAAATAGATTTTTGGCAGAAATGAATCTGTTTAATTGATTATTCACATTTATTAGTAATAGGGACACATTTTTAAGTAGAGAATAATTCTGAAAATTAGTAAAATAAATGTAAAATAGTTCACATCAGAGGAGAAGTTCAAAAATATATTATTTAATATTTTAGACCCAAAACCTATTCTGTTTAGATGAGGTGTCTTACTATTTTCATAATAAAGCACACATTTAGGCATAGGAAATAAATTTGAAAATATAGCAAGCTAGGTATAAATAATTAGAAAATGATAAATGAAGTTTCCAAAATCCAAAGAATTCAATTTAGGGTTGGTAGAAGTGCTGAAGACACATATGAAGTAGGAAAATACCTTTCATGCACACTTGGTAGCTAAAATGGGTATCAATTAAATATAAGGGATTTATTTAAATTAGAAATACATATATAGTATGCCAACATGAATATGAATACAAAAGTAGAAATCATATGTACATGTTTAAAAGTGCATGTAAGCCAAAATCAACACACATAGAGTAACCACAACACATAGAATTATGAATGACTTTCATAAATGTGAATGTGTGGTTTGTATGAAGTGGAGGTGTGAACTATGTCTTATGACTTGTTGTTTTCTTTTGCTATGTGTGATGGTATGAGTAGAATCTGCTCCAGAGCAAGTTCTTCCTTTCCAAGATCAGGACTACCCATTCCAAGAGCAGCAGGAAGGAGGCAAGTGTCCTTGACCACTTTGATCCTATACTAGGATGTTTAGATAGAATTATTTGCATTGTCAATTGAAATATGAAACCCATGCTAGGATGTTTCCCTAGAATTGCATTACCTTATTTCCTTGTAGCTTGGGTTGGGATGTATTTCATCATGTCATTTATTATTATGCATATGCTTAGCCATACTTAGAATGGGATATTTGGGATATGAGATCATCAGTTTATTTTACCATACTCTTGAATGAGATGTTATAAGTTATGTAGAGGTAGGGATCAAGGCAAGTTGGTTGTTTTGGTTGGTGCTGGGTGCACGAGACTCGGGTTTGTGTTTAGTACTTGCCTGGATCCTAAGAACCGGTTCATGGAGCATGTAACCTGGCTTTACCGTGCCAACGACATGCTGAGATGGGGCAGCTTGGCCAATTAATTAGGTGTATCCCCGGCGTAGTATGGGTGTGTTGGATGGTGCGGGGAATAGGTGTCAGCTGGACTACCATATGAACCGCAAGGCTCAAGAGGGGGCCACTGCAGCGGGGTTGGAGCCTCTTGTATGCTGTTAGGGGTGAAACCTCAGTGGGCCCAGGCTCGTCGGGAATCCCTTTGTAAAGGCTTCGTAGTGATCTCCTGGCTACACACCTGGGAAGTGTGAATGTGGTTCGTGGCCACTGGCATAATGGAGATTCTTTTAGTCCACCCGGCAACGGGGGATGAAATCACTACATGTGGGTACAGTGGTGCAAACTCTGCAGAGTGAAAACTGTCATGATAGCCGTGCTCACGGTCAAGAGCGGCTTGGACTTATTCATGATTAGAGTATGATGACCTTGGAGGTGGTGAATGTTAAGCGGGGAGCTTAACATTGGAAATGATGTTATGGTTATTTGATTATGATGATGGGATGGGAGATTGGGACCATTTCACCTGTGTAGTAATGTAGGTGCTTAATAAGGTAAGGTGATAGGTATTAATTGCGTAGTGCTTTAACCATGAGTTCAACCTCTCCTTGTTCTATCCATGCATGACATAACTTTCCCACACTTGCTGATTACCATCGGTACTCAACCTTGCATATTTGTTGGTTTATATTGCTGCTCAGGTCAAGATAATGAGGTGGTGTATAATGATCAAGCCTTTGGACCCGAAGAAGGTTTCTAGGTTCATGGAGTCCCCCGGGCAACGCCTGTGACGGAGCCCACGAGAATAATTATTCCGCTGCTAGTTTATTTATTGTGATGAACTTATTATTGTCCATCGAGACATTTGCTATGTAAGACTTATTTATATTCGACACCTGGCTTGTAATAAATGATGCTTTACTATTTGTCATCACATGTATGAGAAAATGATCCTGGCATACATGTGATATTCACTCGGTTGTTCTTCGGAGAAACCGGGTATGACAAAAGTGGTATCAGAGCCAAGGTTGCCCGTAGGAACGTGGACCTAGGTAGAAATGGATGTATTTAAGGGCCCTATTTTTTTAAAAACTATTTTACAAAGGAGTGTGTTGAAAAGTGTTATTTAATAGAGTCGCTTTCTTCATCTTACCCCAACTTTCATTCAAAATAGGATTTTTGTTTAAAAGTTTATCTAACCTAAGTTTAAATGCTTTCTGTTTTAGATGGTTCGCATGATTCGCACTGCTCGCAAGTCCACAGGAGGGAGAGTTCCCGTAGTTGCCCTTGCCCAAAGAGAGGAGAGCCGTCCGGTGACGTACCTTTCCTACGGATTGGCAGTAGGAGGCTTGTTGCGCCGTCTTCGACGTATGCTCCAAGCCGCCGGCAATACGGGCAAGCTAATCATACACTATAGCTCCACCAAGACCATCCGGGAGAAGAGGGAAGAATGGAGTTCAGAGATGAGGATTATCCACGAAAATCAGCTGCTCAAGATCCACCGCTCTCCAGCTTGTCGAGCGACACAGGTCGATGCGGAGAAGGATGTTACCTGGGAGGCCATCACCTGCAAGAGTCACATCTATCATCGACACCTGGACAGGACCGAGTACATGTATGTCCTCCAGCGCGAGAGTGGCACCATGGAGTATAAGTACCCGCCAGTGCAGCAAGGGACTTCCCATGAGCACATGGACTTGTTCTTGGAGGATGCTGCTATGCTCAGCACTCGACTGCAGGAGTGTCAGCAAGAGCTTCAGGATGTTCGGGACACCCTGAAGGAAACGGAGGCGTTGCTGCGAGCCTGCTTGAGGGCAAGAGAAAGAGGAGATGGGAATGAACTGTGTGTCACTGTGAATGATACATGGACTCCTGACCCCCCAGATCACCGGGCGATCAGGCGTCGTCGCACTTCTCCACCAGCAGCTTCCCCACCCAAAGCGGAGTCAGAAGGAAGCCGCAATAATGAGGAAGATCCCGAGAAGCCAGCTCAGTGATACGAGTAGTGTAGAGTTTTTCCCTTAGTTAGCAAGATGTCGAATAGTCGAGTCATTACGTTAGTTAATGGTGTGTCAATGCTTGGTGTGTGACATGAGTTGTGGAAGCCATGAGCAATTGTCCACAGCCTCGTCTTCAGATTGTTTTGCTTTGGTTTGTGAACCCACATGAAATAATAGTGCATTTATGTTTGTGTGAGATATGAACCCCCAGAAAAGTATAACAAAGCTTCAACACTTCAAAGTACAAACAAGTGAAAGTAGTGAGATAATACGTAATACTTGGTTGATCATGCTAGATGGCCGGAAGAGGAAAAGGTGTTGCTGCCAAACCCGCCAACAACAACGATGAGGCCTGCAACCTTATCTTTCTGGAGGCCAAGACAGGGGTGGTCGCCGTGAAGGAGTTGATCCCCTCCACCAAATGCTTGAGAATCAAAATCAGCTCATCCAGAACTTGACTCAAGTGGTGGCCAACTTGCATCAAGTTCCACCTCCACAAGCTGCACCACGCCAACCAAGGTTGAGTGAGTTTCTAGGAACTCAACCTCCGAAGTTTGCAAGTGCTGCTGAACCTCTGGAGGCAGATGATTGGCTAAAGACCATTGAAAGCAAGATGAGGATCATACAGTGCCAAGGGTATGAGAGGGTGCTGTTTGCCTCTCATCAATTGCAGGACCTGCTGCTGATTGGTGGACCGCCTACGTGGCCGCCCATCATGACCCTGAGAACATCACTTGGGAAGAGTTCAAGCGTAGCTTCCGCAACCATTACATACCAAGGGGTGAACTCAAAAACAAGAGGAAGGAGTTTTTGGGGTTGCAGCAAGGTAACATGACTGTGAGGGAATACCTCACTAAATTTACTCAACTCTCCCGTTATGCCCCACGGGACATAGAGACTGATGAGCAGAAACAAGATTGTTTCGTGGAAGGACTTACCGCAGAAATGCAGTGTGCAATGTCCTCCAATGAGTATGAAAGCTTCCAAAAGATGGTGGACAGAGCTTTTGTGGTAGAAAGGAAGCTGAAAGCCTTGGAAAATGAGAACAAGAGGAAGGCCGGGTGGTCACATCAAGCCTCAGGGAGCAACACCTGCCCACGTTTGATGCAGCAACCCACAGGGCAGACGAACCGTGCTGCGGTACCCTACTCAGCACCAAGAGGGTACAACCCGAATTTCAGGCCTCCAACAGCACCAATACAGCCACAACGTCAGTTCGTACAGCAGTCTCACCCTACCTATTGTAACACTCCAAATTTTGATTCAAAACCCTAAACCATGTTCATAGGGGAATTTAAAAATTTTTGGACGTGTTGCATGTTTTGCAAAAATTCAAATTCAAACTGGAATTCAAATTAGACTCAAAACAGAAAAGAAATGGAAAAAAGAAAAAGAAAACGGGAAAAAAAACCGGCCAGTGGGCCGAAACCCGCCAGCCGGCCCAGTTTCCCTGCGCCAGCCCGCAGCCGCGCGCGCCCGCGCTATCTCTCACAGACAGGTGGGACCCACCTGTCATCCCCAACCCCGCGACCCCGGACTCTCCCGCGCGCGCGCGATCTTAACCGATCGGAATACCGCGTCCCTCAGCCCGAATTCTGGTCCCAGAAGACTCAAACTCGATCACAACCGACCCACCGCCCTCCCCCGGCTATAAAAACCCCAGCCCCGATCGGTTTTTCCCACGCGATCGCCGATTTTTACTCCGGTGAGCACCGAGACTTCGCCGGTGAATTCTGGCCGATCTAAGCTCGGAAACTCTGATCTAACTCGCTGGTCTTGATCCACCGCCTCCGGGGAGCTTTGCAGGTGCAGAAAACTCGGAGACTTACGGTGTAAACACAGCGCCGACGAGCTTCGCCGTGGTTTTGCCTCGGACCTCGCCGCCGATCACTTTCCAGGACCCCCGAGCTCGAGAAAACCCCCGAGGTGAGATCCCCGACCTCCCCTCTACCGATCTATGCCATAAGATCACAGTTCTAGGCAGAATTCTCGAGGATCCGAAACTTTCCGGCGAGATCGCCGCTTCCCGCCGCGGTGCGCCGCCGGCAGCGCCGCCCGCGCTCGATCGGAGCGACGTGGCCGCTTGTGCGCCGTTTATTTTAAATCGCACTGTAGGGTTTAAATCCCCTCGTACCGGTTCGATGTTATAATCTCAGCCGTCGGTTTAAAATCGGACGGTCCACGTCAGCTCCGCATTATAAAGACTGGAATTCTTACGTGCTACCCCCTGGGGTTCTCGGGAAATAAGAGCTAGCCCCGGAAACTTCTGATCTAGCCCCTGGAACTCCAGAAAATCATGTAAATTCATTTAAAAATCAGTTTTAGCCCCTGGACTTAATAAAAATTAGGAAACACACCTCTGATAAGTGTAGCTAGACCCCTGGAAATTATGAAAATAATATTATAGACCCTGTAATGAGGTGAGTTCATTATTTTAGCCCTGTTTAGTATTTAATTTAGAAAATTGAATATGTAACTAGTGCTTAAAAATTAAAAAGTGGGACAAACATAATTGTCAAAATTAATTAAAAACTTTTTCAGTATTTAGAAAACTTTGGACTGAGATAAAAATATATTTTTGGGCTAAAATGAATCTGTTTCATTTAATATTCACATTTATTAGTATAGGGACACATTCTTAAGTAAAGAATAGTTATAGAAAAATAGGGAAAATAATTATGAAATAGTTTACATCAGAGGCCAAGGTCAAAATATGTTATTAAATTATTTAGGACCCGAACCTATACTGTTTAGATGATGTGTATTACTAATTTCATAATAAAATACACAATTATGCATAGGAATATAAATCTGAAAATATAGCAACTAGTAAATGATAAATGGAGTTTTTAAAAATCCAAAGAGTTCAGTTTAGGGTTGATAGAAATTATGAAGGCACATATGGAGAAGAAAAATACTTTTCATACATACTTGGTAGTTTAATATAAGGAATTTATTTAAAACTGAAACACACACACACACACACACACACACACACACATATATATATATATATATATATATATATATATATATATATATATATATATATATATATAGTATGTAAGTATAAATATGAACACCAAAGTAGGAATCATACACATATAAATAAAAGTGTATGCAAGCCACAGATCAACACACAAAGTAACCACAACACATATAATGGTGAATGAATTTCATAAATATGAATGTGTGGTTTGTATGAAGTAAGAAGTGTGAACTATGTCTTATGATTGTTGTTTTTCTTTTGCTATGTGTGATGGTATGAAGTAGAACCTGTTCAAGAACAAGTTATCCCTTTCCAAGATCAGGACTACCCATTTCAAGAGCAACAAGAAGGAGGCAAGTGTCCTTGACCACTTTGATCCTATGCTAGGATGTGTAGATAGAATTATTTGCATTGTCAAATGAAATATGAAACCCATGCTAGGAAGTTTCCCTAGAATTGCATTACCTTGTTTCCTTGTAGCTTGGGTTGGGATTTATTTTGGTCATGTCATTTATTTACATGAATATTGCTTAGCCATGCTTAGAATGGGATATTTGGGATATGAGATCATCAGTTTATTTTACCATACTCTTGAATGAGCTATTGTGAGTTATGTAGAGGTAGGGATCAAGGCAAGTTGGATGATTTGGTTGGTGCTGGGTGCACGAGACTTGGGTTTGTATTTAGTACTTGCCTGGATCCTAAGGACCGGTTCATGGAGCAGGTAACCCGGCTTTACAGTGCCAACCACATGCTGAGATGGGGCAGCTTGGCCAATTAATTAGGTGTATCCTCAGCGTAGTATGGGTGTGTTGGATGGTGCGGGGAGTGGGTGTCAGCTGGACTACCATATGAACCGCAAGGCTCAAGAGGGGGCCACTGCAGCGGGGTTAGAGCCTCTTGTATGCTGTTAGGGGTGAAACCTCAGTGGGCCCACGCTCGTCGGGAATCCCTTTGTAAAGGCTTCGTAGTGATCTCCTGGCTACACACCTGGGAAGTGTGAATGTGGATCGTAGCCACTGGCATAATGGGGGTTCTTTTAGTCCACCCGGCAGCGGGGGATGAAATCACTACATGTGGGTACAGTGGTACAAACTCTGCAGAGTCAAAACTGTCTTGACAGCCGTGCTCACGGTTAAGAGCGGCCTGGACTTACTCATGATTAGAGGAGTGAAGGTTTTTGGAAGTTGTGGATGTTAAGCGGGGAGCTTAACATTGGAAATGATGTTATGGTTATTAGATTATGATGATGGGATGGGAGATTGGGACCATTTCACTTGTGTAGTAATGTAGGTGCTTAATAAGCTAAGGTGATAGGTATTAATTGCGTAGTGCTTTAACCATGAGTTCAATCTCTCCTTGTTCTAGCCCTGCATGGTATAATTTTCCCACACTTGCTGAGTACCATTGGTACTCAACCTTGCATTTTTGTTGGTTTATATTGCTGCTCAGGTCAAGATAATGAGGTGGTGTATAATGACCAAGACTTTGGACCCGAAGAAGGTTTCTAGATTCATGGAAGCCCTGGGCAACGCCTGTGATGGAGCCCTAAAGAATAATATTCCGCTGCTAGTTTATTTACTTGTGATGAAGCATTAGTGTCCATTGAGACATTTGCGATGTAAGACTTATTTATATTCGACACCTGGCTTGTAATAAATGATGCTTCACTATTTGTCATCACATGTATGAGAAAATGATCCTGGCATACATGTGATATTCACTTGGTTGTTTCTTCGGAAAAACCGGGTGTGACAGAGGTGGTATCAGAGCCAAGGTTGCCCGTAGGAACGTGGACCTAGGTAGAAATGGACGTATTTAAGGGCCCTATTTTCTTAAAACTATTTTCCAAGGTGTGGGTTGAAGAGTGTTATTTAAGGAGTCATTTTCTTCATCTTATCCCAAATTTTCATTCAGAACGGGATTTTTGTTTAAAAAGGTTATCTAACCTAATTTTAAATTCTTTTTGTTTTAGATGGTTCGCATGATTCGCACTGCTCGCAAGTCCACGGGAGGGAGAGTTCCCGTAGTTGCCCTTGCCGAAAGAGAGGAGAGTCGCCCTGTGACGTACCATTCCTACGGATTGGCAGTAGGAGACTTGTTGTGCCGTCTTCGACGTATGCTCGAAGCCGCAGGCAATACGGGCAAGCTAATCATCCACTATAACTCCACCAGGACCATCCGTGAGAAGAGGGAAGAATGGAGTTCGGAGAAAAGGATTATACACGAGAATCAGCTGCTTAAGATTCACCACTCTCCAGCTTGTCGAGCAACACAAGTTGACGCGGAGAAAGATGTCACCTGGGAGGCCATCACCTGCCAGAGTCACATCTATCGTCGCCACTTGGACAAAACTGAGTACATGTATGTCCTCCAATGTGAGAGTGGTACCACGGAGTACAAATACCCACCAGTGCAGCAAGGGACTTCCCATGAGCACATGGACTTGTGCTTGGAGGATGCGGCTATGCTCAGCACTCGACTGCAGGAGTGTCAACAAGAGCTTCAGGATGTCCGAGACACCCTGAAGGACACGGAGGCGTTGCTGCGAGCTTGCTTAAAGGCGAGAGAAAGAGGAGATGGGAATGAACTGTGCGTCACCGTGAATGATACATGGACTCCTGACTCCCCGGATCGCCGAGCAATCAGGCGTCGTCGCACTTCTCCACCAGCAGCCTTCCCACCCAAAGCAGAGTCAGAAGGTAGCCGAAATGAGGAGGAAGATCCCGAGGAGCCAGCTCAAGAGGACGAGTAGTGTAGAGTCTTTCCCCTAGCTAGCAAGAGGTCGAGTAGTCGAGTCGTTACGTAGTTAATGGTGTGATAATGCTTGGTGTGTGACGTGAGTTGTGGAAGCCATGAGCAATTGTCCACAGCCTCGTCTTCAGATTGTTTTGCTTTGGTGTGTGAACCCACAGGAAATAATAGTGCATTTATTTGGTGTGAGATATGAACCCTCGTAAAATTTTAACAAAGCCTCAACACCTCAAAGTACCAACAAATGAAAGCAGTAAGATGATACTAAATGGTATCAAATTAACATTTGTTGATTCTGCCAGATGGCCGGAAGAGGAAAAGGACATGCTGCCAACCCCGCCAACAACAATGATCAGGCATGCAACCCTCATCTTTCTGGAGGCCAGGACCGGGGTGGTCGCCGTGAAGAAGTTGATCCTCTCCACCAAATGCTGGAGAATCAAAATCAGCTTATCCAGAACTTGACTCAAGTGGTGGCCAACTTGCATCAAGTTCCACCTACACAAGCTGCACCACGCCAACCAAGGTTGAGTGAGTTTCTAGGAACTCAACCTCCAAAGTTTGCAAGTGCTGCTGAACCTCTGGAGGCAGATGATTGGCTGAAGACCATTGAAAGTAAGATGAGGATTATACAATGCCAAGGGTATGAGAGGGTGTTGTTTGCCTCTCATCAATTGCATGGACCTGCTGCTGATTGGTGGACCGCCTACGTGGCCGCCCATCATGACCCTGAGAACATCACTTGGGAAGAGTTCAAGCGTAGCTTCCGCAACCATTACATCCCAAGAGGTGAACTCAAAAACAAGAGGAAGGAGTTTTTGGGACTGCAGCAGGGAAACATGACGGTGAGGGAATACCTCACCAAATTTACTCAACTATCCCGTTATGCTCCACGAGACATAGAGACTGATGAGCAGAAAAAGGATTGTTTCGTGGAAGGACCTACCGCAGAGATGCAGTGTGCAATGTCCTCCAATGAGTATGAAAGCTTCCAAAAGATGGTGGACCGAGCGTTTGTGGTAGAAAGGAAGCTAAAGGCCCTGGAAAATGAGAATAAGAGGAAGGCTGGGTGGTCACATCAAGCCTCAGGGAGCAACACCCGCCCACGTATGATGCAGCAACCTACGGGGCAGACGAGCCGTGCTACGGTACCCTATTCAGCACCAAGAGGGTACAACCCAAACTACAGGCCTCCCGCAGCACCAGCACAGCCGCAACGTCAGTTTGTACAGCAGCCTCGCCCCGCATATCCACCTCGACCAGCAGTGCAAGGACCCCCAAACCAACCCCAAGACAACAAGGGCCAGGCATCTAAGATTGGGGTGCAATGTTTCAGCTGTGGTGAAGTGGGGCACTACGCCCATAAGTGTCCAAAGAAGAAGCCCACGCAGCCACAGCAGCAGAATGTAATGAGAGGACGGGTGAACCACGTCACTATGCAGGAAGCACAAGAGGCACCCGACGTGGTAGTTGGTAAGTTTCCTGCCAATTTACATCTTGCAACTCTGCTGTTTGATTCTGGTGCTACCCACTCGTTCATTGCTCAAGGGTTTGTTAAGAAGCATGACCTAGCAACCACACAAATGAACCATATGCTAGCCGTAAACTCTCCAGGTGGAGAAATAAGGACAAGACAAGTGTGTCCCAAAGTGAACCTAGACATTAATGGGGTAGTATTTACTGCTAACCTCATAGTGATAGATTCATAAGGGATAGATATTATTTTGGGTATGGATTGGTTGACCAAACATAAAGGAATCATCTATTGTTCGACCAGAACGGTGGAACTAACCCACCCCAGTGGCACCAGAGTAAAGTTCATAACAATACACGAGCCTAGGAGGGACATTAAATTAAATCAAGTGGAGGTGAAAGTTGAGGAAATCAGGACTATCAGGGAATATCCAGATGTTTTTCCGGAGGAGTTGCCAGGTATGCCTCCCGATCGTGACGTGGAATTCGCGATTGAGCTAGTACCGGGAACAGCCCCGATATACAAGAGACCATATCGAATGGACTCCAAGCAGCTAGAAGAGCTCAAGGACCATTTGAGAGAATTGACGGAGAAGGGGTATATTCGCCCTAGTTCCTCACCATGGGGAGCTCCGGTAATATTTGTGCCCAAGAAAGACGGAACCCAAAGGTTATGCGTGGATTACCGTGCCCTGAATGAGGTAACCATAAAGAACAAATACCCATTACCCCGCATTGAAGACTTGTTTGATCAGTTGAGGGGAGCTTGTGTGTTCTCGAAAATTGATCTCAGGTCGGGATACCACCAACTCAAGATAAGGCAATATGATATTCCCAAGACAACTTTCGTATCTCGGTACGGACTGTATGAATACACTGTCATGCCTTTCGGGCTAACCAATGCCCCGGCATATTTCATGTATCTCATGAACAAGGTATTCATGGAATATCTGGACAAATTTGTGGTGGTTTTCATAGATGATATTCTCGTCTTCTCCAAAGGTGAAGAAGAACATGAGAAACATCTAAGGTTGGTGTTACAGAGGCTGAGAGAACACCAACTATACGCCAAGTTGAGCAAGTGTGAGTTTTGGCTAAAGAGAGTTCCCTTTTTATGACATATAATCTCGGAGGGAGGAATCTCTGTAGATCCCGCCAAAATCGAGGATATCCAGAAGTGGAAGACCCCTGAAAATGTCGGGGAAGTTCGAAGCTTTTTGGGATTGGCTGGATACTATCGATGGTTTATTGAGGGATTCTCCAAGATCTCGAGACCTCTCACCAAATTGTTGGAAAAGGGAATTGCATTCACCTGGACGCCACAGTGCGATACAAGCTTTCAGGAGCTAAAGAAGAGATTGACAACAGCCCCAGTGCTGGTTATGCCGGATATGCAGAAGAATTTCACAGTGTACTGCGATGCCTCTGGAAATGGGTTGCGATGTGTTCTCATGCAAGAAGGACATGTCGTGGCATATGCATCCCGGCAGCTTCGGAAGCACGAGAAGAATTATCCTACACATGACCTAGAACTAGCTGCAGTGGTACACGCGTTGAAAATTTGGCGGCACTATTTGATGGGGAAGAGGACAGAGATATATACGGATCATAAGAGTTTGAAGTACATATTCACACAGCTAGATCTCAACCTCAGACAAAGGAGATGGTTAGAGCTAATCAATGACTTTGATGTGGGCATCAACTATCATCCCGGGAAAGCAAACGTCGTGGCCGATGCTTTGAGTCGGAAAGTGCAGGTCAATAAGTTGAGTTTGAAGGACATGCCTGCAGAATTAAAGGACGAGGTTATAAGTCTAAATCTATGTCTAGTAAATAGTGGTGAAGCCATCGCCATGGAAGTGGACTCCACACTCGAGCAAGACATACGCGAGGGCCAAAAGAATGATGGGAAGATACAAGAGATCAGACAGCTCATCAAGGAAGATAAAGCTCCTGGTTTTAGAGAGGATGAACAAGGAACGGTGTGGCACGGGAAAAGGATCTGTGTGCCAGAAGTAAAAGAGATCCGTGAATTAATTTTGAAGGAGGCTCACGATTCCGACTATTCCATTCATCCTGGTAGTACGAAGATGTACCAGGACCTCAAGAGCAGGTATTGGTGGTATGGCATGAAGCGAGATGTCGCGGAACATGTTGCCCTATGTGACACATGTCAGTTGGTGAAAGCAGAACATCAACGACCCGCGGGATTATTGCAACCACTCAAAGTACCTGAATGGAAGTGGGAAGAAATCAGCATGGATTTTGTCGTGGGATTGCCTAGGACCCAATCCGGGTATGATTCAATATGGGTCATTATTGATAGGCTAACCAAGGTAGCTCATTTCATCCCTGTGAAAGAAAGCTACAGCGGATCCAAATTGGCAGAATTGTACATGTCAAGGATTGTGTGTTACCATGGAGTGCCAAAGAAGATAGTGTCGGACCGAGGGACACAGTTCACCTCGAGGTTTTGGCAGAAGTTGCATGAAACCATGGGAACCCATCTGAACTTCAGCTCTGCCTATCATCCCCAAACTGACGGGCAGACGGAGAGAACCAATCAGATCCTTGAAGATATGTTAAGGGCATGTGCACTCAAAAACAATAGGAGTTGGGACAAGAACTTACCGTATGCGGAGTTTTCCTATAACAACAGCTATCAAGCTAGTATGAAGATGTCACCGTTTGAAGCTTTGTATGGAAGGAAGTGCAGAATTCCCCTATTTTGGAACCAAACAGGAGAAAGTAAAGTGTTTGGTCCAGAAGTGCTACAAGAAGCCGAGGCAAAGGTGAGGGAGATTTGCAACAACTTGAGGATAGCACAAACCCGCCAGAAGAGTTATGCTGATGTACGAAGAAGAGAGCTCGTTTTCAACGTAGGAGACTATGTTTATCTCAAGGTGTCCCCTATCAGAGGACTTCGTCGGTTCAAGGTGAAAGGGAAGTTGTCACCTCGATACATCGGACCCTTTCAAGTTTTGGAAAGAAAAGGCGAAGTGGCGTACCAACTAGAGTTACCGGTTCATCTATCGGACGTGCACCATGTATTGCATGTGTCACAACTCAAGAAATGCCTGAGGACGCCTGAGGAGGTGTTACCCATGAATGAAGTGGATGTAGCTGAAGATTTGTCTTATGCCGAGCAACCATACAAGATTTTGGAGACAATGGAACGCCTCACCAGAAATAAAAGAATCCGGATGTGCAAGGTGCAGTGGAAGCATCACTCAGAAAAGGAAGCCACCTGGGAACGGGAAGATGAGCTCAAGGCACAATTTCCGGAATTGTTTTCTTAGAAACACCAATCTCGAGGACGAGATCTCTTTTAAGGGGGGTAGAGCTGTAACACCCCAAATTTTGATTCAAAACCCTAAACCATGTTCAGAGGGGAATTTAAAAATTTTTGGACATGTTGCATGTTTTGCAAAAATTCAAATTCAAACTGGAATTCAAATTAGACTCAAAACAGAAAAGAAATGGAAAAAAGAAAAAGAAAACGGGAAAAAAACCGGCCAGTGGGCCGAAACCCGCCAGCCGGCCCAGTTTCCCCGCGCCAGCCCGCAGCCGCGCGCGCCCGCGCTATCTCTCACAGACAGGTGGGACCCACCTGTCATCCCCAACCCCGCAACCCCGGACTCTCCCGCGCGCGCGATCTTAACCGATCGGAATACCGCGTCCCTCAGCCCGAATTCTGGTCCCAGAAGACTCAAACTCGATCACAACCGACCCACCGCCCTCCCCCGGCTATAAAAACCCCAGCCCCGATCGGTTTTTCCCACACGATCGCCGATTTTTACTCCGGTGAGCACCGAGACTTCGCCGGTGAATTCTGGCCGATCTAAGCTCGGAAACTCTGATCTAACTCGCTGGTCTTGATCCACCGCCTCCGGGGAGCTTTGCAGGTGCAGAAAACTCGGAGACTTACGGTGTAAACACAGCGCCGACGAGCTTCGCCATGGTTTTGCCTCGGACCTCGCCGCCGATCACTTTCCAGGACCCCCGAGCTCGAGAAAACCCCCGAGGTGAGATCCCCGACCTCCCCTCTACCGATCTATGCCATAAGATCACAGTTCTAGGCAGAATTCTCGAGGATCCGAAACTTTCCGGCGAGATCGCCGCTTCCCGCCGCAGTGCGCCGTCGGCAGCGCCGCCCGCGCTCGATCAGAGCGACGTGGCCGCTTGTGCGCCGTTTATTTTAAATCGCACGGTAGGGTTTAAATCCCCGCGTACCGGTTCGATGTTATAATCTCAGCCGTCGGTTTAAAATCGGACGGTCCACGTCAGCCCCGCATTATAAAGACTGGAATTCTTACGTGCTACCCCCTGGGGTTCTCGGGAAATAAGAGCTAGCCCCGGAAACTTCTGATCTAGCCCCTGGAACTCCAGAAAATCATGTAAATTTATTTAAAAATCAGTTTTAGCCCCTGGACTTAATAAAAATTAGGAAACACACCTCTGATAAGTGTAGCTAGACCCCTGGAAATTATGAAAATAATATTATAGACCCTGTAATGAGGTGAGTTCATTATTTTAGCCCTGTTTAGTATTTAATTTAGAAAATTGAATATGTAACTAGTGCTTAAAAATTAAAAAGTGGGACAAACATAATTGTCAAAATTAATTAAAAACTTTTTCAGTATTTAGAAAACTTTGGAGTGAGATAAAAATATATTTTTGGGCTAAAATGAATCTGTTTCATTTAATATTCACATTTATTAGTATAGGGACACATTTTTAAGTAAAGAATAGTTATAGAAAAATAGGGAAAATAATTATGAAATAGTTTACATCAGAGGCCAAGGTCAAAATATGTTATTAAATTATTTAGGACCAGAACCTATACTGTTTAGATGATGTGTATTACTAATTTCATAATAAAATACACAATTATGCATAGGAATATAAATATGAAAATATAGCAACTAGTAAATGATAAATGGAGTTTTTAAAAATCCAAAGAGTTCAGTTTAGGGTTGATAGAAATTATGAAGGCACATATGGAGAAGAAAAATACTTTTCATACATACTTGGTAGTTTAATATAAGGAATTTATTTAAAACTGAAACACACACATATATATATATATAGTATGTAAGTATAAATATGAACACCAAAGTAGGAATCATACACATATAAATAAAAGTGTATGCAAGCCACAGATCAACACACAAAGTAACCACAACACATATAATGGTGAATGAATTTCATAAATATGAATGTGTGGTTTGTATGAAGTAAGAAGTGTGAACTATGTCTTATGATTGTTGTTTTTCTTTTGCTATGTGTGATGGTATGAAGTAGAACCTGTTCAAGAACAAGTTATCCCTTTCCAAGATCAGGACTACCCATTTCAAGAGCAGCAAGAAGGAGGCAAGTGTCCTTGACCACTTTGATCCTATGCTAGGATGTGTAGATAGAATTATTTGCATTGTCAAATGAAATATGAAACCCATGCTAGGAAGTTTCCCTAGAATTGCATTACCTTGTTTCCTTGTAGCTTGGGTTGGGATTTATTTTGGTCATGTCATTTATTTACATGAATATTGCTTAGCCATGCTTAGAATGGGATATTTGGGATATGAGATCATCAGTTTATTTTACCATACTCTTGGATGAGCTATTGTGAGTTATGTAGAGGTAGGGATCAAGGCAAGTTGGATGATTTGGTTGGTGCTGGGTGCACGAGACTTGGGTTTGTGTTTAGTACTTGCCTGGATGAACATGGTACGTGTGGCACGGGAAAAGAATCTGTGTGCCTGAAGTAAAGGAGATTCATGAATTGATTTTGAAGGAGGCTCACGATTCCGACTATTCCATCCATCCTGGGAGTACGAAGATGTACCAGGACCTCAAGAGCAGGTATTGGTGGTATTGCATGAAGCGAGATGTCGCGGAACATGTTGCCCTATGTGACACATGTTAGTTGGTGAAAGCAGAACATCAACGACCCGCGGGATTATTGCAACCACTCAAAGTGCCTGAATGGAAATGGGAATAAATCGGTATGGATTTCATAGTGGGATTGCCTAGGACCCAATCAGGATATGATTCAATATGGGTCATCGTCGACAGGCTAACCAAGGTAGCTCATTTCATTCCCGTGAAAGAAAGCTACAACGGATCCAAATTGGCGGAGTTGTACATGTCAAGGATCGTGTGTTACCATGGAGTGCCAAAGAAGATAGTGTCGGAAAGAGGGACACAGTTCACCTCGAGGTTCTGGCAGAAGTTGCACGAGACCATGGGAACCCATCTGAACTTTAGTTCTGCCTATCATCCCCAAACTGACGGGCAGACGGAAAGAACCAATCAGATTCTTGAGGATATGCTGAGGGCATGTGCACTCAAAAATAATCGGAGTTGGGACAAGAACTTACCGTATACGGAATTCTCCTATAACAACATCTATCAGGCTAGCATGAAGATGTCACCGTTTGAAGCTTTGTATGGGAGGAAGTGCAGAACTCCCCTATTTTGGAACCAAACAGGGGAAAGTAAAGTGTTTGGTCCCGAAGTACTACAAGAAGCCGAGGCGAAAGTGAGGGAAATTCGCAACAACTTGAGGATAGCATAGACACGCCAAAAGAGCTATTCCGATGTACGAAGAAGAGATCTCGTTTTCAACCTGGGAGACTATGTCTATCTCAAGGTGTCCCCTATCCGAGGACTTCGTCGGTTCAAGGTGAAAGGGAAGTTGTCACCTTGATACATCGAACCCTTTCAAGTTCTGGAGAGGAAAGGCGAAGTGGCGTATCAACTAGAATTACCGGCTCGCCTATCGGACGTGCACGATGTATTCCATGTGTCACAGCTCAAGAAATGTCTGAGAACGCCTGAAGAGGTGTTACCCATGAATGAGGTTGACGTAGCTGAGGATTTGTCTTATGCCGAGCAACCATCTAAGATTTTGGAGACAATGGAACGCCTCACCAGAAATAAAAGAATCAGGATGTGCAATGTGCAGTGGAAGCATCACTCGGAAGAGGAGGCCACATGGGAGCAAGAAGATGAGATTAAGGCACAGTTTCCGGAATTGTTTTCTTAGAAACACCAATCTCGAGGACAAGATTTCTTTTAAGGGGGGTAGAGCTGTAACACCCCAAAATCCTGTTAAGAGGGAAATTTATAATTTTTTGGACGTATTGCATGGGCTGCAGAAATTCAAACTTAGTTGGAATTCAAATTCAAATTCAAACCAGAAAAGAAATGGAAAAAGAAAAAGAAAAACAGAAAAAAAACCGGCCAGTGGGTCAAAACCCACCAGCCAGCCCACCCCACCCCGCGCCAGCCCGCAGCCGCGCGCCCCCCTCTTTCCCACTGACACGCGGGCCCGCCAACCCTTCTTCCTCCTCGCGCTCGCGCCCGCGCTCGGCCGGACTCTTCTCACCCCTGAATCGAGACCGCCCCGGATACTCGCGTATCCCAGCCGAATTTCGTTCGTGGACGACGCAAACTCGATCACAACCGAACGCCGCCCTGCCCCGTCTATAAAAACCTCGGCATCGTCCCGTTTTTCCCCACGATCCGCCGATTTTCTCTCCGGTGAGGACCCGAGCTCCTCCGGTGAATTCTGCTCGATCTACGCTCGGGAATTCTGATCTAACTCGCTGGTCTTGATCCACCGCCTCCGGGGAACCTTGCAGGTGCAGAAAACTCGGTGATTTGCGGTTCAAACACAGCGCCGACGAGCCTCGCCGTGAATTCACCTCGGACCTCGTCGCCGATCGCTTTTCGGGACCTCCGAGCTCAAGAAAACCCCTGAGGTGAGATCCCCGACCTCCCCTCTAGCGATCTATGCCATAAAATCACAGTTCTAGGAAGAATTGACGAAGATCCGAAACTCTCCGGCGAGATGCCGCCTTCCACCCCCGTGCGCCGCCGGGCAGCGCCGCCCGCGCTCGATCAGAGCGACGTGGCCGCTTGTGTGCCGTCTATTTTAAATCGCACGGTAGAGTTTAAATCCCGCGTACCGGTTCGATGTTATAATCTCAGCCGTCTGTTTTAAATCGGACGGTCCACGTCAGCCCCGCGTTATAAAGACTGGAATTCTTACGCGCTACCCCCTAGGGTTCTTGGAAAATAAGAGCTAGCCCCGGAAACTTCTGATCTAGCCACTGGAACTTCAGAAAATCATGTAAATTCATTTAAAAATCAGTTTTATCCCCTGGACTTGATAAAAATTAGGAAAAACCCCTCTGTTAAGTGTAGTTAGACCCCTGGAAATTCTTAAAATAATATTATAGACCCTGTAGTGGGGTGAGTTTACTTTTTTAACCCTATTTGATATTAAATTTAGGAAAATTGAATATGTGGTTAGTGTTTAAAATTTAAAAAGATGGGACAAACATATTGTCAATTCAAATTAAAAACTTTCCTAGTACTTGGAAAACCTTGGAGTGAGATAAAAATAGATTTTTGGCAGAAATGAATCTGTTTAATTGATTATTCACATTTATTAGTAATAGGGACACATTTTTAAGTAGAGAATAATTCTGAAAATTAGTAAAATAAATGTAAAATAGTTCACATCAGAGGAGAAGTACAAAAATATATTATTTAATATTTTAGACCCAAAACCTATTCTGTTTAGATGAGGTGTCTTACTATTTTCATAATAAAGCACACATTTAGGCATAGGAAATAAATTTGAAAATATAGCAAGCTAGGTATAAATAATTACAACAACAACAACAACAACCAAGCCTTTATCCCAAGCCTGTTGGGGTCGGCTAGACATGAAACCCAATATCAATAAAGTAAAAGAGAGGAAGAGATATAAGAACAAGGAAAAAAGAAAAAAAGAGAAAAAAAGAAAAATGAAAAAAAAGAAAAAGGAAAAAGAGAAAAGAAATAAGAAAAAAGGAAAAGAAAAGAGAAAAGAAAAGAAAAAAGGAAAAAAATAAAAAGAAAAAAAAACAAGACTACGATTCTGGCACATGAATTGCTACTTTCCATGCGGTCCTATCATGAGCTAAGTCTCTGGATACATTCCAATCTCTCAAATCTCGTTTTACCGCCTCCTCCCAAGTCAACCTTGGTCGTCCTCTACCCCTCCTAATATTTTCTCTACCTCTTAAAATCCCACTGTTAACCGGTGCTTCTGGAGGTCTCCGTTGGATATGTCCAAACCACCTAAGTCGATGTTGGACTAACTTCTCTTCAATCGGCGCCACCCCTACCTTATCACGAATCGCCTCATTCCTTATTCGGTCTCTTCTCGTGTGCCCGCACATCCACCGTAGCATTCGCATCTCTGCGACACTCATTTGTTGGACATGTTGCCGTTTAGTTGGCCAACATTCCGCCCCATAGAGCATCGCGGGTCTGATCACCGTCCTATAGAACTTCCCTTTTAGCTTTTGTGGGACTTTCCTATCACATAGGATTCCAGAGGCTTGCCGCCATTTCATCCACCCTACCTTGATCCTGTGGCAAACATCCTCGTCAATATCGCCATTGCTTTGTAACATTGATCCTAAGTATCGGAAAGAGTCCCTTCTAGGTACTATTTGTCCTTGTAGACTAACATTTCCTTCTTCACGACCAACACCACTAAAGTCACACCTCATATACTCGGTTTTAATCCTACTAAGTCTAAACCCCTTGGACTCTAAGATTTGTCTCCATAACTCTAATTTCTTATCAACACCATCTCTAGTTTCATCTACCAACACTACATCATCAGCAAAGAGCATGCACCAAGGGATATCCCCTTGTATATCCTTCGACACCTCATCCATCACCAAGGAAAAGATGTATGGGCTCAAAGCTGATCCTTGATGTAGTCCTACCGTGATAGGAAATGCATCAGTCTCACTATCACTTACGCGCACACTTGTCCTAACATTATTGTACATATCCTTGATAAGGGTAATGTACTTTGTTGGCACTTTATGTTTCTCTAGTGCCCACCACATGACTGACCTTGGTATCTTGTCGTACGCCTTCTCCAAGTCGATGAACATCATATGCAAGTCCTTCTTCTGCTCCCTATATCTCTCCATAAGCTGACGAAGCAAGAAAATCGCCTCCATTGTAGACCTCCCAGGCATAAAACCAAACTGGTTTTTAGTGACATTGGTCACTTTCCTCAGGCGGTGTTCAATCACTCTCTCCCAAAGCTTCATAGTATGACTCATAAGCTTAATACCTCGATAATTAGTACAACTTTGAATATCTCCTTTATTTTTGAAGATAGGTACTAATATACTTTTCTTCCATTCTTCAGGCATCTTGTTTGACCGAAAAATGTGGTTGAATAGCTTTGTGAGCCATACTATTGCGATGTCCCCAAGACATCTCCACACCTCAATAGGGACATCGTCAGGGCCGAGGGCCTTTCCTCCTTTCATCCTCTTTAAGGCCTCCTTAACCTCAAACTCTTGTATCCTCCGCACAAACCGCCTGTTGGAGTCATCAAAGGAGTCATCCAATTCAACCATAGTGCTCCCATTCCCATCATTGAATAGCCCATTAAAGTAATCACGCCATGTATTCTTAATCTCTTCATCCTTCACTAGAATGCGGTCAGTCTCATCTTTGATGCATTTAACTTGATTGAGATCCCTCATCTTTCTCTCGCGGATTTTTGCTACCTTGTATATGTCCTTTTCACCTTCTTTTGTCCCTAGTCTCTCATATAACTTATCATAGGCCTGTCCTCTTGCCTTACTCACAACTCGCCTTGCATCCTTCTTAGCATCTTTGTACTTAAGCATGTTGCTTGCGCTTCTATCATTATGCCAACTCTTATAACACTCCTTCTTCTCCTTAATGGCCTTTTGTACATCCTCATTCCACCACCAAGTGTCTTTATCTACAAGTTTCTTTCCCTTTGTCACACCGAACACCTCACTAGCTACCTTCCTAATTCAAGTTGCCATCTTCATCCACATACTATCTGCATCTCCATTTTCTGCCCAGGGTCTTTCTGTGATCACCCTATTTTTAAAGGATACTTGTGATTCTCCCTTCAACTTCCACCACTTTGTTCTTGTGATTTTGACACCTTTGTCCCGCAAAGAACATGTATGGAAGCGAAAATCAGCTACCACAAGCTTATGTTGTGTCACAACACACTCCCCCGGGATCACCTTACAATCTAGACACTCCCGTCTATCCTTTCTCCTAGTGAGGACAAAGTCAATCTGGCTAGAGTGTTGGGCACTACTAAATGTCACTAGGTGAGATTGCCTCTTCCTAAAGAGGGTGTTAGCTATCAACAGATCATAGGCTACGGCAAAGTCTAGGATGTCCTTACCCTCTTGATTTCTATCGCCGCATCCAAAACCTCCATGTACTCCCTCAAATCCTAGGTTAGTTGCACCCACATGACAATTGAGATCTCCCCCTATGAGGAGTTTCTCGGTTATCGGTACACTACTAACCATATCCTCCAAGTCCTCCCAAAATTGCCTCTTAGCACTCATGTTGAGCCCAACTTGTGGGGCATAAGCACTAATGACGTTCAAGACAATGTCCCCAATTACTATCTTGATTAAGATGATCCTATCTCCTCGTCTTCGAACATCCACTACTCCATCCTTAAGACTCTTATCTATTAGAACACCTACGCCATTCCTAGTCCCAGCCGAACCAGAATACCAAAGCTTGAAACCGGTATTCTCGACTTCTCTCGCCTTTTGACCCGCCCATCTAGTCTCTTGTACACAAAGGATATTTACTCGTCTCCTAATGACAACATCTACTAACTCACGTAGCTTCCCCGTCAAGGATCCTACATTCCAACTACCCACCCAAAATCTATGTTCCTCGGCTAGCTTCCTTACGCTTTGCACCCGTCGAGTAAGATGCAAAGACCCTTGCTCACTTATCACTACATCCGGGCGATGATGTAGCGCGCCACTAAGGTGATGGCGATCTGGCCCTTGCTCATTTAACACCATATCCGGGTTCCGATATGGCGCGCCACTAAGGCGGTGGCGACCCGGCCCTTGCCCACTTAACACCATACCCGGGTTCCGATATGGCGCGTCGCTAAGAGGGTTACGCCCCAACGAATTTCTATTGGGTTTCATTTCCATGAGAATGGCTAAGTGTAGTTGTTGGCTCGCCAAGCCTATCACAACCCCCTCCTCCTTTACCCGGGCTTGGGACCGGCTATGTCATTACAACATAGGCGGAGTTAAATAATTAGAAAATGATAAATGAAGTTTCCAAAATCCAAAGAATTCAGTTTAGGGTTGGTAGAAGTTCTGAAGACACAAAGTTTCATGCACACTTGGTAGCTAAAATGGGTATCAATTAAATATAAGGGATTTATTTAAATTAGAAATACATATATAGTATGCCATCATGAATATGAATACAAAAGTAGAAATCATATGTACATGTTTAAAAGTGCATGTAAGCCAAAATCAACACACATAGAGTAACCACAACACATAGAATTATGAATGACTTTCATAAATGTGAATGTGTGGTTTGTATGAAGTGGAGGTGTGAACTATGTCTTATGACTTGTTGTTTTCTTTTGCTATGTGTGATGGTATGAGTATAATCTGCTCCAGAGCAAGTTCTTCCTTTCCAAGATCAGGACTACCCATTCCAAGAGCAGCAGGAAGGAGGCAAGTGTCCTTGACCACTTTGATCCTATACTAGGATGTTTAGATAGAATTATTTGCATTGTCAATTGAAATATGAAACCCATGTTAGGATGTTTCCCTAGAATTGCATTACCTTGTTTCCTTGTAGCTTGGGTTGGGATGTATTTCATCATGTCATTTATTATTATGCATATGCTTAGCCATACTTAGAATGGGATATTTGGGATATGAGATCATCAGTTTATTTTACCATACTCTTGAATGAGATGTTATAAGTTATGTAGAGGTAGGTATCAAGGCAAGTTGGTTGTTTTGGTTGGTGCTGGGTGCACGAGACTCGGGTTTGTGTTTAGTACTTGCCTGGATCCTAAGGACCGGTTCATGGAGCATGTAACCTGGTTTTACTGTGCCAACCACATGCTGAGATGGGGCAGCTTGGCCAATTAATTAGGTGTATCCCCGGCGTAGTATGGGTGTGTTGGATGGTGCGGGGAATAGGTGTCAACTGGACTACCATATGAACCGCAAGGCTCAAGAGGGGGCCACTGCAGCGGGGTTGGAGCCTCTTGTATGCTGTTAGGGGTGAAACCTCAGTGGGCCCATGCTCGTCGGGAATCCCTTTGTAAAGGCTTCGTAGTGATCTCCTGGCTACACACCTGGGAAGTGTGAATGTGGTTCGTGGCCACTGGCATAATGGAGGTTCTTTTAGTCCACCCGGCAACGGGGGATGAAATCACTACATGTGGGTACAGTGGTGCAAACTCTGCAGAGTCAAAACTGTCATGACAGCCGTGCTCACGGTCAAGAGCGGCTTGGACTTATTCATGATTAGAGTATGATGACCTTGGAGGTTGTGAATGTTAAGCGGGGAGCTTAACATTGGAAATGATGTTATGGTTATTTGATTATGATGATGGGATGGGAGATTGGGACCATTTCACCTGTGTAGTAATGTAGGTGCTTAATAAGGTAAGGTGATAGGTATTAATTGCGTAGTGCTTTAACCATGAGTTCAACCTCTTCTTGTTCTAGCCATGCATGACATAACTTTCCCACACTTGCTGAGTACCATCGGTACTCAACCTTTCATATTTGTTGGTTTATATTGCTGCTCAGGTCAAGATAATGAGGTGGTGTATAATGATCAAGCCTTTGGACCCGAAGAAGGTTTCTAGGTTCATGGAGTCCCCCGGGCAACGCCTGTGACGGAGCCCACGAGAATAATTATTCCGCTGCTAGTTTATTTACTTGTGATGAACTTATTATTGTCCATCGAGACATTTGCTATGTAAGACTTATTTATATTCGACACCTGGCTTGTAATAAATGATGCTTTACTATTTGTCATCACATGTATGAGAAAATGATCCTGGCATACATGTGATATTCACTCGGTTGTTCTTCGGAGAAACCGGATGTGATAGTATGCGATCAAGACGACTAACACATGTGAGGTGATCAAAGCCTACGTGAACAAGTCTACGATGCCAAATATACAAGTCCTTTGAATCATTAGCAACTAGACACCAATGCTTAGAAGTTGACATATCAAAATCAGCTTTAAAAACTCTTCCAATCCTATACATGTTAAACAAAAGCTCACCTTTTGAATCTACAACCTTGCAACAATTTTTAGTTAACTTCTAGATTTTCATCTAGCAATTGTGAAACGTAAAGGAAGTTGTATTTCAAATTTTTAACAAGTGCCACATCCTTCAAAGTGTAGTGTTTATTTACTCTAACCGAATCCTTAGCAATTATAGGAGTTGAAGAATTATCGGCAAAAGTAAGATTTTTACACACGTGACACAAAACAGAGGGAGGAGAACCATTCTTTGTTACTGGTCATGTGGCGTGAGCAACCTGAATCCACAATCCAAATGTTCTCCTTCCTCAAGCGTGTAACTTACATAGCAGCACAATACGTCGATGACTCAATACTGGGGTTAGTCAAAAGGCATTTAGGAATCCAGTACTGAGTCACACGACGTCAAGCAGGAATAGCACGCGAAAGCTGAGAAAATACAGAAGGTTTGAGCCAAATTTTGAGAATTCTTGTTCCCAATTACTGATTTATGAAGTGTGTTATGTGTAGCTCAAAAAACAGTAGGTTTAGGAGGAATCTTTGCATTTTTATGACTCATTATAGCAGGTTGCATGTTTCTAACATTTGATTCAGCATGTACAACAAGTTTTGCTCGGTTGTTATATGATCTAGCAATCAATCCTTCCTTTTTATGTTGTTTAGCTAGTATATAATAAAAATCTATGATATGACCATCTCTACCACATTATGTACAATGAAAAGTAACCTTATGTTCATGTCTAGATGAGCAAGCAACATGTTTATTAGAAATCGAATGAGACAACACTCCTGCAGATTTGAAAACCACTTCTTTTTGTACCGGTTGAATCAAACCATTTCCTAATGACTTTACAATTTTAGGTGGATGTGCTTTAGCATGAGCATGAGAATCAAAATCTAAACCAGTTTTATCATTGCAAGACTTAGATGAATACAACAGCAAGTTTAGGTTCTTATTTGCACTAAAAAACCGTTCTGGTGTCCTATGCATGTCATCAAGTTTCTTGGACAAGTCTAGACAGTTTTCACATGAAGTTTCTCCTTTTAGTTTGCAATTAGAACAAGAATTAACTTCATGAACACGTAAAGCATTATTCAAAGCAAAAAATTTCATCTGTAGCATCATATAGTTTCTTATTAAGATCATCACAGCTAGAACAATGCAAATCAATTGTAGAACAACTAGCATCTTTTATGTTTTTATCATTAAGTGCAACAAGCTCTTTGTTCTTTTCAATTTCAAGTTCAAGTCTATCAAGTGTGGAGGTGTGCGCACTTCTTAAAGAGGACAATTGTTCATAGATTATATCACAAGATGAGCAAGAATCATCACTAGGAATTAAAGTTTTTAAACGTTTAATTTCAGATTCTAGTGATTCAATTTTAACATCACTTTGCTTAAGTTTTTTGTCCTTTTTCTTAAGTACGGTAGTGGCACGATAAAGAGCATCAAACAAATCATCATAAGAGGGATTTACCTCCTCATTGTCACTGATTTGTTTGTCTTCCTCCGAGCTTGAACTTGATTTGCTCGCCATGAAACACGCATTTGCCACGACATCTTCATCTTCATCACTTCCAATATCAACGTCGCTCGAGCAATACTCTTGAATTGCGGAGAAAATTTTGTCCATCACTTGACGTTGAGTGAAACCCTTCTTTTTCTTGTTGTAGTTGGCAGAGGAGTGCTTCGTCCTTGTTAGTATTTGATCACGGAAGGACCTGAGCGGTTAGGGCAATCTGTACGAAAATGTCCTTTCTTACCACATCCGAAGCATCGTTGAGAGCTGCCACTTCCTCTCCTTCTTGTTCTCACATTTTGCAATGCTTTTGAGCCTGAGTAGAGAGAAGTGATAGCTCCTCCTCCGGAAACTCTTCAATCTGTTCAAGGGTTAGAGAAGACAACAAAGAAAGTGTACCACAAGATGAAGAATTGCTAGAACTAGGCATGTCATGTTGTGAAACAAAGGCAAAAGACTTATTGGGATTCTTATGTTAGATTATGTCAATTTCATGAGTTTTTAATTTATAATATAGCACATCTAAAGTAAGTGTACTCATGACAGTAGATTCACTAATAGATGTAACTTTCATCTCCCAAATTGACATGTCTAATGCACTTAATAATTGCCTAGCATTTTTAGCATCAGAAAAATTAATATTGACACTACGCAAGTTGCTGAGAATTTTATTAAAGCGAGCATATAAATCGTCGATGGACTCACCTAGTTGCATCTCAAAGCGCATATATTATTTCTTAAACATATCTTTTCTTACATCCTTGATCGTGTTGGATCCTTTGTGGTAGTCGCAAAGTGCTTTCCACACATCGTATGCAGATCGGAAGTGTGCAACACGATCAAAGTTGCTTTGAGTCATTCCTTGGATGATCAAGTTGCGAGCCTTGTTATTGTTGTCGACATCCCTCATGTTCGCAGCTGTAACTTGATCGTTTGATGGCACATCGAAGGACTTGTAGACCATTTCCCATATGGCAAATCCTTGCGCTGTATGTAAGCCACCATACGAGCCTTCCAAACCTGAAAATCAACGCCATCGAACACACAAGATTTTGCGGAGTATTTCTCCATGTTGATTAGCGAAAACACGTACAAATCAATGAGATTAGAGCATCGTGGCTCTGATACCAATTGCAGGATTGAAGAGCACGTGAAAAGCTACCAGAGAGGGGTGAATGGTAGATTAAAACTTTTTACGCAGAAGCTACAAAAATCCCTCGGCAGAAAATTGATCTGATAAAGAAACCATGTGTGCGACTGCTTTTTATGTGTTCAAATGTGACTAAACTAGTGGAGATTATATAGAATCAAGTCATGAAGCCACTGCAACAAGAATCACGTGTACACACTAATTAGAACTGAAGTTATGATCAAAAGACTAGACGAAGGTCAATCTGTTCTACCCGATTTTAAAAACAGATCTGCAATGCTGCAAAGAAACTCGTGTAGATCAAAAATCACAAATACAATAACCATGAAATTTTCAAATATGATATATAATCAAGTTGTGAAGACAACAAAAAAAGTCAGTTCAATTAGATCATTAAAACGCGAGTTATGATCGAAATACCGAAGCAACATTGGTCTATCTAGAAACTCGCCGAGAAAAAAAATTGTCTGAAACAAGTCGGACGAACAAGGAAGCAAAGCTCCTATAAACTAAAACTTTTATTGATCAAAACTCAAGAGAAGCAGGCCACAAGTAATGGTCTCCACGAGCCTTGGCCTCCCTTGCTTATATAACCAGCGCTAAGGCCAACCCAATCCAATCTAGGACTCCTACTCCTACTTGAATTCAAACTCTAACTTTCAAAAACTGCTCAAGACTCTTCTATACGCATATAGAAGCAATATTAATACTTCCAAACTGTAACACCCCAAATTTTGATTCAAAACCCTAAACCATGTTCAGGGGGGAATTTAAAATTTTTTGGACGTGTTGCATGTTTTGCAAAAATTCAAATTCAAACTGGAATTCAAATTAGACTCAAAACAGAAAAGAAATGGAAAAAGAAAAAGAGAAAACGGGAAAAAACCGGCCAGTGGGCCGAAACCCGCCAGCCGGCCCAATTTCCCCCGCGCCAGCCCGCAGCCGCGCGCCCGCGCTATCCCTCACAGACAGGTGGGACCCACCTGTCATCCCTAACCCCGCGACCCCGGACTCTCCCGCGCGCGCGCGATCTTAACCGATCGGAATACCGCGTCCCTCAGCCCGAATTCCGGTCCCAGAAGAATCAAACTCGATCACAACTGACCCACCGCCCTTCCCCGGCTATAAAAACCCCAGCCCCGATCGGTTTTTCCCACGCGATCGCCGATTTTCACTCCGGTGAGCACCGAGACTTCGCCGGTGAATTCTGGCCGATCTAAGCTCGGAAACTCTGATCTAACTCGCTGGTCTTGATCCACCGCCTCCGGGGAGCTTTGCAGGTGCAGAAAACTCGGAGAATTACGGTGTAAACACAGCGCCGACGAGCTTCGCCGTGGTTTTGCCTCGGACCTCGCCGCCGATCACTTTCCAGGACCCCCGAGCTCAAGAAAACCCCCGAGGTGAGATCCCTGACCTCCCCTCTACCGATCTATGCCATAAGATCACAGTTCTAGGCAGAATTCTCGCAGATCCGAAACTTTCCGGCGAGATCGCCGCTTCCCGCCGCCGTGCGCCGCCGGCAGCGCCGCCCGCGCTCGATCAGAGCGACGTGGCCGCTTGTGCGCCGTTTATTTTAAATCGCACGGTAGACTTTAAAACCCTGCTTACCGGTTCGATGTTATAATCTCAGCCGTCGGTTTAAAATCGGACGGTCCACGTCAGCCCCGCATTATAAAGACTGGAATTCTTACGTGCTACCCCCTGGGGTTCTCTGGAATTGAGAGCTAGCCCCGGAAACTTCAGATCTAGCCCCTGGAACTCCAGAAAATCATGTAAATTCATTTAAAAATCAGTTTTAGCCCCTGGACTTAATAAAAATTAGGAAAAACACCTCTGATAAGTGTAGCTAGACCCCTGGAAATTATGAAAATAATATTATAGACCCTGTAATGGGGTGAGTTCATTATTTTAGCCCTGTTTAGTATTTAATTTAAAACATTGAATATGTAACTAGTGTTTAAAAATTAAAAAAAGGGGACAGACATAATTGTCAAAATTAATTAAAAACTTTCTCAGTACTTAGGAAACTTTGGAGTGAGATAAAAATCTATTTTTGGGCTGAAATGAATCTGTTTCATTTATTATTCACATTTATTAGTATAGGGACACATTTTTAAGTAAAGAATAGTTATAGAAAAATAGGGAAAATAATTATGAAATAGTCTACATCAGAAGCCAAGGTCAAAACATGTTATTAGATTATTTAGGACCAGAACCTATACTGTTTAGATGATGTGTATTACTAATTTCATAATAAAATACACAATTATGCATAGGAATATAAATCTGAAAATATAGCAACTAGTAAAAGATAAATGGAGTTTCTAAAATCCAAAGAATTCAGTTTAGGGTTGATAGAAATTATGAAGGCACATATGGAGAAGAAAAATACTTTTCATACATACTTGGTAGTTTAATGTAAGGAATTTATTTAAAACTGAAACACACACACACATATATATATATATATATAAATATAGTATGTAAGTATAAATATGAACACCAAAGTAGGAATCATACACATATAAATAAAAGTGTATGCAAGCCACAGATCAACACACAAAGTAACCACAACACATATAATGGTGAATGAATTTCATAAATATGAATGTGTGGTTTGCATAAAGTAGAAGTGTGAACTATGTCTTATGATTGTTGTTTTTCTTTTGCTATGTGTGATGGTATGAAGTAGAACCTGTTCAAGAGCAAGTTAACCCTTTCCAAGATCAGGACTACCCATTTCAAGAGCAGCAAGAAGGAGGCAAGTGTCCTTGACCACTTTGATCCTATGCTAGGATGTGTAGATAGAATTATTTGCATTGTCAAGTTAAATATGAAACCCATGCTAGGAAGTTTCCCTAGAATTGCATTACCCTGTTTCCTTGTAGCTTGGGTTGGGATTTATTTTGTCATGTCATTTATTCACATGCATATGCTTAGTCATGCTTAGAATGGGATATTTGGGATATGAGATCATCAGTTTATTTTACCATACTCTTGAATGAGCTATTGTGAGTTATGTAGAGGTAGGGATCAAGGCAAGTTGGATGTTTTGGTTGTGTGCTGGGTGCACGAGACTTGGGTTTGTGTTTAGTACTTGCCTGGATCCTAAGGACCGGTTCATGGAGCATGTAACCCGGCTTTACAGTGCCAACCACATGCTGAGCAGCAATATAAACCAACAAATATGCAAGGTTGAGTACCAATGGTACTCAGCAAGTGTGGGAAAATTATATCATGCATGGCTAGAACAAGGAGAGGTTGAACTCATGGTTAAAGCACTACACAATTAATACCTATCACCTTAGCTTATTAAGCACCTACATTACTACACAGGTGAAATGGTCCCAATCTCCCAACCCATTATCATAATCCAATAACCATAACATCACTTCCAATGTTAAGCTCCCCGCTTAACTTCCAAAACCATCAATCCTCTAATCATGAATAAGTCCAGGCCGCTCTTGACCGTGAGCACGGCTGTCAAGACAGTTTTGACTCTGCAGAGTTTGTACCACTGTACCCACATGTAGTGATTTCATCCCCCGTTGCCGGGTGGACTAAAAGAACCTCCATTATGCCAGTGGCTACGATCCACATTCACACTTCCCAGGTGTGTAGCCAGGAGATCACTACAAAGCCTTTACAAAGGGATTCCCGACGAGCGTGGGCCTACGAGTTAGATCAGAGTTTCCGAGCTTAGATCGGCCAGAATTCACCGGCGAAGTCTCGGTGCTCACCGGAGTGAAAATCGGCGATCGCGTGGGAAAAACCGATAGGGGCTGGGGTTTTTATAGCCGGGGAAGGGCGGTGGGTCAGTTGTGATCGAGTTTGATTCTTCTGGGACCGGAATTCGGGCTGAGGGACGCGGTATTCCGATCGGTTAAGATCGGGCGCGCGCGGGAGATTCCGGGGTCGCGGGGTTAGGGATGACAGGTGGGTCCCACCTGTCTGTGAGGGATAGCGCGGGCGCGCGGCTGCGGGCTGGCGCGGGGGAAATTGGGCCGGCTGGCGGGTTTCGGCCCACTGGCCGGTTTTTTCCCGTTTTCTCTTTTTCTTTTTCCATTTCTTTTCTGTTTTGAGTCTAATTTGAATTCCAGTTTGAATTTGAATTTTTTCAAAACATGCAACACGTCCAAAATTTTTTAAATTCCCTCCTGAACATGGTTTAGGGTTTTGAATCAAAATTTGGGGTGTTACAGCTCTACCCCCCTTAAAAGAAATCTCGTCCTCGAGATTGGTGTTTCTAAGAAAACAATTCCGGAAATTGTGCCTTGAGCTCATCTTCGCGTTCCCAGGTGGCTTCCTCTTCTGAGTGATGCTTCCACTGCACCTTGCACATTCGGATTCTTTTATTTCTGGTGAGGCGTTCCATTGTCTCCAAAATCTTGTATGGTTGTTCGGCATAAGACAAATCTTCAGCTACATCCACTTCATTCATGGGTAACACCTCTTCAGGCGTCCTCAGACATTTCTTGAGTTGTGACACATGGAATACATCGTGTACATCCGATAGATGAACCAGTAACTCTATTTGGTACGCCACTTCGCCTTTTCTTTCCAACACTTGAAAGGGTCCGATGTATCAAGGTGACAACTTCCCTTTCACCTTGAACCGACGAAGTCCTCTGATAGGGGACACCTTGAGATAAACATAGTCTCCCACGTTGAAAACGAGCTCTCTTCTTCGTACATCAGCATAACTCTTCTGGCGTGTTTGTGCTATCCTCAAGTTGTTGCGAATCTCCCTCACCTTCGCCTCGGCTTCTTGTAGCACTTCTGGACCAAACACTTTACTTTCTCCTGTTTGGTTCCAAAATAGGGGAGTTCTGCACTTCCTTCCATACAAAGCTTCAAACGGTGACATTTTCATACTAGCTTGATAGCTGTTGTTATAGGAAAACTCCGCATACGGTAAGTTCTTGTCCCAACTCCTATTGTTTTTGAGTGCACATGCCCTTAACATATCTTCAAGGATCTGATTGGTTCTCTCCGTCTGCCCGTCAGTTTGGGGATGATAGGCAGAACTAAAGTTCAGATGGGTTCCCATGGTTTCATGCAACTTCTGCCAGAACCTTGAGGTGAACTGTGTCCCTCGATCCGACACAATCTTCTTTGGCACTCCATGGTAACACACGATCCTTGACATGTACAACTCTGCCAATTTGGATCCGCTGTAGCTTTCTTTCACAGGAATGAAATGAGCTACCTTGGTTAGCCGATCAATAATGACCCGTATTGAATCATACCCGGATTGGGTCCTAGGCAATCCCACGACAAAATCCATGCTGATTTCTTCCCACTTCCATTCAGGCACTTTGAGTGGTTGCAATAATCCCGCGGGTCGTTGATGTTCTGCTTTCACCAACTGACATGTGACACATAGGGCAACATGTTCCGCGACATCTCGCTTCATGCCATACCACCAATACCTGCTCTTGAGGTCCTGGTACATCTTCGTACTCCCAGGATGAATGGAATAGTCAGAATCGTAAGCCTCCTTCAAAATTAATTCACGGATCTCCTTTACTTCTGGCACACAGATCCTTTTCCCGTGCCACACCGTTCCCTGTTCATCCTCTCTAAAACCAGGAGCTTTATTTTCCTTAATGAGCTGTCTGATCTCTTGTATCTTCTCATCATTCTTTTGGCCCTCGCGTATGTCTCGCTCGAGTGTGGAGTCCACTTCCATGGCGATGGCTTCACCACTATTTACTAGACATAGATTGAGCCTTATAACCTCGTCCTTCAATTCTGCGGGCATGTCCTTCAAGCTCAACTTATTGACCTGCACTTTCCGACTCAAAGCATCGGCCACGACGTTTGCTTTCCCGGGATGATAGTTGATGCCCACATCAAAGTCATTGATTAGCTCTAACCATCTCCTTTGTCGGAGGTTGAGATCTGGCTGTGTGAATATGTACTTCAAACTCTTATGATCCGTATATATCTCTGTCCTCTTCCCCATCAAATAGTGCCGCCAAATTTTCAACGCGTGTACCACTGCAGCTAGTTCTAGGTCATGTGTAGGATAGTTCTTCTCGTGCTTCCGAAGCTGCCGGGATGCATATGCCACGACATGTCCTTCTTGCATGAGAACACATCCCAACCCATTCCCAGAGGCATCGCAGTACACTGTGAAATTCTTCTGCATATCTGGCATAACCAACACTGGGGCTGTTGTCAATCTCTTCTTTAGCTCTTGAAAGCTCGTATCGCACTGTGGCGTCCAGGTGAATGTGATTCCCTTTTCCAACAGTTTGGTGAGAGGTCTCGAGATCTTGGAGAATCCCTCAATAAACCGTCGATAGTATCCAGCCAATCCCAAAAAGCTTCGAACTTCCCCGACATTTTCAGGGGTCTTCCACTTCTGGATATCCTCGATTTTGGCGGGATCGACGGAGATTCCTCCCTCCGAGATTATATGTCCTAAAAAGGGAACTCTCTTCAGCCAAAACTCACACTTGCTCAACTTGGCATATAGTTGGTGTTCTCTCAGCCTCTGTAACACCAACCTTAGATGTTTCTCATGTTCTTCTTCATCTTTGGAGAAGACGAGAATATCATCTATGAAAACCACCACAAATTTGTCCAGATATTCCATGAATACCTTGTTCATGAGGTACATGAAATATGCCAGGGCATTGGTTAGCCCGAAAGGCATGACAGTGTATTCATACAGTCCGTACCGAGATACGAAAGCTGTCTTGGGAATATCAGATTGCCTTATCTTGAGTTGGTGGTATCCCGACCTGAGATCAATTTTCGAGAACACACAAGCTCCCCTCAACTGATCAAACAAGTCTTCAATGCGAGGCAATGGGTACTTGTTCTTGATGGTTACCTCATTCAAGGCATGGTAATCCACGCATAACCTTTGGGTTCCGTCTTTCTTGGGCACAAATATCACCGGAGCTCCCCATGGTGAGGAACTAGGGCGAATATACCCCTTCTCCGTCAATTCTCTCAAATGATCCTTGAGCTCTTCTAGCTGCTTGGAGTCCATTCGATAAGGTCTCTTGTATATCGGGGCTGTTCCCGGTACTAGCTCAATTGCGAATTCCACGTCACCGTCGGGAGGCATACCTGGCAACTCCTCCGGAAAAACATCTGGATATTCCCTGATGGTCCTGATTTCCTCAACTTTCACCTCCACTTGATTTAATTTAATGTCCCTCCTAGGCTCATGTATCGTTATGAACTTTACTCTGGTACCACTGGGGTGAGTTAGTTCCACCGTTCTGGTCGAACAATGGATAATTCCTTTATGTTTGGTCAACCAATCCATACCCAAAATAATATCTATCCCTTGTGAATCTATCACTATGAGGTTAGCAGTAAATACTACCCCATTAATGTCTAGGTTCACTTTGGGACACACTTGTCTTGTCCTTATTTCTCCACCTGGAGAATTTACAGCTAGCATATGGTTCATTTGTGTGGTTGCTAGGTCATGCTTCTTAACAAACCCTTGAGCAATGAACGAGTGGGTAGCACCAGAATCAAACAGCAGAGTTGCAAGGTGTAAATTGGCAGGAAACTTACCAACTACCACGTCGGGTGCCTCTTGTGCTTCCTCCATAGTGACGTGGTTCACCCGTCCTCTCATTACATTCTGCTGTTGTGGCGGCGCAGGCTTCTTCTTTGGGCATTTATGGGCGTAGTGCCCCACTTCACCACAGCTGAAACATTGCACCCCAATCTTAGATGCTTGGCCCTTGTTATCTTGGGGTTGGTTTGGGGGTCCTTGCACTGCTGGTCGAGGTGGATATGCGGGGCGAGGCTGCTGCACAAACTGACGTTGCGGCTGTGCTGGTGCTGTGGGAGGCCGGTAGTTTGGGTTCTACCCTCTTGGTGCTGAATAGGGTACCGCAGCACGGCTCGTCTGCCCCGTAGGTTGCTGCATCATACGTGGGCGGGTGTTGCTCCCTGAGGCCTGATGTGACCACCCCGCCTTCCTCTTATTCTTATTTTCCAGGGCCTTTAGCTTCCTTTCCACCACAAATGCTCTGTCCACCATCTTTTGAAAGCTTTCATACTCATTGGAGGACATTGCACACTGCATCTCTGCGGTAAGTCCTTCCACGAAACAATCTTGTTTCTGCTCATCAGTCTCTATGTCTCGTGGAGCATAACGGGATAGTTGGGTAAATTTAGTGAGGTATTCCCTCACCGTCATGTTTCCCTGCTGCAGTCCCAGAAACTCTTTCCTCTTGTTTTTGAGTTCACCTCTTGGGATGTAGTGGTTGCGGAAGTTACGCTTGAACTCTTCCCAAGTGATGTTCTCAGGGTCATGATGGGCGGCCACGTAGGCGGTCCACCAATCAGCAGCAGGTCCATGCAATTGATGAGAGGCAAACAGCACTCTCTCATACCCTTGGCATTGTATTATCCTCATCTTACTTTCAATGGTCTTCAGCCAATCATCTGCCTCCAGAGGTTCAGCAGCACTTGCAAACTTTGGAGGTTGAGTTCCTAGAAACTCACTCAACCTTGGTTGGCGTGGTGCAGCTTGTGTAGGTGGAACTTGATGCAAGTTAGCCACCACTTGAGTCAAGTTCTGGATGAGCTGATTTTGATTCTCCAGCATTTGGTGGAGAGGATCAACTTCTTCACGGCGACCACCCCGGTCCTGGCCTCTAGAAAGATGAGGGTTGCATGCCTCATCATTGTTGTTGGCGGGGTTGGCAGCACGTCCTTTTCCTCTTCCGGCCATCTGGCAGAATCAACAAATGTTAATTTTGATACCATTTAGTATCATTTTACTACTTTCATTTGTTGGTACTTTAAGGTGTTGAGGCTTTGTTAAAATTTTACGAGGGTTCATATCTCACACCAAATAAATGCACTATTATTTCCTGTGGGTTTACACACCAAAGCAAAACAATCTGAAGACGAGGCTGTGGACAATTGCTCATGGCTTCCACAACTCACGTCACACACCAAGCATTATCACACCATTAACTACGTAACGACTCGACTACTCGACCTCTTGCTAGCTAGGGGAAAGACTCTACACTACTCGTCCTCTTGAGCTGGCTCCTCGGGATCTTCCTCCTCATTTCGGCTACCTTCTGACTCTGCTTTGGGTGTTGAGGCTGCTGGTGGAGAAGTGCGACGACGCCTGATCGCTCGGCGATCCGGGGAGTCAGGAGTCCATGTATCATTCACGGTGACACATAGTTCATTCCCATCTCCTCTTTCTCTCGCCTTTAAGCAAGCTCGCAGCAACGCCTCCGTTTCCTTCAGGGTGTCTCGGACATCCTGAAGCTCTTGTTGACACTCCTGCAGTCGAGTGCTGAGCATAGCAGCATCCTCCAAGCACAAGTCCATGTGCTCATGGGAACTCCCTTGCTGCACCGGTGGGTACTTGTACTCCGTGGTACCACTCTCACGTTGGAGGACATACATGTACTCAGTTTTGTCCAAGTGGCGACGATAGATGTGACTCTGGCAGGTGATGGCCTCCTAGGTGACATCTTTCTCCGCGTCAACTTGTGTTGCTCGACAAGCTGGAGAGTGGTGAATCTTAAGCAGCTGATTCTCGTGTATAATCCTCATCTCCGAACTCCATTCTTCCCTCTTCTCACGGATGGTCCTGGTGGAGTTATAGTGGATGATTAGCTTGCCCGTATTGCCGGCGGCTTCGAGCATACGTCGAAGACGGCGCAACAAATCTCCTACTGCCAATCCGTAGGAAAGGTACGTCACTGGACGACTCTCCTCTCTTTCGGCAAGGGCAACTACGGGAACTCTCCCTCCTGTGGACTTACGAGCAGTGCGAATCATGCGAACCATCTAAAAATAAAAGAATTTAAAATTAGGTTAGATAAATTCTCAAACAAAAATCCTATTTTGAATGAAAGTTGGGGTAAGATGAAGAAAATGACTCCTTTAATAACACTTTTCCACCCACACCTTGGAAAATAGTTTTTAAGAAAATAGGGCCCTTAAATACGTCCATTTCTACCTAGGTCCACGTTCCTACGGGCAACCTTGGCTTTGATACCACCTCTGTCACACCCGGTTTTTCCGAAGAACAACCAAGTGAATATCACATGTATGCCAGGATCATTTTCTCATACATGTGATGACAAATAGTAAAGCATCATTTATTACAAGCCAGGTGTCGAATATAAGTAAGTCTTACATAGTAAATGTCTCGATGGACAATAATAGGTTCATCACAAGTAAATAAACTAGCAGCGGAATATTATTCTTTAGGGCTCCATCACAGGCGTTGCCCGGGGGTCTTCATGAACCTAAAAACCTTCCTCGGGTCCAAAATCTTGGTCATTATACACCACCTCATTATCTTGACCTGAGCAGCAATATAAACCAACAAATATGCAAGGTTGAGTACCAATGGTACTCAGCAAGTGTGGGAAAATTATATCATGCATGGCTAGAACAAGGAGAGGTTGAACTCATGGTTAAAGCACTACGCAATTAATACCTATCACCTTAGCTTATTAAGCACCTACATTACTACACAGGTGAAATGGTCCCAATCTCCCAACCCATTATCATAATCCAATAACCATAACATCATTTCCAATGTTAAGCTCCCCGCTTAACTTCGAAAACCATCAATCCTCTAATCATGAATAAGTCTAGGCCGCTCTTGACCGTGAGCACGGCTGTCAAGACAGTTTTGACTCTGCAGAGTTTGTACCACTGTACCCACATGTAGTGATTTCATCCCCCGTTGCCGGGTGGACTAAAAGAACCTCCATTATGCCAGTGGCTACGATCCACATTCACACTTCCCAGGTGTGTAGCCAGGAGATCACTACAAAGCCTTTACAAAGGGATTCCCGACGAGCGTGGGCCCAATGAGGTTTCACCCCTAACAGCATACAAGAGGCTCCAACCCCGCTGCAGTGGCCCCCTCTTGAGCCTTGCGGTTCATATGGTAGTCCAGCTGACACCTACTCCCCGCACCATCCAACACACCCATACTACGCCGGGGATACACCTAATTAATTGGCCAAGCTGCCCCATCTCAGCATGTGGTTGGCACTGTAAAGCCGGGTTACATGCTCCATGAACCGGTCCTTAGGATCCAGGCAAGTACTAAACACAAACCCAAGTCTCGTGCACCCAGCACACAACCAAAACATCCAACTTGCCTTGATCCCTACCTCTACATAACTCACAATAGCTCATTCAAGAGTATGGTAAAATAAACTGATGATCTCATATCCCAAATATCCCATTCTAAGCATGACTAAGCATATGCATGTGAATAAATGACATGACAAAATAAATCCCAACCCAAGCTACAAGGAAACAGGGTAATGCAATTCTAGGGAAACTTCCTAGCATGGGTTTCATATTTAACTTGACAATGCAAATAATTCTATCTACACATCCTAGCATAGGATCAAAGTGGTCAAGGACACTTGCCTCCTTCTTGCTGCTCTTGAAATGGGTAGTCCTGATCTTGGAAAGGGTTAACTTGCTCTTGAACAGGTTCTACTTCATACCATCACACATAGCAAAAGAAAAACAACAATCATAAGACATAGTTCACACTTCTACTTTATACAAACCACACATTCATATTTATGAAATTCATTCACCATTATATGTGTTGTGGTTACTTTGTGTGTTGATCTGTGGCTTGCATACACTTTTATTTATATGTGTATGATTCCTACTTTGGTGTTCATATTTATACTTACATACTATATTTATATATATATATATATGTGTGTGTGTTTCAGTTTTAAATAAATTCCTTACATTAAACTACCAAGTATGTATGAAAAGTATTTTTCTTCTCCATATGTGCCTTCATAATTTCTATCAACCCTAAACTGAATTCTTTGGATTTTAGAAACTCCATTTATCTTTTACTAGTTGCTATATTTTCAGATTTATATTCCTATGCATAATTGTGTATTTTATTATGAAATTAGTAATACACATCATCTAAACAGTATAGGTTCTGGTCCTAAATAATCTAATAACATGTTTTGACCTTGGCTTCTGATGTAGACTATTTCATAATTATTTTCCCTATTTTTCTATAACTATTCTTTACTTAAAAATGTGTCCCTATACTAATAAATGTGAATAATAAATGAAACAGATTCATTTCAGCCCAAAAATAGATTTTTATCTCACTCCAAAGTTTTCTAAGTACTGAGAATGTTTTTAATTAATTTTGACAATTATGTTTGTCCCCTTTTTTATTTTTTAAACACTAGTTACATATTCAATGTTTTAAATTAAATACTAAACAGGGCTAAAATAATGAACTCACCCCATTACAGGGTCTATAATATTATTTTCATAATTTCCAGGGGTCTAGCTACACTTATCAGAGGTGTTTTTCCGAATTTTTATTAAGTCCAGGGGCTAAAACTGATTTTTAAATGAATTTACATGATTTTCTGGAGTTCCAGGGGCTAGATCTGAAGTTTCCGGGGCTAGCTCTCAATTCCAGAGAACCCCAGGGGGTAGCACGTAAGAATTCCAGTCTTTATAATGCGGGGCTGACGTGGACCGTCCGATTTTAAACCGACGGCTGAGATTATAACATCGAACCGGTACGCAAGGTTTTAAAGTCTACCGTGCGATTTAAAATAAACGGCGCACAAGCGGCCACGTCGCTCTGATCGAGCGCGGGCGGCGCTGCCGGCGGCGCACGGCGGCGGGAAGCGGCGATCTCGCCGGAAAGTTTCGGATCCGCGAGAATTCTGCCTAGAACTGTGATCTTATGGCATAGATCGGTAGAGGGGAGGTCAGGGATCTCACCTCGGGGGTTTTCTTGAGCTCGGGGGTCCTGGAAAGTGATCGGCGGCGAGGTCCGAGGCAAAACCAAGGCGAAGCTCGTCGGCGCTGTGTTTACACCGTAATTCTCCGAGTTTTCTGCACCTGCAAAGCTCCCCGGAGGCGGTGGATCAAGACCAGCGAGTTAGATCAGAGTTTCCGAGCTTAGATCGGCCAGAATTCACCGGCGAAGTCTCGGTGCTCACCGGAGTGAAAATCGGCGATCGCGTGGGAAAAACCGATCGGGGCTGGGGTTTTTATAGCCGGGGAAGGGCGGTGGGTCAGTTGTGATCGAGTTTGATTCTTCTGGGAACGGAATTCGGGCTGAGGGACGCGGTATTCCGATCGGTTAAGATCGCGCGCGCGCGGGAGAGTCCGGGGTCGCGGGGTTAGGGATGACAGGTGGGTCCCACCTGTCTGTGAGGGATAGTGCGGGCGCGCGGCTGCGGGCTGGCGCGGGGGAAATTGGGCCGGCTGGCGGGTTTCGGCCCACTGGCCGGTTTTTTTCCCGTTTTCTCTTTTTCTTTTTCCATTTCTTTTCTGTTTTGAGTCTAATTTCAATTCCAGTTTGAATTTGAATTTTTGCAAAACATGCAACACGTCCAAAAATTTTTAAATTCCCCCCTGAACATGGTTTAGGGTTTTGAATCAAAATTTGGGGTGTTACACTCGTTTAGAGTAATTGTTTATGAAAAGATTTAATAATGGTGAATTATAAGATAACATTTTTGAAATGTGCAGACATGGAACTCATGTGAAGATCTAAGTAAGACTTAACATTTTGACAATGTCGAACATGTTAAGAACATTAGTAAAATTATAATATTTTCTTTAAGTGACATATAGGTCACTAAATAAAGGCATATAAAATACCTTTATTAACTCAAAAACACCAAAAGGAGCAGAATGTACCCCCGTCATTATTAAGAAATGTTTTCATAGTTAAGTTACAAGAGTATCTCCTCATATGTAAGTTTTCTGAACTATCTTCAAAATCATGGCGTGCTCATGCCATATTTCGAAGGGGAGGATTGTAAGATCGTTGGACAAAGATATTCTCATATTAAGACATTCTCACCTCTTAGACTGTCGAGATTCTTTCAGATTTAGAATGATGCATTGTATGCATTACGATAAGAATGATCTATAAGATAAGGGGGGGGGTACAATTATATGATCTAATACCCAAAACAATAAGAATTATGACTATTTCCTTGACCTTTTGTTGAATCACTAAAGGAAGATAGCACAATAACAAGTGGATATGGTAAGATCTATAATCAGTCATTCCACTTCACCAATTATTTTCTTAACTTTAAATCAGATTTTATTAAGTCGTTGCTTATAACCACCGTCTCAATTATGGCTTTGAGAAACTCACACTCCATATTTTGATGAGTGTGAGACTTTTCTGATTAAGATAATAAACACAAATAATGGTAAGATTGATACTAAGAGAGTAAGTTGTCATCTTATGGTCTTGTTAAGCTTGATATTAAGAAATTAAGTTATCAATTTCTTGGCTATTGAACAAGATTAAGTTTTATCATTTCTATAATTTAGAAATGAGACATGCAGTCTTCTCAGAAGACGTTCAAATCAGGGGAGTTTGGCATCTAAAGACACTGACCTTGAAAAGAAGTGGTGCATGTAACCAATTCTATTTTCAAGATTCCTTCTTTATGATGCCTTGCCGTTGCTGTGTCAACAATGCAAGACATTGTTGTGACAATACCTATGTTTGATTCTTCATCATTAGTGATCAATAATGATGAAGAGTGACGACAGCCCCATTTAGATTATGATGAGCTAACAAAGTGTTAAGGAATTCAAATTGAGAATGATCCCACCTATTTTGAATAATCCATGAGTTATTCTCACTCATTTCAGTGATTTAAGAATTATTAGTTTCCTAAGGAGCCAAATCAGTAGACTGTAATGGATCTACAAGACACTACAGGAAACATTGCAATTAACGAGGGTGAAAAACCGTCATAAATAAGCACATTACCCTCGTAATTAAGCTATTTGCGATGGCATTCACTTATTTACGACGGTTTCTAGCCGTCAAAAGTAAGTCGTCGTAAATAAAGTTATTTGCGACGGTTACCGACGTAAATAATGTTGTTTACAACGGCTGAAATCAGCCGTCGTAAATAAGATCATGGTCCACGTGGCACTACGGGAAACGTATTTACGATGGGGTGTAGGCTGTCGTAAATAACGGAAGCATTATTTACGACGGTAGAGCCACCCCGTCGTAAATGACAGAAGCACTATTTACGATGGTAGAGCCACCCCGTCATAAATAACAGAAGCACTATTTACGATGGTAGAGCCACCCTGTCATAAATAACAAACGCTTATTTATGATGGTACTGTATAAATAACCATCCTAAATAAGCTTTTTTATTTAAAAAAATAGAAAATGCTGACCGCTGGCTCTATGGCTAGTCCACTGGCTTGATGGCCAGCACACAGGCAGTCATATACACGATACATGATCACAATCATAGAAAGTGTCATGATACACGATCTCAATCATAGGCAGTCATATATCGAAAGGCCATCGTCACAAGCAGTCACATGACACTATACACACCAAGCTACACATTACAACCACGGCCACTACCTCCGAAGCCCGCAAAATCATCCTCGAGCCGTCTACCCACTCCTGGCACGTGCGGCGATGGAGTGCGAGCCTCCGTCCCTAATGCCTGTCATGTTCAAGCATATATTACTAGAATTAAGCAAGTTGAACTAGTTTTGACTTCATTTGAGCAAGTTTAACTATATAAGGCTATATTTGAGCAAGTTCAAAGTGTTTTGGTTATATTTAAGAAAGTTCAACTATGTTTGTCTATAATAGAGCAATGTTAACTAAGTTTAGTTATATTTGAGTATGTTTAGTTATAATTGACCAAGTATGTCTAAATAAACCCAAGAGAGGTTCGTTTTTACCTGAGCTCCTGTTGTCGGCACCTGTGGCTGCTCTGGCTCGATCACCGGTGGTGGCTCCCACCGTGGAAGCTCAGCCTGTTGTCCAGACGTCATAGCCTGCGAATACAAAATATTAGCACATTTTTGTATTCATTATTTTGAAATATATACATATTTGAACGACAATTACTTACCGCCATTGCCGCCTGAAACTGTAGCATGTACGAGTTGAGATACTCATCCCTGGCCCTAGTGGCTGCGGCCTATCGCTCTCGCTCTTGTCGGAGCTCCCCCTGAGTCCTCTCTCTCTCTCTCTCTCCGGAGCTCCTCCTGTGTCCGGCGGAGCTCCTCCTAGACACTTTGGAGCTCCAGCAAGCTAGACCGGCTGCAAGAGCCAATCTGCTGAGAGGAAGAGGACCTGGAGGGCCGTGCCTGCCTGGAGTCGACCACTCCTTGGAAGATGCCAAACCTACATAAAGAAGAAAGTTTATTAGATTTTCATCGACCACTCCAACAAAGTCGTAGATAGTAATTGTAGAAGATGAAACTCACCGGACGTGAGGTTTTTCACGTCCACTTGCGTACGCGGCTTCTGGGATGATTGTTGGCGCGTTCTGCCAATCATACTCGCTGCAAAGCCTCCATGCCTCCTGGCCATACCTGGTCTATAAATAAGAAAATAAAAGAACATCAGCTAATTTGATTAAGAGAATTCAATACATGCATGTGATGAGACAACTCACTAGTGCCTCTGTCGCTAACTGAGAGCAGAGCTAGTCGGGCTGTGACGGATCACGTCCTCTGTGACCTCTCTTCCACACCTCAATCGGTGGGGGCTCCTAACCAGTTGCACGCTCCTATGGATGCACGTGTCAGCACAATGAAAATATGAAACATAAACAAACATTATACTTGTTAAGTTACACTTACAAGACGTTTTTTTCAACCGCAAATACCCGTCAACACTAAAAAAGTGAGACGGGTCCGTCCCTCGCTTTCTCGACGACTGCGGGGGAGGGCCTGGAAATCCTCACTCCCCCACTGTAAGCAAAGGGCCTCGTACGCCTCCGACCTGCCTTCTAGCCATTGGACTCCTCCACGACCCTACACAAATGTCTTATTAGTTGAAAGCACTTTAAATAGAATGAGATAATTGAAAAAAATAAAATTGAGAATTTACCTCCATGTATTGCTCCGTAGTCAGGTACGTGGAAGATGCCGCCTTGAAGTGGCCCAACTCTTGCTCACCCGGATGTAGCTTGAAATATTTGTTGGTAGCTTGAATCCGGGCGCTCGAAAGGGCCTGAGTCACGAGCTTCCTGGCGTTGTGGTGGAAGACTAACCGGGTGTGGTTCACTGCGCCCTCGTCCTCCAAAAGGTACCATGCCTTGCATAACAAATTTATAAGTAATTGTATTTAACGTATTATAGACTACATTTGATATGCTTAGCATGAAGTCGGACCATATAGCCTCCTAGTGGTTGCCGTGAGTCACGTCCTGTGCGGTTGCGTAATCGTCCCATGACGTGGCGGCGACACCGTTCACTACACCTGGGTAGTGCAAACGGATCAGACCACCCAGGACATGGTTCACCCGCTTGTGTCGTCCTTGACCCGAGAAGGAGTCATGGTACCAACCCCTAATAAAGAATTATGAATCATTATATATATATATATATATAAGCTTAGAAAAATCGAAATTAAAGTGTAAGATATTGACTTACATATCGCCAACGGGACCGATAACTATCCGATCCAATGGGTTTGCTGGAGCAGGAGGAAGACTCACAAAGTGACCACTCCTAGTCTTGCACACCCGACGAGGCTCCACATCAGGTGACCAAGAAGAGTGGTCAGCTGAGGAACCTCCTGGCTCAGAACCACCGGACCCAGAAGCCTGCTGCGAAGGGTGGTAAGCCACTAGTGGCTGCTGTGGACCACACTCCTCGGAGTACTCGGACGAAGAGTCATCCTAGAAATTGTATATATATGAATGTAGTACTTATACAACTTAAGAAATTAATAAAATTGAAGAAGATGCTATTTACCTCTGAAGACTGCATTACTGCCACATTTCTAACTTGCAGCTCTGGTACCTGGCTCAACAACGCAGCCCTCCTACTAGCGCTGACCTGGCTACTCCGAAGGGCCTCGCTCGAGGCGGTGGGTAGAAAACCCCTCGCCGACGGCCTGTCACCCTTGCTCTTTCCCTTTCTTCTACTTGACGACATCCTGTTTAATGAACAATTATTATTTATTGAATTCAACTAATAATAAGGAAGATAATAGAAAAGAAGATAATAGAATTCAATCGTGACTGGTTTTTGTTTTCGTGTCTCACGAGTCTCTATATCTTGACCATCTCTAACTAACTCATCAAGTTCTAGACCTGGCTCGATGACAAATTGGTCTGGTAACTCATCTTCTTGGTAACCTCATTAATCTCACCGTTCAACGACAACAAAGTATCATTATAAGTCTGGTGTAGATAACTGTTTACGAGTATTCACCTTTTGTACAACCCACCAAGCACGTAACTTTTTGCAAGGATATTTAAATAATATACTTGCTTGACTTGGTTTTCAAGGACGAATGTGTCACATCCTCGTAGTCGTTCATTGTGTTTCACTTCTACCATGCCAAATTGGTTTTGTCGAGTTCCTGTATTATTATCAAGCCAATCACAGTTAAAAAAGACTACATTTAGCTCTTTATTTCCGGCAAAACTGAATTCAAGGATTCTTTTAATAATCCCATAGTAATCCGTTTCCCATCCTTCGGCATCAAGAGCCATATTCACAATTCCAGTGTTGCATGTTGCCGTTAGAGGTCGATGATCTTCAAAATCAGTTGTACGAAAGCGGAACCAATTGACATCGTATCGACCGTAGCTTCGAACTTTAGTAGATTCGTATGACAATTGACGCAAGTCCTCATGGACATGTGCATCTTTTTGCACTGTTCAAAATATAGAAGTTAGAAGTTTTTTGCCCCAAAATCATTAATCATAGAAGGAGAGAAACAAAAGAAATCGTTACATGTTCTCTAAACCAAGATTGAAAGTTAGGCCCTCCATTTACTCCAATACGTCGCATCGTTAGTACTTGCTTGCTCGTAGGTTGATGCTTAGACTTCTATTTTTCTCGGTCAAATAGTCTAAATAAAGAAAAAACAGGGTCATTATTGTATATTCAGACATGCGTGCTATTTAGTATACATGGTGAACAAACACTTACTGAGAATATTTGTCCATCCCATCTATATTTGCGTACATGTAAATCAATGCCACTGTCTTTTCTTCTGTTGTAGCATCGTAGCTCGTGCTACTACCAACGCTGGTGCCTCTTGTTTGAAAAATTGAGAGGTCGCTACAAGGAAGTGCTTCATTCACATTGTACTGCAGTGTAGGAGCATTAACATTGTTTTCTTCTGTAAAGTAAACACTTGAAAAGTATCCTATCTCCTAAAGTGTAAAATCTTCGGCGATGCATCCTTCTACCCTTGACCTATTGCGAACCATTGATTTCAACATTCTAAGTGCTCTTTCAATGCGATACATCCACCGATATTGAACAGGGCTGCCCACTTTAGCTTCATATGGAAGATGTATTAGGAGATGTTGCATTGGGTTGAAGAAGCCTGGAGGGAAATTTTTTCCATCTTACATAACAACACATGTACCTCTATTTCCAATTTTTCCATCATCTCCTTTGTGATTTCTTTAGCACAAAGCTGTCTATAAAAAAACTAAGCTCGGCTAGCACCTTCCACACTGCATCGTCAAGATAGCCCCGAAACATTATCGGAAAAAGTCGTTCCATAATTATGTGATAATCATGGATTTTCAACCCAGTGAGTTTTCCAGTCTTTACATTCATAGCTCTTCTCAGGCTAGCAGCATAACCATCTGGAAATTTCAACTTTTTCAGCCAATTAAAGACTTCTTTCTTTTCTTTACCTTTAAGACAGAAAGATGCGCGAGGTTTGCCACCGGCTTCAGTGAGTTCAAGACTTGGAATATTACAAACTTCTGCCAAATCCTTTTGAGCCTTTAGATTGTCTTTTGTTTTTCCCATCATATCCAAGCATGTACTTACAATGCACTCGCAAATGTTATGCTCCTGATGCATGACATCAATGTTGTGCATTAGAATTAAGGACTTCACATACGGTAGCTCCCATAATGCACATACATGAGTCCGACGTGGTCCTCTCCGTAACCAACAAAATATCCTGAACGATTTTCATCTGGCACAAGTTTGTCCAAAAATGCAGAAATTTCTAACCCGTTCAAACGTTGCGGTGGTCCTTTTGTGATAATAGTGTCCTTTTTGAAGGCATTCCTCTGTTGTCTAAAAATGTGATTCTTAGGTAACCAACGTCTATGACAATCAAAGTAAGATATCTTGCCACCATGACTCAGCCGAAAACATTCTGTGTCTGTAGCACATATCGGACATGTCAAACGACCATGAGTGCTCCAGCCAGAAAACATGCCGTATGCTGGAAAGTGATGAACGGACCATAAGTACGCAACTCGAAGGTTGAATTTCTGTTTTCTATAACAGTCGTACGCATCGATTCCTGTCCATAACATTTTCAACTCCTCAATCAATGGCTTCAACATCATGTTGAGCCGTGAACCAGGATGATCTGGTCCAGGTACCATGAGACAGAGGAACATAAACTCATACTTTATACACAAAGATGGTGGCAAATTGTACGGAACGAACACGGGCCAACATGAGTATGGGGTGGCCTTAGTACTGCACGGTGAGAAACCATCCGTTGCTAACCCGATGCGGATGTTTTTTGCATCATTGGCAAAATCTGGATCGAAGCGGTCCAACGCCTTCCATGCCTCACCGTCGGATGGATGCACCATAACTTCACTGTTCTCACGTACACCTTCTTTGTGCCATCGCATATGTCTGGCAGTTCCTTTCGAAAGAAACAAACGCTTCAACCGAGGTGTAACAGGCAAGTAAAGAAGCTGCTTATGTGCCATTTCAGTCTGTACACACTCTTCTTCGTCATTATCAACTTCAACAAACCTAGACTTACCATATTGTAAGCACTTCTTCTCGTCGGCAAACTCTTTCCAAAAAAGCATGCAGTTGTCTAGGCACACATCAATCTTCTCATATTTCATACCAAGACCAGATAGCAATTTCTTTGACTGGTACATATCTTTCGGCACTTTATGAGGCTGTGGCAGGATATCGCAGATCAATTTGATGAGATCATTGTAACAGTTATTAGAGCATGAATATTTAGACTTAATTGCCATAAGTCACGTCAAGAAACTAAGAAGAGTCACTTTTGTGTGTTCATGCAGAGGGTCTTCTGATGCTTTGAGGAGCTTGAAGAACGTTTCAACTTCCGTCGTAGGAGCATCCTCCATCAACTTAGGATCTATGGCTTCAAGCATCTCATCCATCATATCGACTCCCGTGCTATCATCCACCACTTCTTCTTCAGCAGCTCGAGAACATGTCTCACCGTGAAAGTACCAGGCCGCATAATTTTGCATGAAACCGTTTCGACACACGTGAAACGTCAAAGTCACTTTGTCGAAAAAACTTTGCATTCTGACATTTCATACATGGGCACCGCACCTTACTGTTGTTGGACAATGAAAAAGCTTGTTGTATAAAAGCATCAGTCTTGGTGAACCACTCATCTGAGTGTTGCCCATTCTTTTTCCAACCCGAGTACATCCATGTGCGGTCTTCAGCCATGATTTAGGTTATACCTTCAAAGCAGACACATCATTATAAGTTCATATTTTAGTTTACGTCACGGCCCCTATACCTAGGCTGATAGGTCCTAAACCCACCCAAGAGTGATCGGGGCAACATGCTTATGACGAGACTCGGAGTCTGAATCCGAACAAAATTTTTGCAGCATAACCCCGCTGTTCTCCACTGCACGCCTAAAAATGGTGCGGCAGAGAACAGCAGGGTTATGCTTTCCAAATCTCATCCGGACCTAGACCCCCGTACTAGCTCATCATAAGCACGTCCTCGATCACTCTCAGGCTGTCCAAAAAGGGACAATTTCGAACCTTCACGCTTCACATGCCTATCGCATGTCAAACGTGCAGATTTGAAACGGGTAATCAATTACTGTAGGTTACGTTAAATAGTTCCATCTTCCAATAATTTAAGATAGAGGAAAGAACGAGAAAGAGAAGGAAAGATGGTCAGAATTCAAAGTTCAAAGGGCCTATGCCAGGTCCTACTGTGCCATGTCGAGCCGGGTCATGCTGGGTCTTGCCGGGTCGGGCCGCGCAGGTCGGGCCGTGCTAGGACAGGGCGTGTTTTGCCGTGCCGGGTTGGGTCGTGCAGGGTCGAACCTTGCCGGGTCGTCGGGCCATGCCGTGCTAGGGGCTGGGCCGTGTGCCGGGTCGGGCCGTGCAGGGTCGGGTCGTGCCGGGTCGGGATTTGTCGTGCTTGGTCAGGCCGTGCCGGGTTGGGCCGTGACCGGTCGGGCCGTTCCATGCTGGGGGTTGGGCCATGTGACGGGTCGGGCTGTGCCGTGCTGCTGGGTTTGGCCATGCCAGGTCGGGCCATGCCATGCCGGGTTGGGATGTGCCGGGTCGGTCTGTGCCGTGGCGGGTCGGGCCGTGCCAGGTCGACCCGAAACACGTTAATATAAGTATAATGAGTAAACACTCACAATCAATTAATTAACTAATTTCAAACTAGTTGAACATTTCAAAAATAAATAAACAATTAAATACTTCAAACTAATAAACTTACGAGACTAATTGAACAATACAAAATAATTAAACAATTATATACTAGTTAAACAGACTAATTACAAACCAAACTAAATAACTAATTAAACAATTTAAACTAATTAAATAATCTAATTAATTTACAGTCTAATTAAACAATTACAATCTAAGTAAACAATTACAAACTATTTAAAAAATCTTATCTAATTAAACAAACTAATTACAATCTAATTATAATCTAATTACACAATTACAAACTAGACAACTGTTAGATTTAAACTTTTTACAAACAAAACTAATGACAAACTAACCTTAATAGGCAGGGGCCGGACGGCGCCGGGTCGGGGCGGCGGCGGAGGGCCGACCGGGGGCGGCCGTGGGCGGCCGGTGGCGGCAGGGGGCGACCGGGGGCGGCTGGGAGCAGCAGGGGGCGGCCGGGAGCGGCAGGGGGTGGCTGGGGCCGGCCTGGAGCGGCCGGGGTGGCGGGGGCGGCCTGTGGGGGCTGCGGCGCGGCGTCGGGGGCGGCGGCGGCGGTCGCGCGCGAGGGAGGGGAGCGAAACTGCTCCCCTCCCGGGCGCGCAGCTGTATATTTATGTCCTTATTTGCGAGGGTTCCCGGTACCATCGTAAATAAGCGACTTATTTACGACGGTTAGGTCAACCGTCGTTAATAAGGCCGTTATTAACGACGGTGACCATTAACCGTCATAAATACGTCACTTATTTACATCGGTTAGGTCAACCGTCGTAAATAAAGCCATTATTTACCACGGTGTTTTTTCATCGTCGTAAATAATTTCCCCCTTGTTAATTTACTAGTTTCCTATAGTGAGAGTCAACGTGACTCCAAAGGGAATCTTAAAAGATTTAAGATAAAATTCATTGCAATAGTAACACATTATATTGTGTAAGTGTTAGAAAGCCAATTCTCATTGGGGATCTACATGAGAATGTCTATATGACTCAACCTAAGCCTTTGTCATTAAAAAGGAAAGAAAACATGAGATATCAGCGAAGAAAATCCATTTATGGATTGAACTAAGTGTCTAAGTAGTGATATCTCATAGTTGAGAGAAGTATAATAAGATTTGCGTTTTATAAGATGATAAGGGGGACATTTACACTGAGTTTAAGAGAGGAAAATTTATTTTTTCCTTTTCTTAGTGCGTGGATGACATGATTCTTATAAGCAGTAATGTAGATCTACTATTAGAGATAAGTGTTTTGTTCTTAGATTTTTGAATAAAGATCTTGGTGATTTTTTCTAAGAGTTGGGAATTGAGATTCACCGAGATATAGTAAGGGGTATTAGAAAAATTATGTAATGCATATCTACGTAATTGTATGAAAGTGTAGTATGCATAAGTATAAGTTCTTGCCCGCTCTAATATTCAAGGTGATAAGTTTGGGAACCAATAAGAGATCGATCAAATAAATCGGTTCCATATGCTTCTGCTATTGGAAGCTTAAAGTTTGTTCAAGTAATAACTGACCTTGACGTAGTTTAAGTAACCGGGACGTTTTTGGCATAAGTAATCCAATCCAGATATAGATTACTGAAATGGCGGTAAAAATGTCTTGCAGTTTGCAAGTGAGTAAGGCCTCAAGATAAGTAGGAATTGATGCCCATGAGATAGTGGGGCTATTAAGACTTAGTTTCTGTGATATGTGTAGTAAAATCCACATCAGTTGTTAACACTCGCAGTTGGACTTTATTGTGGAAAAGCTCCAAACGAGCCTTCATTGCATCATGAACGATGCATACCAAATCCGTATTGTTTATGAGGCCACCGAGTAGGCACAATAATTATTATACCTGATTTAAGAGTGGTCGACAGCTTTAAAACCACTTAAGTTGTTTTAGTCCTAAAGCAACAAGTCAATTATGTCGCCAAACACATTGACATTAAGTTTTATGTTGTGAAGGATAAAATCCAGTATCATATCATTAGTGACACGGCCCCGCCGTCTTGTCGAGCCAGGATCACGCTGAGGGGTGCTGCGTTGCACAGCACCGGATAACACACATCAAAGGTACAAAGCCGAAGCAAAACTTTTATTTCATAAAGTGGTTTATGAACATTTTTACATCAAAATAGGTCCAGTCCACACTCATGGGCGTAGACTACGCATCAAGTTCACGTTCAGCCCTTGAACGTGTCCTTGCTAGAACACACGCACACTAACACAGCAGCGTGCACGACTCCCACTCGACGGGGTTCCTCTCCTGGGGTTCCGTCTCCTCCTCGGGAGTCCCTTCCTCATAGAACCCTGCAAAAGCTTCAAACACAAGCAGGGAGCACGAAGGCTCAGCAAGACTGACCCGTCTCTCCTAAACATGGAACTTCTACATGAGGGATGATGGGTACAGGAGATAAAAACCAGTTGCAAAGTACTCGCCTAATTAGTGGAACCTTACTTTCAAGTTTTAGCAGCAGGTTGTGGAGAACCTTATGCTAAGACACATGAGAGAGCCGCAATCAAACAAGAAACGCATTTCTCTCATGTACTTTGCCCAAAGTTGGAAAGAACTTTAGTTAGCTCTAAACTACAACAAATCATTAACAATCAAAGTCCATCTTTCAATCAGCAACATTTTAACATGTAACTAGCCTGTTCTTTCTACGTCACGGTACAGTGAACAAGTGGTACTCACTGACCGCGAGGGACGGCGATTATAATCGATTTACACCTGCAGGGTTACCCGAACAACCCGTCACGTATGCCTGTACTCGATGTTGCCTACAACAACCATCACGGGCGCCGTACGCAACCACCTTTCGCCTGTCAGACAAATATTGAACCGGTCCCATCGTCCCGAGCAAGAGGTCTCTGCACGCGCATCTCAGTGCCGCCAGCCGATTTACACCTCAAGCTCTCAACCTAACCTCTGAACGACGGGCAATGCCTCAATACTCAGCTACCTGAGTTACATCAGTTTCCCGGTTCCCATATAGCCGGTAGGTCTTCGGTACTGTTCTAGCTTGTTCAACAGGCCCGCACATGGCTCGGTCCTCAATCGACACAAACAGAGCTACAGCACACAGGGCCCAAAGTCCTGCTGCCCCTTACTCTCCGCTCCGTCTCATCTTTCTTGCCTTGTGTATCATTTGCTATTTCTACCCGAATCGAGTGCCTCTAGCCTATGCTCGCGAGTAGTTCCAACTACTCGACTTGTACCGAATCCTACACTATCTTAGCATGGCAGTAGCTAACGGGGTTTGCAATCCTAATCCCAAACCCATGGTTCTCTTGGCTATGCAATTGGGTTTTCATACAAGACTCCAATGCAAGATAATTATACTCAAGTAAGTGCTCAAAACAATAAAACTTTGTAAAAATGTTAATGCAAACCGGAGCTTGCCTTGCTGCTCTTAGTCTTAGGCTAGCTGCTCCTACGGAGTAATGAAGTCTAGGACTTCGGGTTCCTCCTCGACCTTAGCGACTACATGACATAAGGAGTACATGTATTAATTTAATGCATTTGAATTGAGTTTTAAACTTGTGGACCTTCTAAGTCTCACTAAACAGACCCAAAGACTGTGAAACTTTTAATGTGGCTTGGTCACAACCTAAACATAAACTTGGTCAAGTTTTAGTTGCAGCAAAGCTCATTTGAGCCCTCCACAATTAATTATGCCCTTGACCTCAATTGGAACTCTTAGGGTGTTCTAGGGATTTTCATGGAGCAAGCCATGACTTTCTGAAAACTAGATTTTCAGAGGATTATAATGGAGTTGGTCTCACTTAATTTGAAGGTTCCTAGCTAAAGATATGAGCCACACAATTTCAGAGAAAATTCTGAAAATGTTTCTGAACATTTTCTATTTTCTCTGGAACTGTTTCACTAATCACACCATTGGGTGGATCAAATGAGCTCAAATGGACCTGAAATTTTTATGGTAGTTCAGGGATATTTTGCTGAACATCCCAGCAAAATTTCAGAATTTTCCTCCAAAGGATTCTCCAGTTAAAATTCCAAACATTTTAAATTTGAGGAATTAATTCTGCAGAATTAACGATTTTCACGAAGTTAAACTTGATTTGCTGGATAGTGCTCAGAGAGCTGAATCCAAAAACATTTGGTTCACTCGATTTGGAGCTTCCTAGCCAAAGTTATGAGGATTTGAAGTTTGAATGAAATTTGAAAATCGGGGAAAAGTTTAAATCTGCCGGTGGCCCACGGGGACACGTGTTGGGCGCGGAGGCCTCAGTTAACTGAGGCCTACAGGGTTTTTGCATGCCAGCACATCAGATCCCAGCCGCAGCCCGTTCCCGATTTAAAATATCTGCCGCTGACAGCTGGGGTCCACCCCCTTCATCTACCTCCCACCGCCCGTGCTCTGCCGCCGGGGTGCCTCGCCGGAGAGCTCGCCGGCAGCCTCTGTGGAGCTCCAAGCTTCATGATTCCGGCCGCCCCTGCCTACTTTCACTCAGAGAACACGATTACGGGCTCAGCTCTTCATGACAACGACCGGCACATGGTCGGCGACGAGCGGCGGCATGGAAAAGACTTCGGCCGTGTCGGCCGACTTCCCTAGCACCCCAACTGACCGAGCAAACGGCCGGAAAGCATCAGTGGTACCTCTGGAACCTCGGCATGGGCTCAAGGCAGCTCGGGAGAGGTCCGTAGTAGTCCCTCACCGTGCGCCCGATTCTTTCCGCATGCTCCACCGTCGGTAAACTTCGAAATACGCCGGGTACAGAGGTTCTCAGGCCAAAGGTTGTGAAGGCAACTTGTGCGCTACCGTGTCTAGTTTGTCTGGGAGCGGATTGAGGCCCCCTAATCCTTCCTATAGTATGAATTCGACAGAACCGCACCAGAAGGTCGGCCTGTATCCAGAAAGGGGAAAACTGGAAATTCGCCACCGATGAGCAAGCACTCGGGATGTGGCTCGGGGGTGAGCAGTACCGGTCACCAGCGCGTCCAAGGACGCCTTAGCTCGGGCGTGACAACCTCCTGGTTGGGCTGTCCACGGAAGCCCGAAGTGCGGCGGCGTTAAGTCACTGAATGGAGTTCTCGGCATAGCCGAGATCGACCGGTTTCAGCTGAGTTCTAGCAACGGGGAAGAACGAGGAAGGTTCCTAGTACCTTGTCGTAGCTCAGGAGGGAGTAGAAAGGCGGTGATCACGCTTCCTTGATCAGCTCCGAGTGATCGGCAGCGATGGCGCGTTTCTGGTGCGAGGAACCAGCAGAGTGCGCGGTGCTCTCTCCGATCAGGGCGACTGCGGAGATAAGGGGGCTGCGAGGCGATTCAGCAAGTCGGGGCGGCAAGCAGGTGGTGTCCCAATTGACTCCTCGCCGTGGCGGCTGCTCATCCGGCGCAAGAACCCGAGCTGGGCTTTCAGTCGGTTGTGTTTGCTTCAGTGGCTGACATGTGGGTCCCACTTTCATTTTTAACCTCTGAGATTAACTCCTATTCACTGTTGTAAACAGTAGTCCCCACAAATCCCCTGGTGATTTGAATTATCTACCCTTGAGCCATTTGAATTGGTGAGAATTCAAATTGGGTTTGGTTTGGATAAATTTCAGCACATGTTCAGTTTGAAATTCAAATAAAGTTTGAATTTGCCCCACTTAGCTCATGCCAAGATCAACTCCAAATGGAGTGAAAATTGGTGTGTGAGCTCACAAAAATGTGCTGAGTAAGAATATTCCTCCCACTTTTGAATTTATGGGATCAAAACAGTTTGAATTTGATTGTGGGTTCAAACTGCCCTCTTTCTAGCTATACCCAAAATGACCTCAAAAAGGTTTTGAATTTGGGTGAAACTTGGCATGGACATTCCTAGAAATGTGTAAAAGTTTTCCCAATGCCCAGCCCCTATATATTACATGTGGGAAATACCACTTTTGCAATATGTGAGTTTGTTCTCTAATGAGCATGTTGATGGTGGTTACTTGCTCTTCAAATGTGTTTATCAACTTGCTTCAAATGAGGTGTGTGTGTGGTGATGAACACTTCAAGCATGTGTCAAAACTGAGGCCCTTACATTCCTCCCCCTTAAAAGAATCTCATCCCGAGATTATAAGGTGAAAATGAGAGAGAGGACGATGGAAAATTACCGGATGTGCGACGTGAAAAAGTCGGGGTAGTTAGCGCGAAGAAATCCTTCGCTCTCCCATGTCGCTTCATCCATGGAGTGATTACTCCATAGAACTTTGTAGAACCACAACGTGCAGTTGCGTGTGGTTCGGGCCTTCTCGTCAATGATCTGAACCGGTTCCTCCCGATAGGTGAGATCCGGTTTGCAGTTCTTCAATGTCCTCCAGCTGAACGGTAGTTGATAGCTTGAGACACTTTCTCAGCTGGGAAATGTGAAAGACGTCGTGCACACCGGAAAGTGCTTCTGGTAATTTCAGCCGGTATGCTACTGATCCACACCTTTCGGTAATCTGGAATGGACCGATGAATCGGGGTGACAACTTTCCTCTCACCCCAAATCTGTTTACGCCCTTCATTGGAGACACACGTAGGTATACGTGATCCCCGACTTCAAATTGCAATGGGCGCCTTCTCTAGTCCGCATACTGTTTCTGTCGGGATTGGGCGGCTTTCAGGTTCGCTTGAATCAGTCGAACCTTCTCCTCCGCGTTGTTGACAAGGTCAATCCCGAAGGTGACCCTTTCGCCAGACTCACACCAATTCAGTGGTGTGCGGCATTTCCGCCCGTATAGCGCCTCGTAGGGCACCATCTTTATGCTGGCTTGGTACCCATTGTTGTACGAGAACTCGGCTAACAGCAAGTGATCATCCCAATTCTTACCGTGGTTGATAGCGCAAGCTCGTAGCATGTCTTCTAAGATCTGATTTACCCGCTCGGTTTGACCGTCCGTCTGCGGGTGGTACGCTGAATTACGGATCAGCTTCGTCCCCAATGCAGCATGTAGCTGCTCCCAAAAACGGGACACAAATAAAGTGCCCCGGTCCTAATATGATGGTACGGGGTACGCCGTACAAGCATAGGATCTGTGAGATGTACAGTTCAGCGTACTTCTTGGCGTTGTAGTTGGTGTTGACCGGGATGAAATGGGCAACTTTGGTGAGCCGGTCGACGATCACCAACACAGAATCATGCTTCTGAAAAGTGGTGGGTAAACCGACGATGAAGTCCATGCTCACATCTTCCAACTTCCAGGCAGGAACGCCCAGTGGTTGTAGCAGTCCCGGTTTCCGCATATGATCTACTTTCACCCTTCGACATGTATCGCACTCGGACACGTACTTTGCGATTTCCCGCTTCATCCGTGTCCACCAAAACTTGCTTCTGAGTTCTTGATACATTTTGTTGCTGCCGGGGTGAATAGAAAACTTTCACAAGTGAGCCTCATCAAAGATTTTCTTCCGTAATTCCGGGCTACGGGGTACGACGATCCGGTCCTTGAACCATAGGACGCCGTCTCCGTCCTTCCGGAAACATTTCAACTCCCCACTGTCTACACGTCTCCACAAATGCGACATACCCTTGTCATGTTTCTGAGCTGCCGCTATCTCTTCACGGATGGTGGGGATCAAAGCTAGGTTGTAGAGAGCTCCATGTGGAATCATATGCAGTGGTGGTTCGCTCTCTTCCAACGGTGTGATGGTCAGATTGTTGACGTGTGACTTGCGACTCAGCGCATCCGCCACTACGTTTGCTTTACCGGGGTGATATTGGATCTCTATTTCGTAATCCTTTATCAATTCTAACCATCTTCACTGACTCATGTTCAACTCCTTTTGAGTGAATATGTACTTGAGGCTCTTGTGGTCGGTATATAAATGTATGAGGTTACCGAGTAGGTAGTGCCTCCAATCTTGAGTGCGAGTACCACGGCAGCGAGCTCCAAGTCGTGGGTTGGATAATTTTGCTCATGGTTTCTAAGCTGCCGTGATTCATACGCGACCACTCTCCGGTCTTGCATCAGCACACACCCGAGCCCAATGCTGGATGCATCGCAGTACACATCGAATGGTTTGGTCGTGTCTGGCTGCGCCAAAACCGGTGCTGATGTTACGTGCTTAACTAAAGCCTTGAATGCTGCTTCACATGTTGGACTCCAAACATATTTGGTAGCCTTCTTCAGCAGCTCCTTCATAGGCTTGGCAATCTTCGAGAAGTTCGGGATGAACCTCCGATAATATCCCGCGAGTTCGAGGAAACTCTGTACCTCATGAACAGTCCTCGGGGATTTCCAATTCACACTTGAGTGATCTTGCTCGGGTCTACAGCGATACCCTCCACTGAGATGATATGCCCGAGAAAAGGCACTTGCGATATCCAGAACTCGCATTTGCTGAATTTTGCGTATAGCTTGTGATCCCGCAGCCGTTGCAAGACTATACGCAGATGCTTCTTGTGATCTTCCTCTGACTTGGAATATACCAGGATGTCATCGATGAAGACCATGACAAACTTGTCCAGCTCTGGCATGAATACCGAGTTCATCAAGTACATGAAGTGAGCTGGAGCATTGGTGAGGCCGAAGGACATGACCAGGTACTCATAAAGTCCATACCTCGTCGAGAAAGCCGTCTTCGGAATGTCCTCCACCCTTATCTTAATCTGGTGGTACCCGTATCTTAAGTCCATCTTGGAAAAATCTTTGCTTCGACCAACTGATCAAACAACATGTCAATCCGTGGCAACGGGTACTTGTTCTTGATGGTTACGGTGTTTAGTGGACGATAGTCTACGCAAAGCCATAACGTCTCATCCTTCTTCTTCACGAATAATGCCGAACAGCCCCATGGCGAGGAGCTCGGTCTAATGAAACCCTTCTCCAGCAGGTCCGTTAGCTGAGTCTTCAGCTCAGCCAATTCCTTGGGCGCCATCTTGTACGGCCTTTGGGATATTGACATGGTTCCCGGTCCAAGTTCAATCTTGAACTCCACCTCTCTGTCAGGCGCCATCCCCGGTAAATCATCCGGGAACACGTCAGGGAACTCTCGGACTACTGGAATATCTTCCAATCTGATAGTTGTGGCTTGATAGACACTTGGAAGTTTTATTTCTGGACTGTCCAGAAATAAGGAGTGAGATCCGTGCACTTCTGAGTTTAAGTGCACGACTCGAAGGACGGTGTCTAAAACAGCGCCGTGGCGGGTTAACCACGACATCCCTAGGATGACATCGACCTTGTGTCCCTCTAAGATGATGAGAGACGTGGGGTACACTCTACCCGCTAAGCATAATGGTGCTTTGGAAACCATTACGCTTGCTGAAATCTTCCCACCCGGTGAACAAATTAAATATGGACTATCGGTGGGTAGTATTTGCAAGCTGTGTTTAGCAATGAAAGCTTGGCTAATAAAATTATGCGTGGCGCCTGAATCAAACAACACTATGGCGGGATGTTGGTGGAGTTGGAACATACCCGCAAGGATTGGCTCACCCTCCGGCACGTCCTCTGCGGCAAGCTGGTGGACAGTGCCGGGCCTAGGGTTTGCCCGCCGCGCATTGGTAGGGTTCCGGGGCTGATTCCTCCCCGGAAATTGCGGTGCAACTCCGCCGCCTTGCCTCTCCGGGCAACTGCTGGCGAAGTGTCCTGGACGACCACACTTGTAACATGTGGCTGCTGCTTGTGCGGTGCTCGGGGGACGAAAGCCCGGCATGCGCTGCTGAGGAGCATACGCACGCGGCATCGCCCGCTGCTGTTGTTGTTGTGGTGGAGGTGGTACTGGCAGTGCCGGCCGGAATGCCGGTGAAGAATACGGCCGACTGTAGAACGGCATCAGCCTCTGTGGTGGCTGCCAGCGTGGGCCTGATGGTGGGCGATTCACCATCTGAAACTTCTGAGAAGGACCGCCTCCTTCTCCGGTGCTTTGCGGCGCGCTTCGCTTTCTCTCCGCCGCCGCTAACTCCTTGCCGGAGTCCTCCTGGACAATCGCAGCATCAATGATGTCGTTGAGGCTGCCGCGATTGAACATCGCCAGCTTGTCCTTCAGGAGCGGGTTAAGCCCCTGGTAAAAGTGGTCCTGCCGCTTCTCGTCGGTATCTGCGTGATACGACGCGTAGGGCGCGAGATCGTTGAACGCTCTGGAGTATTCCAGCGCATTCCGGCTCCCTTGCTACAGGTGCAGAAACACCTGCGTCTTCCTCTTCATCAGACCCGGCGGTATGTGATAGGCCCTGAAGGCCGTCCGGAACTCCGCCCAGGTCATAACTCGTTCGGTGGGCTGTGAAGCACAGAAGTTTTCCCACCACGCGCTCGCGGATCCTTGGAGCTGCTGGACCGTGAACTGAGTCTTAAACTGCTCACTTATCTGGAGCAGCCCGAACTTCATCTCTATTGCGCGGAGCCAGTTGTCCGCGTCGAGAGGTTCATCCCCCGTTGAGAATACCGGAGGATGAGTCGCTAGGAAGTCGGAGTAAGAGCTCTGTTGACGCTCCTCACGGTCTTGACGTCTCTCTGGGCGAGACGTATTGGTGATGAGAGTCTGCAGCAATTCCGTGTGCTGCTGATGAGAACCCGCCATTGCCGCCACGATGTCAGCCAATGTAACCGTTGGCAGTGGCGGTGGCGGTGTTTTCTGTTTCTGTTGCTGCTGCTGTCCTGAGGAGTCCTCGGGAGGCGGTTGGGAGGTCTCTCCCCCTTGGCTAGTACCCCCAACGTCCGGGTTGGCACGAGTACGAGTCATTCTGAAATTCAAAACAGCAGTGATTAGCACATGTCATATTTAAAATTCCATATGCAACAGTAGGTATTGATGTGACACATGAATAATTTGCACAACATTCACATATATTGATAAAGCATAAACTTTATGCAAGATACATTATTTTCGGGTCTCCGAGAAGTCGTGCTCATGTCGTCACTACCTATACATACGCTACTGCCTACACGACATGTCACCGATTACAAAAGTTGGGTTACACTACTCTAGCTGCCCTACTTGGCAACTGTAACCTCCTACTCGGAGTAGAACTCGACCTCCTGCGGGTCGTCCTCCTCCGGTACCTCTGCTGGTGGCTCTGGATCTACAACCTCTTCTCCCATCTCGGGTTCTCCCATTGCTGGAAGGCCCAAGACCACCGGTATGCCCAATACCGGAGGTACGAGGTCCTGTAATGCATGCACCTCGTCCATGGCCTGGTTGTAGTCCTCTTCCCAGCCTTGCCCTTCCTCAATAGCATCGTCCCACTCTTGAGCAAGGTCCTCATTCTGCTGGGTTAGAGTCTGCACCAGCTCTTGCAACACCGCGATGTCGACACGGCTTTTCTTCTTCGCCTTCTTCAAACGATGCAACTGATTATGCTGTTCATTCAGTCGCTTGATCGTCGGAAGGAGCACATTGCGGAGTGCGCTGTGAGCACTCTCGAAATGGTCTCCACGGCTTGTGCTCTCCTTGAGTTTTTTGACAAGATGCTCCGTATGAACAGCTTGGCTGTCCATCACGGCATTTCCCGCCCTCATCTGGAGGCTAAGGTTTGCCTCCGCGGGGCTGTACCTTGGGCAACCCGGGTCGGCTGCCTCCCGGTACCTCCCTTCCCACACATGATGAGCCCGTCCCTTCACCGGAACGAGTGCGTATGGAGTTCCCTCCATAGCCTTCACGTGTAGTTGGCAGAAACGTGACATGGTGTCACGGGCTGCCACTTGCCACATCCATTCCGGTTGTCTATCTCTCACCGTGGCGGTGAACGGCACCCAACCGGGTGGCGTAGGTCCTGCAGGGACTTCGACATGGATTGTCCATGTCTTGTTCCCCTCCTCGCCTTCTTCCTTGGTGAAGTACTGCGGCATCTGGTTGTACCCGAAATATTGAAGCATCTGCCTCAATGCTTCCGGATAGCCGCTGCGGTGAGAACAGTGGGATTCCACCCACCCGTTCTCGAACTGTTTATCCGCTGTCATCTGTAAAAGTATTTGAGAAATGTAAAATATTTATTTGAACAGTAAACCATTGAGTTATAACATAAAACATGTCATTGAACCCATAAAACTTGGAAACATAGTTCAAATTTAAACAAATTTGACTGCTGATCGGCTGTCCAACATGACAGTCCTGACCCGTTTCCATTTCAACCTGATTTAGGCCATGCTAAAAGCAAAACCAATTCTGGAGCTCAACATCAAAGTTGAAGCTACCTTCAATAGATTTCCAGAAAGTATTTGCTTGGCCTAAGATCTGTCCTGGTTCAAAAGTTATGAGATGTCAAAGTCAACAGAATTTCTGGAGAAAATTCGACAGGACCTCCCTGCTTTAGGTACTGATTCGAACAAAGAATTCCAGTTAATTCTGCTCCCAATATAACAAAACTTTCTGGTACAAAGTTGTACCCCATCTCATAAGCTTTCCATAAATACCTCATTTTCTATTTTTAGAATTTTATGCAGGAAGTTATGCTCAATTTATAGAGAGTTTACAGAGAGTCTTTGCTCTGCCCTGTTTTCTGGAAAGTTTCAACTCTACTGCATTTTTCGATTGGTTAAGGGATGAAACACCTCTGGACCTCAACATAAGAGTTGTAAAGCTCTTCCAGAGCTTTCCAGAAATGTATCATATGACCTCAACCTCGAAATAACTCAATCTCTAACCTCTGATTAACTTCAGCCTAAATTCAGCTGAAAACAGAGTGCTCTGTCCTTAACAACCTATAAGTTGAAAACTTGTTAACTTTGAATATCCTGATTAAGGGAAGAGGTTACAGAAAAGTTTTAATGCTCCAGATTAAAACTTTCAAGTTTTACAATGAAGTTGTTCATTTAGTGGGGTGTGACGTCGAAGCGTCACCAGATCATGTCGGTACTACGTCCTCACAAAGAAAAAACCTATACCGGACTTAGCCGGCTTCGTTAATTTAGTGGCACTAAACGTCACTCACACACGGATGCTACACGTCTACCGTTTCGTGGTTAGACTACCTGCAGAAACTCAAACAATCATCAGACTCGGCTGCACACCGAGCCCGGTATCCATACAGTTCGTACACCTGGCCGTCATCACTCGCCCGGATGTTCTCAAGCCAAACACACCTTGAGTTACGTGTTCATGTTTCAGACCACATGACGGGGTCTCCCAAATTGCACCACGCATGCCAGGGACAGACGTTGCTCGAATACCCCAAACGACATGAAAAGTCTTATAGGATATCAAAGCGGCTCGGGTTACCTGCCACCCGTGGGGCTCCACCCTTCAGCTTGTGCGCACTGGTGGACAGCGCTTACGTGCACCCCCAAGACATAAACGTCCCGAGATACATGATTTTCCGACATAGACAAATAGGTTAGTATGTCACTTTCTATACACTAATAACATTCTTATACGGGCTACTAACTCGTTCCTCACTGGATTTTTGAAAAAGATGACCTTTGTAGTGCGTTAAACCTCAAGCGAGCTCTGATACCACGCTGACACGACCCCACGGTCTTGTCGAGCCAGGATCATGCTGAGGGGTGCTGCGTTGCACAGCACCGGATAACACACATCAAAGGTACAAAGCGGAAGCAAAACTTTTATTTCATAAAGTGGTTTATGAACATTTTTACATCAAAATAGGTCCAGTCCACACTCACAGGCATAGACTACGCATCAAGTTCACGTTCAGCCCTTGAACGTGTCCTTGCTAGCACACACGCACACTAACACGGCGGCGTGCACGACTCCCACTCGATGGGGTTCCCCTCCTGGGGTTCCGTCTCCTCCTCGGGAGTCCCTTCCTCATAGAACCCTGCAAAAGCTTCAAACACAAGCAGTGAGCACGAAGGCTCAGCAAGACTGACCCGTCTCTCCTAAACATGGAACTTCTACATGAGGGATGATGGGTACAGGAGATAAAAACCAGTTGCAAAGGACTCGCCTAATTAGTGGAACCTTACTTTCAAGTTTTAGCAGCAGGTTGTGGAGAACCTTACCCTAAGGCACATGAGAGAGCCGCAATCAAACAAGAAACACATTTCTCTCATGTACTTTGCCCAAAGTTGGAAAGAACTTTAGTTAGCTCTAAACTACAACAAATCATTAACAATCAAAGTCCATCTTTCAATCAGCAACATTTTAACATGTAACTAGCCTGTTCTTTCTACGTCACGGTACAGTGAACAAGTGGTACTCACTGACCGCGAGGGACGGCGATTATAATCGATTTACACCTGCAGGGTTACCTGAACAACCCGTCACGTACGCCCGTACTCGATGTTGCCTACAACAACCATCACGGACGCCGTACGCAACCACCTTTCGCCCGTCAGCCAAATATTGAACCGGTCCCATCGTCCCGAGCAAGAGGTCTCTACACGCACATCTCAGTGCCGCCAGCCGATTTACAACTCAAGCTCTCAAATTACCCTCTGAACGACGGGCAATGCCTCGATACCCAGCTACCCGAGTTACATCGGTTTCCCGGTTCCCATATAGCCGGTAGGTCTTCGGTACTGTTCTAGCTTGTTCAACAGGCCCGCACATGGCTCGGTCCTCAATCGACACAAACAGAGCTACAGCACACAGGCCCCAAAGTCCTGCTGCCCTTACTCTCCGCTCGGTCTCATCTTTCTTGCCATGTGTATCATGTGCTATTTCTACCCGAGTCGAGTGCCTCTAGCCTATGCTTGCGAGTAGTTCCAACTACTCGACTTGTACCGAATCCTACACTAGCTTAGCATGGCAGTAGCTAACCGGGTTTGCAATCCTAATCCCAAACCCATGGTTCTCTTGGCTATGCAATTGGGTTTTCATACAAGACTCCAATGCAAGATAATTATACTCAAGTAAGTGCTCAAAACAATAAAACTTTGTAAAAAGGTTAATGCAAACCGGGCCTTGCCTTGCTGCTCTTGGTCATAGGCTAGCTGCTCCTCCAGAGTAACAAAGTCTAGGACTTCAGGTTCCTCCTCGACCTTAGCGACTACATGACATAAGAAGTACATGTATTAATTTAATGCATTTGAATTGAGTTTTAAACTTGTGGACATTCTAAGTCTCACTAGACAGACCCAAAGACTGTGAAACTTTTACTGTGGCTTGGTCACAACATAAACATAGACTTGGTCAAGCTTTAGTTGCAGCAAAGCTCATTTGAGCCCTCCACAATTAATTATGCCCTCGACCTCAATTGGAACTCTTAGGGTGTTCTAGGGATTTTCATGCAGCAAGCCATGAATTTCTGAAAACTATATTTTCAGAGGGTTCTAATGGAGTTGGTCTCACTTAATTGATGGTTCCTAGCTAAATATATGAGCCAGACAATTTCAGAGAAAATTCTGAAAATGTTTCTGAACATTTTCTATTTTCTCTGGAACAGTTTCACTAATCACACCATTGGGTGGATCAAATTAGCTCAAATGGACCTGAAATTTTTATGGTAGTTCAGGGATATTTTGGTGAACATCCCAGCAAAATTTCAGAATTTTCCTCCAAAGGATTCTCTAGTTAAAATTCCAAACAGTTTAAACTTTGAGGAATTAATTCTAGAGAATTAAGGATTTCATGAAGTGAAACTTGATTTGCTGGATAGTTCTCAGAGAGATGAATCCAACAAAATTTGGTTCACTCGATTTGGAGCTTCCTAGCCAAAGGTATGAGGATTTGAAGTTTGAATGAAATCTGAAAATCGGGGAAAAGTTTAAATCTGTCGGTGGCCCACGGGGACACGTGCTGGGCGCAGAGGCGTCAGCACACTGAGGCCTACAGGGTTTTTGCGCGCCAGCACATCAGATCCCATCCGCAGCCCGATCCCGATTTAAAATATCGGCCGCTGACAGCTGGGGTCCACCCCCTTCGTCTACCTCCCGCCGCCCGCGCTCTGCCACCGGGGTGCCTCGCCGGAGAGCTCGCCGGCAGCCTCTGTGGAGCTCCAAGCTTCATGATTCCGGCCGCCCCTGCCTACTTTCACTCGGAGAACACGATTCCGGGCTCAGCTCGTCATGACAATGACCGGCACATGGTTGGCGACGAGCGGCGGCTTCGGAAAGACTTCGGCCGTGTCGGCCGACTTCCCTAGCACCCCAACTGACTGAGCAAATGGCCGGAAAAGCATCAGTGGTACCTCAGGAACCTCGGCATGGGCTCAAGGCAGCTCGGGAGAGGTCCGAAGTAGTCCCTCACCGTGCGCCCGATGCTTTCCGCATGCTCCGCCGTCGGTAAACTCCGAAATACGCCGGGTACAGAGGTTCTCAGGCCAAAGGTTGTGAAGGCAACTTGTGTGCTACCATGTCTAGTTTGTGTGGGAGCGGATTGAGGCCCCCTAATCCTTCCTAGAGTATGGATTCAACAGAACCGCACCCAAAGGTTGGTCTGTACCCAGAAAGGGGAAAAATGGAAATTCGCCGCCGATGAGCAAGCACTCGGGCTGTGGCTCGGGGGTGAGCAGCACCGGTCACCAGCACGTCCAGGGACGCCTTAGCTCGGGCGTGACAACCTCCCGGTTGGGCTGTCCACGGAAGCCCGAAGTGCGGCGGCGTTAGGTCACTGAATGGAGCGCTCGGCATAGCCGAGATCGACCGGTTTCAGCTGAGTTCTAGCAACGGGGAAGAACGAGGAAGGTTCCTAGTACCTTGTCGTAGCTCAGGAGGGAGTAGAAAGGCGGTGATCACACTTCCTTGATCAGCTCCGAGTGATCGGCAGCGATGGCACGTTTCTGGTGCGAGGAAGCAGCAGAGTGCGCGGTGCTCTCTCCGATCAGGGCGACTGCTGAGATGAGGGGGCTGCGAGGCGGTTCAGCAAGTCGGGGTGGCAAGCAGGTGGTGTCCCAATTGACTCCTCGCCGTGGCGGCTGCTCAGTCCGGCGCAAGAACCCGAGCTGGGTTTTCAGTCGGTTGTGTTTGCTTCAATGGCTGACATGTGGGTCCCACTTTCATTTTTAACCTCTGAGATTAACTCCTATTCACTATTGTAAACAGTAGTTCCCACAAAGCCCCTGGTGATTTGAATTATCTACCCTTGAGCCATTTGAATTGGTGAGAATTCAAATTGGGTTTGGTTTGGATAAATTTCAGCACATGTTCTGTTTGAAATTCAAATAAAGTTTGAATTTGCCCCACTTAGCTCATGTCAAGATCAACTCCAAATGGAGTGAAAATTGGTGTGTGAGCTCACAAAAATGTGCTGAATAAGAATATGCCTCCCACTTTTGAATTTATGGGATCAAAACAGTTTGAATTTGAATGTGGGTTCAAACTGCCCTCTTTCTAGCTATACCCAAAATGACCTCAAAAAGGTTTTGAATTTGGGCGAAACTTGGCATGGACATTCCTAGAAATGTGTAGGAGTTTTCCCAATGCCCAGCCCCTATATATTACATGTAACACCCCAAAACATGTTAAGAGGGGAATTTAAAAATTTTTGGACGTATTGCATGTGGTGCAGAAATTCAAATTCAAATTGGAATTCAAATTAAACTCAAAACAGAAAAGAAAAAGAAAAAAGAAAAAAGAAAAAAACAACCCCCCGGCCAGTGGGCCGAAACCCACCAGCCGGCCCACCCCCGCGCCAGCCCGCAGCCGCACGCCCCGCTTTCTTCTCACTGACGTGTGGGGCCCACCATCTTCTTCCTCCTCGCGCGCGCGCTCGGCCGACCGGGACTCCTCTCTCTTCCCCGAATCAAAACCACCCCGGATACGACGCAAACTCGATCACAACCTAACGCCGCCCTCCCCCGGCTATATAAACACTGGCATCGTCCCGATTTTCACCCGCGATCAGCTGTTTTTCCTCCCGGTGAGAACCGAAGCTCCGATCACCGTTTTCTCTCGATCTTTGCTCGGGTTCTCTGATCTAACGCGCCGATCGTGTTCCACTGCCTCCGGGGAATCACGCAGGTGCAGAAAACTCGGTGGTTTGCGCTTCAAACACAGCGCCGACGAGCATCGCCGACCTCCTTCCAGGACCTCCGAGCTCAAGAAAAATCCTGAGGTGAGATCCCCAACCTCCCCTCTACCGGTCTATGCCATGAAATCCCAGTTTTAGGAAGAATTGACGAAGATCCGAAGATTTCCGGCGAGATCGCCGCCTCCCGCCACCGCGCGCCGCCGGGCAGCGCCGCCCGCGCTCGGTCCAAGCGACGTGGCTGCTTGTGCGCCGTCTATTTTAAATCGCACGGTAGAATTTAAATCCTCGCGTACCGGTTCGACGTTATAATCTCAGCCTTCTGTTTTAAATCGGACGGTCCACGTCAGCCCCACGTTATAAAGGCCGGGATTCTTACGCGCTACCCCCTGGGGATCTCAGAAAATACGAGCTAGCCCCGGAAACTTCAGATCTAGCCCCTAGAACTTCAGAAATTCATGTAAATTCAATTAAAAATAAGTTTTAGCCCCTGGACATAATAAAAATTAGGAAAACCCCTCTGTTATGTGTAGTTAGACCCCTGGAAATTTATGAAATAATATAATAGATCCATTAATGGGGTGACTTTGCCTTTTTAACCTTATATAATATTAAATTTAGGAATTTGAATATGTAATTAAGATTTAAATTTAAAAGGGTGAGGCACACACATTGTAAATTCAAGTTTAAACTCTACTAACAATTGGAAAGCTTTAGAATGAGCTAAAAATAAACTTTAGGCTGAAATGTAATCTGTTTGGGTGTATTCATGTTTATTAGATCTAGAAACACATTTTATGCTAGGAAATAATTCTGAAAATTTGTAAAATAAATGTAAAATAGTTCACATCAGAGGAGAAGTTCAAAAATATATTATTTACTATTTTAGATCACCTATTCTGTTTAGATGATGTGTCTTACTATTTTCATAATAAAGTTCACAATTAGGTATAGAAAATAAATTTTAAAATATAGGAAAATAGGTATGCATAACTAGAAAATGATAAATAAAATCTCCAAAATCCAAAGATTTCAGTTTAGGATTTGGTAGACGATCTGAAAACCCATTTGGAGTAGGAAAATACCTTCCATGCATACTTGGTAGCTAAGATGTGTATCAATTGAGTATAAGGAATTTGTTTAAATTGGAAATTCATATATAGTATGCAAACATAAATCTGAATACCAAAAGTTAGAAATCATATGCACATGTTTAAAAGTGCATGTAAGCCCAAAATCAACACACATAGAGTAACCACAACACATAGAAATGTGAATGACTTTCATAAATGTGAATGTGTGGTTTGTATGAAGTGAAAGTGTGAACTATGTCTTATGGATGGTTGTTTTCTTTTGCTATGTGTGTTGGCATGAATTGAACCTGCCCCAAAGCAAGTTCTTCCCTTCCAAGATCAGGACTATCCATTCCCAGAGCAGCAGGAAGAAGGCAAGTGTCCTTGACCACTTTGATCCTATGCTAGGATGTGTAGATAGAATTATTTGCATTGTCAATTGAAATATGAAACCCATGCTAGGATGTTTCCCTAGAATTGCATTATCTTGTTTCCTTGTAGCTTGGGTTGGGATTTGTTTTATTATGTTATTCACTCATAGTACTTGTGCTTAGCCATGCTTAGAATGGGATAATTGGGATATGAGATCATCAGTTTATTTACCATACTCTTGAATGAGATGTTATGAGTTATGTAGAGGTAGGGATCAAGGCAAGTTGGATGATTTGGTTGGTGCTGGGTGCACGAGACTTGGGTTTGTGTATAGTACTTTCCTGGATCCTAAGGACCAGTTCATGGAGCATGTAACCTAGCTTTACCGTGCCAACCAGATGCTGAGATGGGGCAGCTTGGCCAATTAATTAGGTGTATCCCCGGCGTAGTATGGGTGTGTTGGATGGTGCGGGGAGTAGTTGTCAGTTGGACTACCATATGAACCGCAAGGCTCAAGAGGGGGCCACTGCAGCGGGGTTGGAGCCTCTTGTATGCTGTTAGGGGTGAAACCTCAGTGGGCCCACGCTCGTCAGGAATCCCTTTGTAAAGGCTTCGTAGTGATCTCCTGGCTACACACCTGGGAAGTGTGAATGTGGTTCATAGCCACTGGCATAATGGAGGTTCTTTTAGTCCACCCGGCAACGGGGGATGAAATCACTACATGTGGGTACAGTGGTGCAAACTCTGCAGAGTCAAAACTGTCATGACAGCCGTGCTCACGGTCAAGAGCGGCTTGGTCTTATTCATGATTAGAGGATGATGGCTTTGGAAGTTGTGGATGTTAAGCGGGGAGCTTAACATTGGAATTGATGTTATGGTTATTTGATTATGATGATGGGATGGGAGATTGGGACCATTTGACTTGTGTAGTAATGTAGGTGCTTAATAAGCTAAGGTGGTAGGCAATAATTGCGTAGTGCTTCAACCATGAGTTCAACCTCTCCTTGTTCTAGCCATGCATGACATAACTTTCCACACTTGCTGAGTACCAACGGTACTCAACCTTGCATATTTGTTGGTTTATATTGCTGCTTAGGTCAAGAGTATGATGTGGTGTTTAATGATCAAGACTTTGGACCCGAGGAAGGTTTCTAGGTTCATGGAGTCCCCCGGGCAACACCTGTAACGGAGCCCACGAGAATAATATTCCGCTGCTAGTTTATTTAGTCCATCGAGACATATGCTATGTAAGACTTATTTATATTCGACACCTGGCTTGTAATAAATGATGCTTCACTATTTGTCATCACATGTATGAGAAAATGATCCTGGCATACATGTGATATTCACTCGGTTGTTCTTCGGAGAAACCGGGTGACAGAAGTGGTATCAGAGCCAAGGTTGCCCGTAGAAACGTGGACCTAGGTAGAAATGGACGTATTTAAGGACCCTATTTTCTTAAAAACTATTTTACAAGGTGTGGGTTGGAAAGTGTTATTTAATGGGCCATTTTATTCATCTTACCCCATCTTTTATTCAAAATAGGATATTTGTTTAAAATCTTATCTAACTTAATTTTAAATGCTTTATGTTTTAGATGGTTCGCATGATCCGCACCGCCCGCAAGTCCACCGGAGGGAGAGTTCCCGTAGTTGCCCTTGCCCTGAGAGAGGAGAACCGTCCGGTGACGTATATCTCCTACGGATTGGCAGTAGGAGGCTTGTTGCGCCGTCTTCGACGCATGCTCCAAGCCGTCGGCAATACTGGCAAGCTAACCATACACTATACCTCCACCAGGACCATCCGTGAGAAGAGGGAAGAATGGAGTTCAGAGATGAGGATTATCCACGAAAATCAGCTGCTCAAGATCAACCGCTCTCCAGCTTGTCGAGCGACACAGGTCGATGCGGAGAAGGATGTCACCTGGGAGGCAATCACCTGTCCGAGTCACATCTATCGTCGTCACCTAGACAGGACTGAGTACATGTATGTCCTCCAGCGCGAGAGTGGTACAACGGAGTATAAGTACCGGCCAGTGCAGCAGGGGACTTCCCATGAGCACATGGACTTGTGCTTGGAGGATGCTGCTATGCTCAGCACTCGACTGCAGGAGTGTCAGCAGGAGCTTCAGGATGTTCGTGACACCCTGAAGGAAACCGAGGCGTTGCTTCGAGCCTGCTTGAGGGCGAGAGAAAGAGGAGATGGGAATGAACTGTGTGTCACCACGAATGACACGTGGACTCCTGACCCCCAGATCGCCGGGCGATCAGGCGTCGTCGCACTTCTCCACCAGCAGCCTCCCCACCCAAAGTGGAGTCAGAAGGCAGCCGCAAAAATGAGGAAGATCCCGAGGAGCCAGCTCAATGATACGAGTAGTGTAGAGTCCTTCCCTTAGTTTAGCAGGATGTCGAGTAGTCGAGTCGTTACCTTAGTTAATGGTGTGTTAATGCTTGGTGTGTGACGTGAGTTGTGGAAGCCATGGGCGTTTGTCCACAACCTCGTCTTCAGGTTGTTTTGCTTTGGTGTGTGAACCCATATGAATTAAGAGTGCATTTATGTTCACGTAAGACATGAAATCCTCAGAAAATATAAATGAAATAAGTTCTCAAAATCTTAAAGTTTAAACAAGCAAAAACTGGTAAGTTAATACGTAATGCTTTAAATTAACATCTGGTTAATCATGATAGATGGCCGGAAGAGGAAAGGGTCGTGGTGCCAACCCCGCCAACAACAACGATGAGGCCGGAAACCCTCATCTTTCTGGAGGCCAAGACAGGGGTGGTTGCCGTGAAGGAGTTGATCCCATCCACCAAATGCTTGAGAATCAAAATCAGCTCATCCAGAACCTGACTCAAGTGGTGGCCAACTTGCACCAAGCTCCACCTCCACAAGCTGCACCACGCTAACCAAGGTTGAGTGAGTTTCTGGGAACTCAACCTCCGAAGTTTGCAAGTGCTGCTGAACCCCTAGAGGCAGATGACTGGCTAAAGACCATTGAGAGCAAGATGAGGATCATACAGTGCCAAGGGTATGAGAGGGTGCTGTTTGCCTCTCACCAATTGCATGGACCTGCTGCTGATTGGTGGACCGCTTATGTGGCCGCCCATCATGACCCTGAGAACATCACTTGGGAAGAGTTCAAGCGTAGCTTCCGCAACCATTACATACCAAGGGGTGAACCCAAAAACAAGAGGAAGGAGTTCTTGGGATTGCAGCAAGGAAACATGACTGTGAGGGAATACATCACTAAATTCACTCAACTATCCCGTTATGCCCCACGGGACATAGAGATTGATGAGCATAAACAGGATTGTTTCGTGGAAGGACTTACCGCAGAAATGCAGTGTGCAATGTCCTCCAACGAGTATGAAAGCTTCCAAAAGATGGTGGATAGAGCATTTGTTGTAGAAAGGAAGCTGAAGGCCTTGGAAAATGAAAACAAGAGGAAGGCCGGGTGGTCACACCAAGCCTCGGGTAGCAACACCCGCCCATGTTTGATGCAGCAACCCGCAGGGCAGACGAGCCGTGCTGCGGTACCCTACTCAACACCGAGAGGGCACAACCCGAACTTCAGGCCTCCGGCAGTACCAGCACCACCACAGCGTCAGTTTGGACAGCAGCCTCACCCTACATACCAACCTCGACCAGCAGTACAAGGACCCCCAAACCAACCCCAAGACAACAAAGGCCAGACACCTAAGGTTGGGGTGCAATGCTTTAACTGTGGTGAAGTGGGGCACTACGCCCATGAGTGCCCAAAGAAGAAGCCCGTGCAGCCGCAACAGCAGAATGTAATGCGAGGACGGGTGAACCACGTCACCATGGAGGAGGCGCAAGAGGCACACAACGTGGTAGTTGGTAAGTTTCCTGCCAATTTACACATTGCAACCCTGCTGTTTGATTCTGGTGCTACACACTCGTTCATTGCCCAAGGGTTTGTTAAGAAGCATGACTTAGCAACAACACAAATGAACCATATGCTAGCAGTAAACTCTCCAGGTGGAGAAATAAGGACAAGACAAGTGTGTCCCAAGGTGAATCTAGACATTAATGGGGTGGTATTTACTGCCAACCTCATAGTGATAGATTCACAAGGGATAGATATTATTTTGGGCATGAATTGGTTGACCAAACATAAGGGAATCATCCATTGTTCGACCAGAACGGTGGAACTAACTCACCCTAGTGGCACAAGAGTAAAGTTCATAACAATACAAGAGCCTAGGAGGGACATTAAATTAAATCAAGTTGAGGTAAAAGTGGAGGAGATCAGGATTATCAGGGAATACACAGACGTTTTTCCGGAGGAGTTTCCAGGTATGCCTCCCGATCGGGAAGTGGAATTCGCGATTGAGCTAGTGCCTGGAACAGCTCCCATATACAAGAGACCTTATCGGATGGACTCCAAGCAGCTGGGAGAACTCAAGGATCATTTAAGAGAATTGACGGAGAAGGGGTACATTCGTCCTAGTTCCTCACCATGGGGAGCTCCAGTGATATTTGTGCCCAAGAAGGACGGAACCCAAAGGTTATGCATAGACTACCGTGCCTTGAATGAAGTAACCATCAAGAACAAGTACCCATTACCCCGCATTGAAGACTTGTTTGATCAGTTGAGGGGAGCTTGTGTGTTCTCAAAAAATTGATCTCAGGTCAGGATACCACCAACTTAAGATAAGGCAAACTGATATTCCCAAGACAGCTTTCGTATCTCGGTACGGACTGTATGAATACACCGTCATGCCTTTCGGGCTAACTAATGCCCCTGCATATTTCATGTATCTCATGAACAAGGTATTCATGGAATATCTGGACAAATTTGTGGTGGTTTTCATAGATGACATTCTCGTCTTCTCCAAAGATGAAGAAGAACATGAGAAACATCTAAGGTTGGTGTTGCAGAAGCTCAGAGAACACCAACTATATGCCAAGTTGAGCAAGTGTGAGTTTTGGCTGAAGAGAGTTCCCTTCTTAGGACATATAATCTCGGACGGAGGAATCTCCGTAGATCCCGCCAAGATCGAGGATATACAACAGTGGAAGACCCGTGAGAATGTCGGGGACGTTCGAAGCTTCTTGGGATTGGCTGGATACTATCGACGGTTTATTGAGGGATTCTCCAAGATCTCGAGACCCCTCACCAAACTGTTGGAGAAGGGAATCACATTCACATGGACGCCGCAGTGCGAGACAAGTTTTCAGGAGCTAAAGAAAAGATTGACAACAGCCCAGTGCTAGTTATGCCAGATATACAGAAGAACTTTTCGGTGTACTGCGATGCCTCTGGAAACGGGTTGGGATGTGTTCTCATGCAGGAAGGGTATGTCGTGGCTTATGCATCCCGGCAGCTCCGGAAACACGAGATGAACTATCCTACACATGACCTAGAACTAGCCACAGTGGTACACGCGTTGAAAATTTGGTGGCACTACTTGATGGGGGAGAGGACAGAGATATATACAGATCATAAGAGTTTAAAGTACATTTTCACACAGCCAGATCTCAACCTCAGACAAAGGAGATGGTTAGAGCTAATCAACGACTTTGATGTGGGCATCAACTATCATCCTGGGAAAGCGAATGTCGTGGCGGATGCTCTAAGCCGGAAAGTGCAGGTCAATAGGTTGAGCTTGAAGGACATGCCTGCTGAATTGAAGGACGATGTTATAAGACTCAATCTATGCCTGGTGAATAGTGGTGAAGCCATCGCCATGGAAGTGGAATCCACCTTAGAGCAAGACATACGCGATGGTCAAAAGAATGACGAGAAGATACAAGAAATCAGACAACTCATCATGGAAAATAAAGCCCCTGGTTTCAGAGAAGGTGAACAAGGTACGGTGTGGCACGGGAAAAGGATCTGTGTGCCTGAAGTAAAGGAGATCATTGAATTGATTTTGAAGGAGGCTCATGATTTCGACTATTCCATTCATCATGGGAGTACGAAGATGTACCAGGACCTCAAGAGCAGGTATTGGTGGTATGGCATGAAGCGAGATGTCGCGGAACATGTTTCCCTATGTGACACATGTCAGTTGGTGAAAGCGGAACATCAACGACCCGCGGGATTATTGCAACCACTCAAAGTGCCTGAATGGAAATGGGAAGAAATCAGTTTGGATTTCATAGTGGGATTGCCTAGGACCCAATCAGGATACGATTCGATATGGGTCATCATCAACAGGCTAACCAAGGTAGCTCATTTCATCCCCGTGAAAGAAAGCTACAACGGATCCAAATTGGCAGAGTTGTACATGTCAAGGATCGTGTGTTACCATGGAGTGCCAAAGAAGATAGTGTCGAATCGAGGGACACAGTTCACCTCAAGGTTCTGGCAGAAGTTGCATGAAACCATGGGAACCCATCTGAATTTTAGTTCTGCCTATCATCCCCAAACTGACGGGCAGACGGAAAGAACCAATCAGATCCTTGAGGATATGCTGAGAGCGTGTAACACCCCAAAATTTTGATTCAAAACCCTAAATCATGTTAAGAGGGGAATTTAAAATTTTTTGAACGTGTTGCATGTTTTGCAAAAGTTCAAATTCAAACTGGAATTCAAATTAAACTCAAATCAGAAAAGAAATAGAAAAAGAAAAAGAGAAAACAGAAAAAAACCGGCCAGTGGGCCGAAACCCACCAGCCGGCCCAGCCAGCGCCCGCGCCAGCCCGCAGCCGAGCGTGCTGCTTCCTCACACTGACAGGCGGGACCCACCCGATCTTCGTCTACCTCGCGACAGCGCCGGACTCCCTCGCACCCGAATCAAAACCGATCAGGATTTCGGCGTATCCCCGCTGAATTCTGTTCGTAGGCGACGCGGACATGATCTAAACCACCCCGCCGCCCTCCCTCGTCTATAAAAACCCCGGCCTCGTTCTGTTTTTCCCCCGCGATCGCCGATTTTTACTCCGGTGAGAACCGATACTTCTCCGGTGAATTCTGGCCGATCTAAGCTTGGAATTTCCGATCTAACTCGCTGGTCTTGATTCACCGCCTCCGGGGAACCTTGCAGGTGCAGAAAACTCGGTGACTTGCGGTGTGAACACAGTGCCGACGAGCTTCGCCGTGGTTTCGCCTCGGACCTCGTCGCCGATCACCTTCCAGGAACTCCGAGCTCAAGAAAACCCCCGAGGTGAGATCCCCGACCTCCCCTCCACCGATCTATACCATAAAATCACAGTTCTAGGAAGAATTCTCGAAAACCCAAAAGTCTCCAGCGAGATCGCCGCTTCCCGCCACCGTGCGCCGCCGGCAGCGCCGCCCGCGCTCGATCAGGGCGACGTGGCCGCTTGTGCGCCGTTTATTTTAAATCGCACGGTAGAGTTTAAACCTCCGCGTACCGGTTCAACGTTATAATCTCAGCCGTCGGTTTAAAATCGGACGGTCCATGTCAGCCCCGCGTTATAAAGACTGGAAATCTTACGTGCTACCCCCTGGGGTTCTCGGGAAATAAGAGCTAGCCCCGGAAACTTCTGATCTAGCCCCTGGAACTCCAGAAAATCGTGTAAATTCATTTAAAAAGCAGTTTTAGCCCCAGGACTTAATAAAAATTTGGAAAAACACCTCTGATACGTGTAGCTAGACCCCTAGAAATTCTGAAAATAATATTATAGACCCTGTTGTGGGGTGAGTTTACCTTTTTAGCCTTGTTTAGTATTTAATTTAGGAAATTGAATATGTGGCTAGTGTTTAAAAATTAAAAAGTGGGACAAACATATTGTCAAAATTAAATTAAAAACTTTTTCAGTATTTAGAAAACTTTGGAGTGAGATAAAAATATATTTGGGCTGAAATGAATCTGTTTAATTTATTATTCACATTTAGGGACATATTTTTAAGTAAAGAATAGTTCTGGAAAATAGGGAAAATAATTGTAAAATAGTCTACATCAGAGGAAAAGGTCAAAAATATATTAGTAAATATTTTAGATCAGAACCTATTCTGTTTAGATGATGTGTCTTGTTATTTTCATAATAAAGTTCACATTTAGGCATAGGAAATAAATCTGAAAATATAGCAACTAGTAAACGATAAATGGAGTTCTAAAATCCAAAGGATTCAGTTTAGGGTTGGTAGAAATTATGAAGACACATATGGAGAAGGAAAATACCTTTCATGCATACTTGGTAGCTAAAAGGTGTAGTAATTGAATATAAGGAATTTATTTAAATTGGAAACTCATATATATAGTATGCAAGCATAAATGTGAATACAAAATTAGGAATTATATACATATGATTAAAAGTGTATGCAAGACACAAATCAACACACATAGAGTAACCACAACACATATAATGGTGAATGACTTTCATAAATGTGAATGTGTGGTTTGTATGAAGTGGAAGTGTGAACTATGTCTTATGGATTGTTGTTTTTCTTTTGCTATGTTTGATGGTATGATGTAGAACCTGCTCAAGAGCAAGTTATTCCTTTCCAAGACCAGGACTACCCATTTCAAGAGCAGCAAGAAGGAGGCAAGTGTCCTTGACCACTTTGATCCTATGCTAGGATGTGTAGCTAGAATTATTTGCATTGTCAATTGAAATATGAAACCCATGTTAGGAAGTTTCCCTAGAATTGCATTACCTTGTTTCCTTGTAGCTTGGGTTGGGATTTATTTTATCATGTCATTTATTATTATGCATATGCTTAGCCATGCTTAGAATGGGATATTTGGGATATGAGATCATCAGTTTATTTTACCATACTCTTGAATGAGATATTGTGAGTTATGTAGAGGTAGGGATCAAGGCAAGTTGGATGTTTTGGTTGTGTGCTGGGTGCACGAGACTCGGGTTTGTGTTTAGTACTTTCCTAAATCCTAAGGACCGGTTCATCTAGCATGTAACCTGGCTTTACAGTGCCAACCACATGCTGAGATGGGGCAGCTTGGCCAATTAATTAGGTGTATCCCCGGCGTAGTATGGGTGTGTTGGATGGTGCGGGGAGTAGGTGTCAGCTGGACTACCATATGAACCGCAAGGCTCAAGAGGGGGCCACTGCAGCGGGGTTGGAGCCTCTTGTATGCTGTTAGGGGTGAAACCTCAGTGGGCCCACGCTCGTCGGGAATCCCTTTGTAAAGGTTTCGTAGTGATCTCCTGGCTACACACCTGGGAAGTGTGAATGTGGTTCGTAGCCACTGGCATAATGGAGGTTCTTTTAGTCCACCCGGCAACGGGGGATGAAATCACTACATGTGGGTACAGCGGTACAAACTCTGCAGAGTCAAAACTATCATGACAGCCGTGCTCACGGTCAAGAGCAGCTTGGACTTATTCATGATTAGAGGAGTGAGGGTTTTGAATGTTGTGAATGTTAAGCGGGGAGCTTAACATTGGAAATGATGATATGGTTATTTGATTATGATGATGGGATGGGAGATTGAGACCATTTCACCTGTGTAGTAATGTAGGTGCTTAATAAGCTAAGGTGATAGGTATTAATTGCGTAGTGCTTTAACCATGAGTTCAACCCCTCCTTGTTCTAGCCATGCATGATATAATTTTCCCACACTTGCTGAGTATCATTGGTACTCAACCTTGCATATTTTGTTGGTTTATATTGCTGCTCAGGTCAAGATAATGAGGTGGTGTATAATGACCAAGACTTTGGACCCGAAGAAGGTTTCTAGGTTCATGGAGACCCCCGGGCAACGCCTGTGATGGAGCCCTCAAGAATAATATTCCGCTGCTAGTTTATTTACTTGTGATGAACTTATTATTGTCCATCGAGACATTTGCTATGTAAGACTTATTTATATTCGACACCTGGCTTGTAATAAATGATGCTTCACTATCTGTCATCACATGTATGAGAAAATGATCCTGGCATACATGTGATATTCACCTTGGTTGTTCTTCGGAAAAACCGGGTGTGACAGAAGTGGTATCAGAGCCAAGGTTGCCCGTAGGAACGTGGACCTAGGTAGAAATGGACGTATTTAAGAGCCCTATTTTCTTAAAAACTATTTTACAAGGTGTGTGTTGAAAAGTGTTATTTTAATGAGTCACTTTCTTCATCTTACCCCAATTTTCATTCAAAATAGGATTTTTGTTTGAGAGTTTATCTAACCTAATTTTAAATTCTTTTTGTTTTAGATGGTTCGCATGATTCGCACCGCTCGCAAGTCCACAGGACGGAGAGTTCCCGTAGTTGCCCTTGCCGAGAGGGAGGAGAGCCGTCCGGTGACGTACCTTTCCTACGGATTGGCAGTAGGAGGCTTATTGCGCCGTCTTCGGCATATGCTCGAAGCCGCCGGCAATACGGGCAAGCTAATTATCCACTATAACTTCACCAGGACCATCCGTGAGAAGAGGGAAGAATGGAGTTCAGAGATGAGGATAATACACGAAAATCAGCTTCTTAAGATTCACCACTCTCCAGCTTGTAGAGCAACACAGGTCGATGCGGAGAAAGATGTCACCTGGGAGGCCATCACCTGCCAGAGCCACATCTATCGTCGCCACTTGGACAAAACTGAGTACATGTATGTCCTCCAGCGAGAGAGTGGTACCACGGAATACAAGTACCCGCCGGTGCAGCAAGGGACTTCTCATGAGCACATGGACTTGTTCTTGGAGGATGCTGCTATGCTCAGCACTCGACTGCAGGAGTGTCAACAAGAGCTTCAGGATGTCCGGGACACCCTGAAGGAAACGGAAGCGTTGCTGCGAGCCTGCTTGGGGGCGAGAGAAAGAGGAGATGGGAATGAACTGTATGTCACCGTGAATGATACATGGACTCCTGACTCCCCAGATCGTCGAGTGATCAGGCGTCGTCACACTTCTCCACCAGCAGCCTCCCCACCCAAAGCAGAGTCAGAAGGCAGCCGAAATGATGAGGAAGATCCCGAGGAGCCAGCTCAAGAAAATGAGTAGTGTAGAGTCCTTCCCTTAGTTAGCAAGATGTCGAATAGTCGAGTCGTTACGTTAAGTTAATGGTGTGTTAATGCTTGGTGTGTGACGTGAGTTGTGGAAGCCATGAGCAATTGTCCACAGCCTCGTCTTCAGATTGTTTTGCTTTGGTGTGTGAACCCACATGAAATAATAGTGCATTTATTTGGTGTGAGATATGAACCCTCGTAAAAGTATAACAAAGCCTCAACACTTCAAAGTACAAACAAATGAAAGTAGTAACATGATACTAAATGCTTTCAAATTAACATTGGTTGATTCTGCCAGATGGCCGGAAGAGGAAAAGGATGTGCTGCCAACCCCGCCAATAACAACGATGAGGCATGCAACCCTCATCTTTCTGGAGGCCAGGACCGGGGTGGTCGCCGTGAAGGAGTTGATCCCCTCCACCAAATGCTGGAGAATCAGAATCAGCTCATCCAGAACTTGACTCAAGTGGTGGCCAACTTGCATCAAGTTCCACCTCCACAAGCTGCACCACGCCAACCAAGGTTGAGTGAGTTTCTAGGAACTCAACCTCCAAAGTTTGCAAGTGCTGCTGAACCTCTGGAGGCAGATGATTGGCTGAAGACCATTGAAAGCAAGATGAGGATCATCCAGTGCCAAGGGTATGAGAGGGTGCTGTTTGCCTCTCATCAATTGCATGGACCTGCTGCTGATTGGTGGACCGCCTACGTGGCCGCCCATCATGACCCTGAGAACATCACCTGGGAAGAGTTCAAGCGTAGCTTCCGCAACCATTACATACCAAGAGGTGAACTCAAAAACAAGAGGAAGGAGTTTTTGGGACTGCAGCAGGGAAACATGACGATGAGGGAATACCTCACTAAATTTACTCAACTATCCCGTTATGCCCCACGGGACATAGAGACTGATGAGCAGAAACAAGATTGTTTCGTGGAGGGACTTACTGCAGAGATGCAGTGTGCAATGTCCTCAATGAGTATGAAAGCTTCAAAAAGATGGTGGACAGAGCGTTTGTGGTAGAAAGGAAGCTGAAGGCCTTGGAAAATGAGAACAAGAGGAAGGCCGGGTGGTCACATCAAGCCTCAGGGAGCAACACTCGCCCACGTCTGATACAGCCACCTTCAGGGCAGACGAACCGTGCTGCGGTACCCTACTCAGCACCAAGAGGGTACAGCCCGAACTACAGGCCTCCCGTAGCACCAGCGCAGCCACAACGTCAGTTTGTACAGCAGCCTCGCCCCGCATATCCACCTCGACCAGCAATACAGGGACCCCCAAACCAACCCCAAGACAACAAAGGCCAGGCACCTAAGGTTGGGGTGCAATGTTTTAGCTGCGGTGAAGTGCGGCACTACGCCCATAAATGCCCAAAGAAGAAGCCTGCGCAGCCACAACAGTAGAATGTAATGAGAGGACGGGTGAACCACGTCACTATGGAGGAAGCACAAGCGGCACCCGACGTGGTAGTTGGTAAGTTTCCTGCCAATTTACACCTTGCAACCCTGCTGTTTGATTCTGGTGCTACCCACTCGTTCATTGCTCAAGGGTTTGTTAAGAAGCATGACCTAGCAACCACACAAATGAACCATATGCTAGCTGTAAACTCTCCAGGTGGAGAAATAAGGACAAGACAAGTGTGTCCCAAAGTGAACCTAGACATTAATGGGGTGGTATTTACTGCTAACCTCATAGTGATAGATTCACAAGGCATAGATATTATCTTGGGTATGGATTGGTTGACAAAACATAACGGAATCATCCATTGTTCGACCAGAATGGTGGAACTAACGCACCCTAGTGGCACAAAAGTAAAGTTTATAACAATGCAAGAGCCTAGGAGGGATGTTCAATTAAATCAAGTTGAGGTGAAAGTGGAGGAGATCCGAATTATCAGGGAATATCCAGATGTTTTTCCGGAGGAGTTGCCAGGTATGCCTCCCGATCGTGAAGTGGAATTTGCAATTGAGCTAGTACCTGGAACAGCCCCGATTTACAAAAGACCTTATCGGATGGACTCCAAGCAGCTGGAAGAACTCAAGGATCATTTGAGAGAACTGACGGAAAAGGGGTATATCCGCCCTAGTTCCTCACCATGGGGAGCTCCGGTGATATTTGTGCCCAAGAAGGACGGAACCCAAAGGTTATGCGTGGATTACCGTGCCTTGAATGAGGTAACCATCAAGAACAAGTACCCATTACCCCGCATTGAAGACTTGTTTGATCAGTTGAGGGGAGCCTGTGTGTTCTCAAAAATTGATCTCAGGTCGGGATACCACCAACTCAAGATAAGGCAATCTGATATTCCCAAGACAGCTTTCGTATCTCGGTACGGACTGTATGAATACACTGTCATGCCTTTCGGGCTAACTAATGCCCCGGCATACTTCATGTATCTCATGAACAAGGTATTCATGGAATATCTGGACAAATTTGTGGTGGTTTTCATAGATGACATTCTCGTCTTCTCCAAAGATGAAGAAGAACATGAGAAACATCTAAGGTTGCTGTTGCAGAGGCTGAGAGAACACCAACTATACGCCAAGTTGAGCAAGTGTGAGTTTTGGCTGAAGAGAGTTCCCTTCTTAGTACATATAATCTCGGAGGGAGGAATCTACATGGATCCTGCCAAAATAGAGGATATACAGAAGCGGAAGACCCCTGAAAATGTCGGGGAAGTTCGGAGCTTTTTGGGATTGGCGGGATACTATCGACGGTTTATTGAGAGATTCTCTAAGATCTCGAGACCCCTCACCAAACTGTTGGAGAAGGGAATCACATTTACATGGACGCCGCAGTGCGAGACGAGTTTTCAGGAGTTAAAGGAAAGATTGACAACAGCCCCAGTGCTCGTTATGCCAGATATGCAGAAGAACTTTACGGTGTACTGCGATGCCTCTGGAAACGGGTTGGGATGTGTTCTCATGCAAGAAGGGCATGTTGTGGCATATGCATCCTGGCAGCTTCGGAAGCACGAGAAAAACTATCCTACACATGACCTAGAACTAGCCGCAGTGGTACACGCGTTGAAAATTTGGCGGCACTATTTGATGAGGAAGAGGACCGAGATATATACGGATCATAAGAGTTTGAAGTACATATTCACACAGCCAGATCTCAACCTCAGACAAAGGAGATGGTTAGAGCTAATCAATGACTTTGATGTAGGCATCAACTATCATCCTGGGAAAGCAAACGTAGTGGCCGATGCTTTAAGTCAGAAATTGCAGGTCAATAAGTTGAGCTTGAAGGAAATGCCTGCAGAATTGAAGGACGAGGTTATAAGGCTCAATCTATGTCTAGTAAATAGTGGTGAGGCCATCGCCATGGAAGTGGACTCCACACTAGAGCGAGACATACGCGAGGGTCAAAAGAATGATGAGAAGATACAGGAAATCAGGCAACTCATCAAGGAAAATAAAGCTCCAGGTTTCAGAGAGGATGAACAAGGTACGGTGTGGCACGGGAAAAGGATCTGTGTGCCTGAAGTGAAGGAGATACGTGAATTGATTTTGAAGGAGGCTCACGATTCCGACTATTCCATTCATCCTGGGAGTACGAAGATGTACCAGGACCTCAAGGGCAGGTATTGGTGGTATGGCATGAAGCGAGATGTCGCGGAACATGTTGCCCTATGTGACACATGTCAGTTGGTGAAAGCAGAACATCAACGACCCGCGGGATTATTGCAACCACTCAAAGTGCCTGAATGGAAATGGGAGGAAATCAGCATGGATTTCATCGTGGGATTGCCTAGGACCCAATCAGGATATGATTCGATATGGGTCATCATTGACAGGCTAACCAAGGTAGCTCATTTCATCCCCGTGAAAGAAAGCTACAGCGGATCCAAATTGGCAGAGTTGTACATGTCAAGGATCGTGTGTTACCATGGAGTGCCAAAGAAGATTGTGTCGGATCGAGGGACACAGTTCACCTCAAGATTCTGGCAGAAGTTGCACGAAACCATGGGAACCCATCTGAACTTTAGTTCTGCCTACCATCCCCAAACTGATGGGCAGACGGAAAGAACCAATCAGATCCTTGAAGATATGCTAAGGGCATGTGCACTCAAAAACAATCGGAGTAGGGACAAGAACTTACCGTATGCGGAGTTTTCCTATAACAATAGCTATCAAGCTAGTATGAAGATGTCACCGTTTGAGGCCTTGTACGGGAGGAAGTGCAGAACTCCCCTATTTTGGAACCAAACGGGGGAAAGTAAAGTGTTTGGTCCAGAAGTACTACAAGAAGCCGAGGCGAAGGTAAGGGAAATTCGCAATAACTTGAGGATAGCACAGACACGCCAAAAGAGTTATGCCTATGTACGAAGAAGAGAGCTCGTTTTCAACGTGGAGGAGTATGTCTATCTCAAGGTGTCCCCTATCAGAGGACTTCGTCGGTTCAAGGTGAAAGGGAAGTTGTCACCTCGATACATCGGACCCTTTCAAGTTTTGGAGAGGAAAGGCGAAGTGGCGTATCAACTAGAATTACCGGCTCGTCTATCGGATGTGCACGATGTATTCCATGTGTCACAACTCAAGAAATGCCTGAGGACGCCTGAACAGGTGTTACCCATGAATGAAGTGAACGTAGCTGAGGATTTGTCTTATGCCGAGCAACCATACAAGATTTTGGAGACAATGGAACGCCTCACCAGAAATAAAAGAATCCGGATGTGCAAGGTGCAGTGGAAGCATCACTCAGAAGAGGAAGCCACCTGGGAGCGGGAAGATGAGCTCAAGGCACAATTTCCGGAATTGTTTTCTTAGAAACACCAATCTCGAGGACGAGATTTCTTTTAAGGGGGGTAGAGCTGTAGCACCTCAAAATTTTGATTCAAAACCCTAAATCATGTTAAGAGGGGAATTTAAAATTTTTTGAACGTGTTGCATGTTTTGCAAAAGTTCAAATTCAAACTGGAATTCAAATTAAACTCAAATCAGAAAAGAAATAGAAAAGAAAAAGAGAAAACAGAAAAAAACCGGCCAGTGGGCCAAAACCCACCAGCCGGCCCAGCCAGCGCCCGCGCCAGCCCGCAGCCGAGCGCGCTGCTTCCTCACACTGACAGGCGGGACCCACCCGGTCTTCGTCTACCTCGCGACAGCGCCGGACTCCCTCGCACCCGAATCAAAACCGATTGGGATTTCGGCGTATCCCCGCTGAATTCTGTTCGTAGGCGACGCGGACATGATCTAAACCACCCCGCCGCCCTCCCCCGTCTATAAAAACCCCGGCCTCGTTCTGTTTTTCCCCCGCGATCGCCGATTTTTACTCCGGTGAGAACTGAGACTTCTCCGACAAATTCTGGCCGATCTAAGCTCGGAATTTCTGATCTAACTCGCTGGTCTTGATTCACCGCCTCCGGGGAACCTTGCAGGTGCAGAAAACTCGGTGACTTGCGGTGTAAACACAGTGCCGACGAGCTTCGCCGTGGTTTCGCCTCGGACCTCGTCGCCGATCACCTTCCAGGACCTCCGAGCTCAAGAAAACCCCCGAGGTGAGATCCCCGACCTCCCCTCCACCGATCTATACCATAAAATCACTGTTCTAGGAAGAATTCTCGAAAAACCGAAAGTCTCCGGCGAGATCGCCGCTTCCCGCCGCCGTGCGCCGCCGGCAGCGCCGCCCGCGCTCGATCAGGGCGACGTGGCCGCTTGTGCGCCGTTTATTTTAAATCGCACGGTAGGGTTTAAACCCCCGTGTACCGGTTCGACGTTATAATCTCAGCCGTCGGTTTAAAATCGGACGGTCCACGTCAGCCCCGCGTTATAAAGACTGGAAATCTTACGTGCTACCCCCTGGGGTTCTCGGGAAATAAGAGCTAGCCCCGGAAACTTCTGATCTAGCCCCTGGAACTCCAGAAAATCGTGTTAATTCATTTAAAAAGCAGTTTTAGCCCCTGGACTTAATAAAAATTTGGAAAAACACCTCTGATACGTGTAGCTAGACCCCTAGAAATTCTGAAAATAATATTATAGACCCTGTTGTGGGGTGAGTTTACCTTTTTAGCCCTGTTTAGTATTTAATTTGGAAATTGAATATGTGGCTAGTGTTTAAAAATTAAAAACTGGGACAAACAAATTGTCAAAATTAAATTAAAAACTTTTTCAGTATTTAGAAAACTTTGGAGTGAGATAAAAATATATTTGGGCTGAAATGAATCTGTTTAATTTATTATTCACATTTAGGGACATATTTTTAAGTAAAGAATAGTTCTGGAAAATAGGGAAAATAATTGTAAAATAGTCTACATCAGAGGAAAAGGTCAAAAATATATTAGTAAATATTTTAGATCAGAACCTATTCTGTTTAGATGATGTGTCTTGTTATTTTCATAATAAAGTTCACATTTAGGCATAGGAAATAAACCTGAAAATATAGCAACTAGTAAATGATAAATGGAGTTCTAAAATCCAAAGGATTCAGTTTAGGGTTGGTAGAAATTATGAAGACACATATGGAGAAGGAAAATACCTTTCATGCATACTTGGTGGCTAAAAGGTGTAGTAATTGAATATAAGGAATTTATTTAAATTGGAAACTCATATATATAGTATGCAAGCATAAATGTGAATACAAAAGTAGGAATTATATACATATGATTAAAAGTGTATGCAAGACACAAATCAACACACATAGAGTAACCACAACACATATAATGGTGAATGACTTTCATAAATGTGAATGTGTGGTTTGTATGAAGTGGAAGTGTGAACTATGTCTTATGGATTGTTGTTTTTCTTTTGCTATGTGTGATGGTATGATGTAGAACCTGCTCAAGAGCAAGTTATTCCTTTCCAAGACCAGGACTACCCATTTCAAGAGCAGCAAGAAGGAGGCAAGTGTCCTTGACCACTTTGATCTTATGCTAGGATGTGTAGCTAGAATTATTTGCATTGTCAATTGAAATATGAAACCCATGTTAGGAAGTTTCCCTAGAATTGCATTACCTTGTTTCCTTGTAGCTTGGGTTGGGATTTATTTTATCATGTCATTTATTATTATGCATATGCTTAGCCATGCTTAGAATGGGATATTTGGGATATGAGATCATCAGTTTATTTTACCATACTCTTGAATGAGATATTGTGAGTTATGTAGAGGTAGGGAGCAAGGCAAGTTGGATGTTTTGGTTGTGTGCTGGGTGCACGAGACTCGGGTTTGTGTTTAGTACTTGCCTGGATCCTAAGGACCGGTTCATGGAGCATGTAACCTGGCTTTACAGTGCCAACCACATGCTGAGATGGGGCAGCTTGGCCAATTAATTAGGTGTATCCCCGGCATAGTATGGGTGTGTTGGATGGTGCGGGGAGTAGGTGTCAGCTAGACTACCATATGAACCGCAAGGCTCAAGAGGGGGCCACTGCAGCGGGGTTGGAGCCTCTTGTATGCTGTTAGGGGTGAAACCTCAGTGGGCCCACGCTCGTCGGGAATCCCTTTGTAAAGGCTTCGTAGTGATCTCCTGGCTACACACCTGGGAAGTGTGAATGTGGTTCGTAGCCACTGGCATAATGGAGGTTCTTTTAGTCCACCCGGCAACGGGGGATGAAATCACTACATGTGGGTACAGTGGTACAAACTCTGCAGAGTCAAAACTGTCATGACAGCCGTGCTCACGGTCAAGAGCGGCTTGGACTTATTCATGATTAGAGGAGTGATGGTTTTGAATGTTGTGAATGTTAAGCGGGGAGCTTAACATTGGAAATGATGATATGGTTATTTGATTATGATGATGGGATGGGAGATTGGGACTATTTCACTTGTGTAGTAATGTAGGTGCTTAATATGCTAAGGTGATAGGTATTAATTGCGTAGTGCTTTAACCATGAGTTCAACCCCTCCTTGTTCTAGCCATGCATGATATAATTTTCCCACACTTGCTGAGTACCATTGGTACTCAACCTTGCATATTTTGTTGGTTTATATTGCTGCTCAAGTCAAGATAATGAGGTGGTGTATAATGACCAAGACTTTGGACCCGAAGAAGGTTTCTAGGTTCATGGAGACCCCCGGGCAACGCCTGTGACGGAGCCCTCAAGAATAATATTCCGCTGCTAGTTTATTTACTTGTGATGAACTTATTATTGTCCATCGAGACATTTGCTATGTAAGACTTATTTATATTCGACACCTGGCTTGTAATAAATGATGCTTCACTATTTGTCATCACATGTATGAGAAAATGATCCTGGCATACATGTGATATTCACCTTGGTTGTTCTTCGTAAAAACCGGGTGTGACAGAGCGTGTGCACTAAAAAACAATCGGAGTTGGGATAAGGACTTACCGTATGCGGAGTTCTCCTATAACACAGCTATCAGGCTAGTATGAAGATGTCACCGTTTGAAGCTTTGTACGGGAGGAAGTGCAGAACTCCCCTATTTTGGAACCAAATGGGGGAAAGTAAAGTGTTTGGGCCCGAGGTATTACAAGAAGCCGAGGCGAAAGTGAGGGAAATCCGCAACAACTTGAGGATAGCACAGACACGACAAAAGAGCTATGCCGATGTACGGAGAAGAGAGCTCGTTTTCAACGTGGGGGACTATGTCTACCTCAAGGTGTCCCCTATCCGAGGACTTCGTCGGTTCAAGGTGAAAGGGAAGTTATCACCTCGATACATCGGACCCTTTCAAGTTCTGGAGAGGAAAGGCGAAGTGGCGTATCAACTAGAATTACCGGCTCGCCTATCAGATGTGCATGACGTATTCCATGTGTCACAGCTCAAGAAATGTCTGAGAACACCTGAAGAGATGTTACCCATGAATGAGGTTGACGTAGCTGAGGATCTGTCTTATGCCGAGCAACCATCCAAGATTTTGGAGACAATGGAACGCCTCACAAGAAATAAAAGAATCCGGATGTGCAAGGTGCAGTGGAAGCATCATTCGGAAGAGGAAGCCACATGGGAGCAAGAAGACGAACTTAAGGCACAGTTTCCGGAATTGTTTTCCTATAACCACCAATCTCGACGACGAGATTTCTTTTAAGGGGGGTAGAGCTGTAACACCCCAAATCCTGTTAAGAGGGGAATTTAAAATTTTTTGGACGTATTGCATGTGGTGCAGAAATTCAAATTCAAATTGGAATTCAAATTAAACTCAAGACAGAAAAGAAAAAGAAAAAAAACAACCCCCCGGCCAGTGGGCCGAAACCCACCAGCCGGCCCACCCACCCCCGCGCCAGCCCGCAGCCGCGCGCCCCGCTTTCTTCTCACTGACGTGTGGGACCCACCATCTTCTTCCTCCTCGCGCGCGCTCAGCCGACCGGGACTCCTCTCCCCCCCCCCGAATCAAAACCACCCCGGATACTCGCGTATCCCAGCCGAATTTCGGTTCTGGACGACGCAAACTCGATCACAACCGAACGCCGCCCTCCCCCGGCTATATAAACACCGGCATCGTCCCGATTTTCACCCACGATCAGCTGTTTTTCCTCCCGGTGAGAACCGAAGATCCGATCACCGTTTTCTCTCGATCTTTGCTCGGGTTCTCTGATCTAACGCGCCGATCGTGTTCCACCGCCTCCGGGGAATCACGCAGGTGCAGAAAACTCGGTGGTTTGCACTTCAAACACAGCGCCGACGAGCATCGCCGTGAATTCACCTCGGACCTCGTCGCCGACCGCGTTCCAGGACCTCCGAGCTCAAGAAAAACCCTAAGGTGAGATCCCCGACCTCCCCTCTACCGATCTATGCCATGAAATCCCAGTTTTAGGAAGAATTGACGAAGATCCGATGATTTCCGGCGAGATCGCCGCCTCCCGCCGCCGTGCGCCGCCGGGCAGTGCCGCCCGCGCTCGGTCCGAGCGACGTGGCTGCTTGTGCGCCGTCTATTTTAAATCGCACGGTAGAATTTAAATCCCCGCGTACCGGGTCGACGTTATAATCTCAGCCGTCTGTTTTAAATCGGACGGTCCACGTCAGCCCCGCGTTATAAAAGCCGGGATTCTTACGCGCTACCCCCTGGGGATCTCAGAAAATACGAGCTAGCCCCGGAAACATCAGATCTAGCCCCTGGAACTTCAGAAATTCATGTAAATTCAATTAAAAATCAGTTTTAGCCCCTGGACTTAATAAAAATTATGAAAACCCCTCTGTTATGTGTAGTTAGACCCATGGAAATTTATGAAATAATATAATAGACCCTTTAATGGGGTGAGTTTGCCTTTTTAACCTTATATAATATTAAATTTAAGAATTTGAATATGTATTTAAGATTTAAATTTAAAAGGGTGAGGCACACACATTGTAAATTCAAGTTTGAATTCTACTAACAATTGGAAAGCTTTAGAATGAGCTAAAAATAAATTTTAGGCTGAAATGAAATTTGTTTGGGTGTGTTCATGTTTATTAGATCTAGAAACACATTTTAGGCTAGGAAATAATTTTGAAAATTGGTAAAATAAATGTAAAATAGTTCACATCAGAGGAGAAGTTCAAAAATATATTATTTACTATTTTAGATCAGAACCTATTCGGTTTAGATGATGTTTCTTACTATTTTCATAATAAAGTTCACAATTAGGTATAGAAAATAAATCTTAAAATATAGGAAAATAGGTATGCATAACTAGAAAATGATAAATGAAATCTCCAAAATCCAAAGATTTCAGTTTAGGATTTGGTAGAAGATCTGAAAACCCATTTGGAGTAGGAAAATACCTTCCATGCATACTTGGTAGCTAAGATGTGTATCAATTGAATATAAGGAATTTGTTTAAATTGGAAATTCATATATAGTATGCAAACATAAATCTGAATACAAAAAGTTAGAAATCATATGCACATGTTTAAAAGTGCATGTAAGCCCAAAATCAACACACATAGAGTAACCACAACACATAGAAATGTGAATGACTTTTATAAATGTGAATGTGTGGTTTGTATGAAGTGAAAGTGTGAACTATGTCTTATGGATGGTTGTTTTCTTTTGCTATGTGTGTTGGCATGAATAGAACCTGCCCCGGAGCAAGTTCTTCCCTTCCAAGATCAGGACTATCCATTCCCAGAGCAGCAGGAAGAAGGCAAATGTCCTTGAACACTTTGATCCGATGCTAGGATGTGTAGATAGAATTATTTGCATTGTCAATTGAAATATGAAATCCATGCTAGGATGTTTCCCTAGAATTGCATTTTCTTGTTTCCTTGTAGCTTGGGTTGGGATTTCTTTTATTATGTTATTCACTCATATTACTTGTGCTTAGCCATGCTTAGAATGGGATATGAGATCATCAGTTTATTTACCATACTATTGAATGAGATGTTATGAGTTATGTAGAGGTAGGGATCAAGGCAAGTTGGATGATTTGGTTGGTGCTGGGTGCACGAGACTTGGGTTTGTGTATAGTACTTGCCTGGATCCTAAGGACCGGTTCATGGAGCATGTAACCTGGCTTTACCGTGCCAACCACATGCTGAGATGGGGCAGCTTGGCCAATTAATTAGGTGTATCCCCGGCGTAGTATGGGTGTGTTGGATGGTGCGGGGAGTAGGTGTCAGCTGGACTACCATATGAACCGCAAGGTTCAAGAGGGGGCCACTGCAGTGGGGTTGGAGCCTCTTGTATGCTGTTAGGGGTGAAACCTCAGTGGGCCCACGCTCGTCGGGAATCCCTTTGTAAAGGCTTCGTAGTGATCTCCTGGCTACACACCTGGGAAGTGTGAATGTGGTTCGTAGCCACTGGCATAATGGAGGTTCTTTTAGTCCACCCGGCAACGGGGGATGAAATCACTACATGTGGGTACAATGGTGCAAACTCTGCAGAGTCAAAACTGTCATGACAGCCGTGCTCACGGTCAAGAGCGACTTGGACTTATTCATGATTAGAGGATGATGGCTTTGGAAGTTGTGGATGTTAAGCGGGGAGCTTAACATTGGAATTGATGTTATGGTTATTTGATTATGATGATGGGATGGGAGATTGGGACCATTTCACTTGTGTAGTAATGTAGGTGCTTAATAAGCTAAGGTGGTAGGCAATAATTGCGTAGTGCTTCAACCATGAGTTCAACCTCTCCTTGTTCTAGCCATGCATGACATAACTTTCCCACACTTGCTGAGTACCAACGGTACTCAACCTTGCATATTTGTTGGTTTATATTGCTGCTCAGGTCAAGAGAATGATGTGGTGTTTAATGATCAAGACATTGGACCCGAAGAAGGTTTCTAGGTTCATGGAGTCCCCCGGGCAACACCTGTGACGGAGCCCACGAGAATAATATTTCGCTGCTAGTTTATTTACTTGTGATGAACTTATTATCGTCCATCGAGACATATGCTATGTAAGACTTATTTATATTCGACACCCGGCTTGTAATAAATGATGCTTCACTATTTATCATCACATGTATGAGAAAATTATCCTGGCATACATGTGATATTCACTCGGTTGTTCTTCGGAGAAACCGGGTGTGACATTACATGTGGGAAATACCACTTTTGCAATATGTGAGTTTGTTCTCTAATGAGCATGTTGATGGTGGTTACTTGCTCTTCAAATGTGTTTATCAACTTGCTTCAAATGAGGTGTGTGTGTGGTGATGAACACTTCAAGCATGTGTCAAAACTGAAGCCCTTACAATTAGTCTTGAGTTTATAAGTTTCAAGCAAGTGCTTGTGGATCCACTTAACAAAGGCTTACCACCCAGAGTGTTTGGAGAACACATAGCTAACATGGGTTTAAGGTAAAGTCTATGATCTCTGGATACTTAGGGGCCAATCTGAGATTAAGGTTTATTTCTGAATGCAAGATATATTGTGGTCATCGAGTCAAATAGTACGTAACTAGCTATTTTGATGCAATGCACTCTATATATCGAACATGAAGGAACAGACACTAAGTTCAGTTTTAAGAAATTGTAAGTTTTTTAAGTTAACACTTGACCTGTGGATATCAAGGGGGAGAATGTTGGATTGATCTCCAATGTTGGAGTTGGTTACAAGACCGAGTCCAACATACATCTACTTAGCAGTTGCTCCCTGATCGGGGGAGCCAGTCATGTTTAGGTTGAGAGCCTCCTCTCATGTGTGCCATATAAATAGAACTGAGAGACATGTAGAGAAAACACTTGAGAAAATGAGACACATCAGTCCGATCATTAGAGGCACAAAGTGAGGGGAAATGCACCAACTCGTCACCCTACACTCCGACGCCGCCGATCTGCATTCAACCATCTTCTCCTAGCCTCGGCTGCCTCCCCAGCCTCTCCTCCAACCACTGTGTCTTTCTCCTTCTCCAAGACAGAAGGTATGCCCTCAATTTTCCCTAATCTCTTTGGCTCTTCTAGTCTGAATTGATTACTCCATGACTATTAAGTGTACCCAGTAGATCAAGTGATTAGTAGACTAAGATTTCTAGCAAAAGTTTCACTTTTTACTACGCGATGACATAATGAACAAGCAGAACTTATATCCGCATGTGACAGTGAATCAAATCAATTTTTATTCATGCAGGACAAATCCGTTTGCCTGGCACGTACGTATATCCTGTAGTCTTTCACAAATGTACTCCATGGTAATTGTACGCAACAACCTTTCACAAGACATCTTGATGCCGAAAAAGTCTACCGTCCTATACATAGGGTCCTGCACGAGATGACCAACCGGATCATCAATTGTTAGCAAATTCAAACCCTTTTGCCCTATCTTATTGTAATTTAACACCACGGTAACTAAGCTAGACCGGTTTACTAGTGCCATATCAGTAGCTTGCCACTGGTACATTTGATATTTGGTCAGGGGATCGACTACACCATGGTACTTAACTGAATTGAGCATGCCTACGCGCACAGAATTTTTATTTCGATACAACCCAATTCCTATAACTCCTGAGTTATTTTTTACCACTCGACTCTTACTTTTATGTATTCCTAATTAGCATAGCAATACAAATATAAGAGGATAATCTACCATTCAATCTAAACGGAAATTTTGGCTATGCGTGTGGGTGTCAACAAATTCTTAGACCTAATATAATCATTAAGACATAACCGACATATTCTTGCATAGATTAAAAGATTAGTAAAAAGAGCTAATGCAACCGGGGCTTGGCTAAGTCAGGAACTGAGTCTAGTTCAATAATCTCCTCCGGATCCACTTGCTTGATAGCATCAGGCACTACTAATATACACAACACACTACGTGAGAAAGGATCATTCGAGATGCGCCCACACGAAGAACGGAGACCCGCAGACCGTGTATCTCCGTCATCGCGTCTCGCATTATGGAGTCATCGGAGACGCATTTTTGGGCGCGTCGATGATTAGTACACATGGGAGACAAGCTTAAGATCACGCGCCTCCTTTTTGTAAGAAATCCGAGACAGACGTTAAGGTGGCTCGTCTCCTTTTTGTATGAAATCTGAGACGAGCTTTAAGGCTGCCCGTCTCCTTTATGTAAAAAATCCGAGATGAGCATTAAGGCTGCCCGTCTCCTTTTTGTAAGATATTTGAGACAGTCTTTATTTCAGCTCGTCGCGGATTTGATGGCTAATCCGAGAAGGGATTTTAGGCTGCTCGTCTCCTTTTTAAGAAATAAGAGACTAATAACTAATCTGAGACGCGCTTTATGTCTGCTCGTCTCCTTTATGTAAGAAATCCGAGACGTTCTTTATGTTAGCTCATCGTGGATTTAACTACCGGATGGGTCACTGTGGCACTAATAGGAGACGCAACCTATTAAACGTCGTCTCCTATTAGAGGCTCCCCCCTGTTTATCCTGGTTGCTGGCTGCATCCTGGAGCTAGCCTGGATTTGACAGCCGCATTGCCAAGGTCAGCAACATACACATACAGAAACATATGTACAGCCAAATGGAGATCACACATTAAATTATATTGACAAAACAAATATTAACAAAGTGTCGATCGTGGTTACCAAGTAACTATTACACAACGAATGCCCCCCTGTTCATCCTGCTTACCAAGTAACTATTACACAAAGAATGCTCCCTGTTCATCCTGCGTACCGAGTAACTAATTACACAAATCATAACTGTCATCTAATCCTGTATATTATAATAAAATTCCCCCTTTGGATTAATGATTTCATAAAATATGAACCTGCACAATCTCTCTCTAATGTGCTCGAGGCTAGAACCTGTTGTGTTCCTGAAGGCGGTTGTAACACCCTCAATTTCACTACCATACATTGCATACATTTTTCATGTAGAGAAGCATTTGAAAAGAAGTAGAAATGGAAAAAGAACCATATAAATGGAGAAAGAACCATAGAAATCGAGAATGTGACATCCGGTTCCATAAAACAGAACCGAGTTAATGCATATGTGTGCCTAGGATGTTCATCACACATACACATATAATCCACAAACTGAATTCAGAATATAACCATGAATAAATAGTGTTTAAGTACTTTATTACAATGACTCATTGTCTCATTCATAAATCTCTAACTTATTCCTGCAGCGGAAGTCTCTAAACGACAGCAGAAAATAACTAAACAGCAGCGGCTCCATCTCCAACTCCAGAGGCATGTTGACGGTAGTTCGCACGCCTAGTACTCCATATGGTCTTCGAAGTACTCTTCTCCTGTTGCTGATGTTTATGTAATAATGCAAGGTTGAGTACATGACATACTCAGCATGTACGGAAAAATATGATATGTAGCTTACAACAAGGTAGGAATAAAAAGGCTCATTGCAGCAAGCAAATTTTATTTCACAACATGATAAAACACAGCAACTATTTCTAAGTGATATTTATCCCAACATGACCAAGTAATTCAGCATCATTTTCTCCATCATAATTCACCCTTTTCTCAAGTCTCAACCAGCCATTAACCTTTCTCAAGTTCATCTCATACTCATAAACATTCATAACCATCTCATATTCATATAACCGAAGCCAAACTCGTTTTCATGACTCAAAACAGTCCAAAAACCAATCCCAATGACCATACCATAACCATACCGAACATCCATCCCAAGTTTTCCTTTCTAATCATGTGAGTTGGCAAGGTGCTTGTGACCGTAAGCACGGCTATCATGATAGTTTTACACTCTGCAGAGGTGGCACCACTTTACCCACAAGTTTGTGATTTCGTTACCCGTCGGCGACTGCAGAACTTCCATTATACCAGTACACAACCATCGGCGTATGGCCAAGAGATCACAAAATAGCCTTTACAAAAGGGCTACTAGATGTATGGACTCACTAAGGTTTCACCAGCAGGCTCGAATCACCATTCTCCCATCTACGGGCCCCCTCTTGTGCCATGCAGTTCCCAGGGCAATCCTCTCTCGACTCCCATTCCCCGCGCCATCCACAGTCCATAACAAGCTAGCAACACACCTAATTAGTCAGCTAAGCCGCACCCATATTTGGCCTTGTGGTGGCACTGTTTTCCTGGCATGTGCTGGCATGAACCGGTCCTTAGATCTACGGCAAGTAAACCACCATCTCATTCAGCAACATCCACGAACCAAGCTTGCCTAGATCTCCCCCGTTTCCATGCTCATTAACATCATCAAGTTATCATTATCATTATTCATATGAGTGCAGTAGCTAACCACGTTTTAATTCCGCTTCCCGTATCCCGTGGATTAAGTGAAGCAAAAAGGGAAAACGACCATACCTGACTCATCAACTTTCCCAGCGACAAGGATGGTTAACAAAACTAGTAAACTCCTATAAAAGGGTGTCCCATCAAGTTGACTCAAGCACACACATTTTCGCAAACAAAACAGTTTCAAAACATGGGATCAATATGGTCAAGGGGCACTTGCCTTGCTCCTGTGGCTCTGGTTGCTTAAGCGTCTCGAAGTCTTGGCGCTGTAGTTCTTCGAAGATGGCTTCCTGAGCTTGTCCTTATACTCACGACCATGCACATACAAAATTTACAGCAATCAAACATCATGCACAACTCTACTCAAGATGCAATGGTGTAGATGGATGCAAATCCTATGGTGCTGTTTTATTAAACCAGTTTGCACGTGTTCTTGCATGTTTTAATGGGCTTTCATGGGGTTTTATGACGAACAAGGGTGTAGGGATCAAGTGTGGACGTGGTTATGATCTTGACTCAATATCTAGATAAGATCCACCGTCAAAAACCGATCAAAACACGATCTGTCCACACGTAAAAGTTTCTGCTCGAAGGGAGCGAAGAAAACGGATGCGTAGAAACAGCAAAGATGTCGTAAGATGGGTAACGAAGAGCTACCTCACTTCCTTTTGGTGGCAGAGCCTTCCTCCTAGCGATGGCAGCAGCGGGGGCTCACCGGCGACTGAACTCCGGCGAGGGGGGTTTAACTCGGCGAGTTGGGGGCTAGGGCCTCTAAATCGTCGACTTGGGAGGAAGAAAAAGATAAAAAGGGTTACAGCCAAAGGGGGTTTTGGGTTCTATTTGTAAGGGGAAAAAGAAGAGTCGTACTCCAATTGGAGCTCAACTAAGAGTCCAACTCAACTTTGGATTTCAACAAACTTATCTTTTCAGTTTGGTGTGGCAGTAATGAGGGGAAAATTTGGAGAGATTGTGTCGGTACCCTCAGTATCGGGTACCCCCATGAACAGTAGAAAATCCTCCTAAGGACCTCGCCCGCTCCGTAGGGGTGAGCTCCGAAAGCGCCACATGTCTAGCGGGGCCGGGCCTCCCCTTTCCTTAGAGGTGAGCTCCGGGCCTGCCACGCGGCCAGTAGAGCCGGGCCTCGCCCTCTCTGCAGGGGCGAGTTCCGAGGACGCCACGCGTCCAGCGGGGTCGGGCCTCCCTTGTCCTCAGAGGCAAGCCCCAAGGGCGCCACACGTCCAGCGGGGTCGGACCTCCCATCTCCTCAGAGGCGAGCCCCAAGGGCGCCACGCGTCCAGCTTGGTTGGACCTCCCTTCTCCTCAGAGGCGAGCCCCGAGGGCGCCACGCTTCCAGCGGGGTCGGACCTATCTTCTCCACAGAGGCGAGCCCCGAGGGCGCCTTGTGTCCAGCAGGTGCCGGACCTCACCCCCTCTGCGGAGGTGAGCTCCGAGGGCGACACGTGTCCCGCGGTGCCGGACCTAACACCCTCCGCGGAGGTGAGCTCCGCGGGCGCCACGTGTCCCTCGGTGCCCGACCTCACCCCCTCCGCGGGTGACACGTGTCCCGCGGTGCCGGACCTCACCCCCTCCGCGGAGGTGAGCTCCGCGGCCGCCACGTGTCCCGCGTTGCTGGACCTCAGCCTCTCTGCGGAGGTGAGCTCCACGGGCGACACGTGTCCCGCGGTGCCGGACCTCATCCCTCCGCGGAGGTGAGCTCCGCAGGAGCCACATGTACCACGGCCCGGGGATGTGTCGACAGCGCACTTAGACAAATTAGAATTGGCTCATTTCAGCTATCTTTTTCCCATTCCCCACTATTTTTATGATTCTTTCTCCATATCTACTTCTTTTTAATGTTTCTCTATGTGAAAAATGTATGAATGCACGGATTTGAATTTGAGGGTGTTACAAACCTACCCCCCTTAAACTGAATCTCGCCGTCGAGATTCGATAGAGTAGAGAATAGATGAGGGAATTCTGCCTTGAGGTCTTCCTCACACTCCCATGTAGATTCAGCTTCCGTGTGATGGCTCCACTGTACCTTGCACCATCGAATCACTTTGTTCCTCGTGACCCTTTCCTTCACGTCCAAAATTTGGACAGGGTGCTCCACATAGGTCAGATCCTCTTGAAGCTCGAGCTCATCCATCGGTACTTGTTCTTCCGATACTCTTAAGCACTTCTTGAGTTGGGATACGTGAAACACGCCGTGTACGTCGGAGAGGTGCGTTGGCATCTCTAGTTGATAGGCTACTTCTCCTTGCTTGTCCAAAATCTTAAGTGGCCCGATGTAGCGAGGTGCTAATTTTCCCTTAGCATTGAACCGTCATAGCCTCGGATAGGCGATACCTTAAGGTACACGAAGTCTCCTACTTCGAAGGTCAATCTTCTTCGCCTATTGTCCGCATAACCTTTTTGTCATGACTAAGCAGCCTTCAAATTTTCTCGTATCGTTTGGACTTGCTTTTCGGTGTCTTGCAGCACTTCGGGTCCAAACACTTGGCTCTCTCTGGTCTCATTCCAGAACAGTGGCGTTCTACACCGTCTACCATACAATGCTTCGAAAGGTGACATCTTCAAGCTGGCTTGATAGCTGTTGTTGTAGGAGAATTCAGCATACGGCAAGCTCCTATCCCAACTACGCCCATATTTCAAGGCGCAAGCTCTCAACATGTCTTCCAAAATTTGATTTGTCCTCTCAGTTTGCCCGTCAGTTTGTGGGTGATAAGCGGAGCTGAAATTCAGCCGTGTACCCATGGTTTCATGCAGCTTCTTCCAGAACCTAGAGGTAAATTGAGAACCCCGATCTGAAACTATCCTCTTCGGAACTCCATGGCGACACACGATTTGCTCCATATACAGCTCGGCTAGTTCCTTGACACGGTACGTGGTTCTAACCGGAAGGAAATGGGCGGTTTTCGTCAATTGGTCCACAATAACCCAAATGGAGTCGTAACCTGACCAAGTACGTGGCAATCCGACAATGAAATCCATGCTGATGTCTTCCCACTTCCACTCGGGTACTTTCAACGGTTGCAACAGTCCAGCGGGTCTTTGATGTTTGGCCTTCACCCGTTGGCACGTGTCGCATAAGGCAACATATTCAGCTATGTCCCTTTTCATACCATCTCACCAATAGCAAGTTTTCAGGTCCTTGTACATCTTTGTACACCCGGGATGTATGGAATAAGGTGAGTCATGTGCCTCCTTTAATATCGTGTGGCGGATGTGCTTCACGTTAGGCACACAAACCCTTTTCCCTAACCAAAGCGTGCCTTTCTCGTCTTCCTTGAAATCCTTTTCTATGCCTGTCGGATTCTTTCCTTGATTTCCTTGATTTCCTCATCCGTTGCTTGGCCATCTCATATCTCTTGTTCCAGCGAAGAGTTGAGTTCTATCACTTCCATCCCGTTCAAGAACCCAAGATGTAACCGTTTGAACTCCTTGCGCAGCTCGGGCGGTATGTAACACCCCAAAATGTGTTAAAGAGGTGAATTTAAAATTTTTTGACGTAATGCATGTGGAAAAAAATTCAAACTAAAACTGGAATTCAAATTTGAATCAAAACAGAAAAGAAAAAGGAAAAAGAAAAAGAAAACGGCCAATGGGCCGAAACCCACCTCAGCCGGCCCAGCAGCCCACGGCTGTTTTCCCCCTTCCCCTCTCTCTGCCATGCGGGGCCCACCTGTCGGCACCTTCGTCTCGAACTGCCACCCGACCTTTTTCCCGCTCCGAGCAACCGCCGCGCGCCCCCGTCTGGATTCACCACCTGCGCCCACGATCTGCGGCCCCTCTCGGTGCAGCACGAACCCCACACTCCCCCGCCGCTCCCTCGCCCATATAAACACCAAGGTCCGCCCCTTTCTCTCCCCGATCGACTCGCCTCAGTTTCTGGTGAGCACCGAAGCTTCCACCTCCGTTTTCTTTCGATCTTCGTTCGTTTTCTCCGATCTAACGCGTGTAGTGCGTCCTGCCGCCGCCGGGGAGTCTTGCAGGTGAAGGAGACCCTGTGTTTTGCGCCCTAGACAAAGCTCTAGTGAGCACCGCTGAGCTTCCCCCTCGGACCTCATCGCCGACCGCCTTCCAGGGCCTCCGAGCTCAAGAAAACCCCAGAGGTGAGATCCCCTACTCCCCCACCTCCGAATTATGCAGAGAAAATGGTAGTCTAGGGCCGGTACATGAGATTCCAGGAAATTCCGGCGGGATCGCCGCCTCCCGCCGCCGCGCGCCGCCGGGCAGCACCGCCCGCACACGGCTAGGGCGACGTAGCCCTCTGTGGCCCGTCCATTTTAAATCGTGCGGATGAAAATAGAACTCCCGTGTGGCACCCTCACCTCGGGTGTCAGCATATGTTCGTGTCCTATGAAAAGGAAACATTTTAATGAAAAATAGGAACAGAGAGAATTATCAAAAGAATAGCCAATAAAGCCTTCAGAGAGCGCCGAAGGCAACTTCCGCGGCCAGCAGGCCACGTGGCGTGATCGGAGCTCATCCCTGCGAAGTGGGGAGAGGCCGCCGCCAAGCTGGCTACGTGGCAGGCTCGGGGCTCGTCTCCGCAAAGGGGAGAGGTCCGATCCTGTGGGACACGTGTTGCCCACGGAGCTAGCCTCTACGGAAGAAGCAAAGGCATTTCCGCAGGACACGTGTCATCCTCGGAGCTAGTCCTCGCGGAAATCAGAGGACCAGCCGCGCGGGATACGTGTCGATCTCGGAGCTAACCTGCGAGAGGTCCTGTTCTATTGGACACGCGTCACCACCGGAGCTTATCTCCGGGAGGTCTGTCGCTGCTGGACACGTGTCGACCGCGGGGCACGTCCCTTAGGAAAGGAGAAGGGGAAGACTGGCGCCAACACGTGGCGTGCGTGGAGCTCACCTCCGAAGAAGAGGGAGGTCTCGCACGTGACACGCGGTACAACCGGAGCTCGTCTATGTGGGAGAAGAGATACCAGGCTCGGAAGGACACGTGGAGCTTCCGGAGCTCATCACCGCGGAGGTAACGAGTCTGGAGCAGTTTTTACGCGTAAAGATACCGGTACGCAACAGAAACCGATCTAAACTCCACGATGTTACCGAAGATAAGACGTCAGGATCTAACAAAGATCTGAATAAGACTCTTATTCGGATACAATCAGATTAGGACTCTTCTCTTCCCGATTATAAATAGAACCCAAAACCTCTGGCCGAAACCATAAACTTCTCTTTCAACTCCTGAGCCGACGACTTAGAGCCCTAGCCCTAACTCGCCGAGCCAACCATCGCCGAAGCGCAACAAGCGAGATCATCGGAGAAGAACCGAGCGGTCTGGGGAGGACCTCGAAGACAAGAAGAGCGTGAGGTAGGACTTCGATACCACCTTACGACATCATTGTGTTCATCTTTGCATCTGTTCTTCAATTCCTTTCGAACCGAAGCCTTCTCGTGGGCAGATCACTCGATGATCAGTTTGATCTAAAGACAAGATCATCGCCACGTCCACCTTTGATCCGAACACCTCTGCCCATGCAAGCCATGCAAGAGCACAACAATCTAATAACAATAATAGGATAGCATGCATGTGCATCATCGCATCTAGTTTAAGGTTTGCGCATGATATTGATTGCTCTCAATCTTGTATGCGCGTGAATCCTACATAGCAGGACAGATCTAGGAAGCTGTCTACGACGAGCTGCAGCAACAAGGTTTTGAGAATCAAGAACAACCGGAACCGCAAGAACAAGGCAAGTGCTCCTTGACCATGTTGATCCTATGTTTCGGGTAAAACTGTTTTGTTTTGTGAAAAGGTGTGCGTACTGAGTCAAACATGATGGGAAACCCTTTTATAGGAGTTTACTAGTTTTGGTTAAACCACCCTTGTCGCCAGGGAAGTGTATGAGTCGGGTATGGTTTTTGCTTTATGCTTCGCTGAGTCCATGGGATTGGGAAGCAAGATAGATGTGTCTAGCTAACTGCACTCGTACTGATAATAAGTAACTGATGAGGTTAATGAACATGGATCGGAGGGAGATCTAGGCAAGCCTGGGTTTGTGAATGAGGTAGCATGAGATGGTGGTTTTACTTGTCGTAGATCTAAGGACCGGTTCATGCATGCACATGCCAGGATAACAGTGCCGCCACAAGGCTAAATATGGGTGCGGCTTAGCTGAGTAATTAGGTAAGTTGCTAGAGTGTTATGGACTGTGGAAGGCGCGGGGAATGGGAGTCGAGTGAGGACTGCCCTGGGAACTGCATGGCACAAGAGGGGGCCCGTGGGTGGGAGAATTGGAGATTCTAGCCTGCCGGTGAAACTTTAGTGAGTCCATACATCTAGTAACCCCTTTGTAAAGGCTATTTTGTGATCTCTTGACCATACACCGACGGATGTGTACTGGTATAATGGAGGTTCTGCAGTCGCCGACGGGTGACGAAATCACAAACTTGTGGGTAAAGAGGTGCAAATTTTGCAGAGTTATTAAAACTATCATGATAGCCGAGCTTACGGTCACGAGCACCTGTCTAAACTGCCATGATTAGATGGGATGGTTATTGGGATGGTTATTGGGAAGGTTCTTGGTTATGGTTATTGGTTTGGAACTGTTGAGTCTGGATGATGAGATGTTTGCATGACTGTTGAGTCATGACATGAGAATTTGGTCTCGGTATGAGACGAGGTTGATTTGTGAGATGAGATGGTAGCGAATACGAGGAGGTATTCGTGAGAATGAATAAAAGATTGGTTAATGTTTGGATGGAACACGGGAAGTGATGAAGGTATGTTGGTAATTTAATTCATGCTGGGATTACATTCATCTAAAGTTAAGTTGCTGTTTTATCATGGTTTTACAAGATTGCTTTTCTGCAAATAAGCCTTTTTATACCTACCTTGTTTATGAGCTGCATATCATGTGTTTTCCCGCACTTGCTGAGTACATCATTGTACTCAACCTTGCATTATTACTTCATCACCAGCAGCAGGAGAAGCCTACTATGAAGATCAAGTGGAACATTATGGCGTCTGATCTGTTCTCAACCTTGCATGTGGAGGTAGTAGAGATGGAGCCACTTCTGGTTAGTTTTGCTTCCGCATTAGTTTTTGCTTCCGCATTTAAATAAGGACTTCCACTGCATAGAAATAAGACTTCCGCTGTAAGCATGAGTCCAAGACTCATGAGGAATTGTAATAAACTCTGTTATTCGTGGTAATATATAATCTGAATTCAGTTTGTGGAATGTATGTGTATGTGTGAAGAACATCCTGGGCACACATATGCATTAGTTCTTGGTTCTGTGGTTATTCCCACAGAATTGAGGGCGTCACAGATTGGTATCAGAGCCACGGGTTGACAGTAGGTTACACGCGTAGGTAGAAAGCCGTAGATAGATAATAGAGATACGGGTTAACCCTAAGAAGGAGTTACAGGCATCCTAGGGTGAATAGCTTAGATTGGCCTTTAAAACCACCTTGACATAGGAAACCTTCCTTGAATAGGAGTTGAGTGGGCCCTTGTGATGATTATTTGTGAATATGTGCTTAGTGTGAGTTGTGGGACGTCTCAAAAACATTGTCCATATCCACACGTAAGAAGAAAGAGGTGTGAGATGTTTCGGCACTTGCTCACATCCTCATAAGGGCTAATATATATAGTCCCACTCACCTTGATGCATATAGTCGAAAGGACCTACCTAACCTTCTAACCTTCTATTCTTGACCTCTCTCACAGATGGTGAGAGGAAACGCCGGCCGAAGGAACGTCCGTGACAACCAAGAGGATGATCACGAGGAAGTTCCCGTTAACCCCGGAGCTGGCAAGAACAACCTAGAAAGGTTGATGGCCATGCAAAACCAGCTTATGCAAACCATGATCCAAACTTTGGGTCAGTTGTAGGCCAACCAAAACCCCGTTCCGGCACCACCGCCAGCACCACCGCCGGCTCATAACAGGTTGGGAGAATTCATGAGAACTCGACCACCCACCTTTGCTCAAACTAGTGACCCCATGGAGGCCGATGATTGGTTGAAATCCATGGAGAAGAAGCTCGCCATTGTTCAGTGCAACGACCGAGAGAATGTTCTCTTCGCGTCGCACCAACTTATGGGAGCTGCTGCTGACTGGTGGGATGCCTTGAGCAACGCCCATGCCAACCCGGAGACAATCACTTGGACTGAGTTCAAGGAAAGTTTCCGCTCTCACTACATCCCTGTCGGTGTAATGATGCTCAAAAGGCAGGAGTTTGAAGGTCTCCGCCAAGGACAGAAAAGTGTGAACGAATATCTCAACAAGTTCATACAACTGTCCCGGTATGCCCCCGAAGATGTCAACTCAGATCAGAGGAAGCAGTACCTGTTCATGAGAGGGTTGAACAATGAGATCCAAGTTCAGCTCCTCAACAATGACTACGTAAGCTTCCAGAAGCTAGTTGATAAGGCTATTGTGGTGGAAAACAAGATCCGAGAGATCGAGCGAGAGTACAAAAGGAAGATGCCATACCAGCCCCAAGGGAGCAACGTATGACCTAGATACATGCCCCCTGCACCGCAGTATGGATCGACCACTCCTACGAACCGCCCTGGTCAGCCACCACAGCAACGATTCATTGCACCGGCACCTCGTGTGCCCATGCCTCCTTCACCCCGACCCAACAATGGCGCTCCTGTTCAAAACCCCCGCCCCAACGTACCTGCTGCCGTAGGCAACAGGGCATGCTTTGCATGCGGGGAAGTAGGCCACTTCGCTAATTAGTGCCCGAGGAGAGGCCCTGGACAGCAAGGTAACGTGCCCAAGCAGAACCAGCGACCAAACGGAGGGGACAACAAAGGGAACCGTGGACCGCAGAACTATGCTCGTGGCCACGTTAACCATGTCACTGCTGAGGAAGCACAACAGGCTGAGGATGTCGCAATTGGTATGTTCCTTGCCAACTCCAACCCAGCCACAATTTTATTTGATTCCGGAGCATCGCATTCTTTCATATCATCCGAATATGTTGCCAAGCATCATCTACCCGTATCCCACTTAGAATGTGCTCTGTTAGTTAATTCTCCCGGAGGAGAAATGAGGACTAATATAGTATGTCCTAAAGTAAGCCTTAAAATAAGGGGGGTAGACTTCCTTGCCAACCTTATTGTTTTGGACTCCCACGGGATTGACATCATACTCGGAATGGACTGGTTAAGCAAGCACAATGGAGTAATCCAATGTGCTGAAAGGAGCGTGCTGTTGACAAACGAACACGGTATTCATGTCGAGTTTGAGTCAGCCCAGCAAGCAACCGAACGGGCAGATTTGAACCATGTCGAAGGAACAACATTGGACAGCATTCCAGTGGTTCAGGAATTTTCGGGCGTGTTCCCGGAAGAGCTCCCGGGAATGCCACCTGACTGGGACGTCGAGTTTGCCATAGATATGGTACCCGGAACTGCACCTATAGCTAAGAGACCATATAGGATGCCCGTCAACGAGTTAGTTGAACTCAAGAAGCAAATTCAAGAACAGTTGGAGAAGGGTTTTATCCGTCCAAGCTCGTCACCATGGGGAGCTCCGGTACTCTTCGTGGACAAGAAGGACGGAACCCAAAGAATGTGCGTGGACTACAGATCTCTTAACGAGGTGACAATCAATAATAAATACCCTCTGCCCTGTATAGAGGACCTGTTCGATCAAATGAAAGGAGCCCAGGTATTCTCCAAGATTGATCTTCGGTCGGGACATTTCCAGCTGAAGATTAAGCCCTCCGATATACCTAAGACAGCCTTTCGGACACGGTATGGTTAATATGAATATACCGTTATGTCTTTTGGATTGACGAATGCACCCACATACTTCATGTACCTTATGAACAAGGTTTTCATGGAGTACTTGGACAAGTTCGTCGTGGTTTTCATCGATGACATTATGGTGTATTCAAAAAGTAAGGAGGAGCATGAAGAACATTTGAGATTGACCTTGCAGAAGTTGCACGAGCATCAGTTGTATGCCAAGCTCAACAAGTGTCAATTTTGGCTAAAGGAAATATCTTTCCTAGGCCACATCATCTCCAAGGAAGGGGTATCGGTTGATCCTGGAAAGGTGAGAGATGTTCTGAAGTGGGACCAACCGAAGAGCGTGAGGGATATTTGGAGTTTCCTTGGGATGGTAGGATACTATCGGTGCTTCATTAAAGACTTCTCTAAAATAGCAAAACCTATGACAGAGTTTCTAATGAAGGGAAAAATCTTTCAATGGACACAAGCCTGCCAAGAAAGTTTTGAGGAACTCAAGAAAAGGCTAACCACAGCACCAGTTCTGGTATTGCCAGACGAAAGCAAGAGCTTTGACATATATTGTGACGCATCCAGACAAGGGCTCGGGTGTGTACTCATGCAGGAAGGACAAGTGGCAGCCTATGCCTCACGACAATTAAAGAAGCACGAGCTTAACTATCCTACGCACGACTTGGAGTTAGCAGCAGTGGTGCATGCATTGAAGATTTGGAGACATTATATCCTTGGTCATCGATGTGAGATCTATACGGATCATAAAAGCCTCAAGTACATATTTACACAAACGGACTTGAATTTGAGGCAACGTCGATGGTTAGAACTCATCAAGGACTATGATGTAGGAATCAACTACCACCCCGGGAAGGCCAATGTAGTAGCGGACGCATTGAGCAGAAAGGGAGCATGCCACCAACTCACGGTTCGGGAGCTACCACCCGAACTACGTAAGGAGTTCGAATGGTTACACCTCGGATTCTTGAATAACATGGAAATAATGGAGATCCACTCCTCATTGGAACAAGAAATAAGGAAGGGCCAAGCAACGGACGAGGGGATCAAGGAGCTCAAGGAAAGAATCCGACAAGGGATAGAGAAGGATTTTAAGGAGGATGAAAAGGGTACGCTTTGGCTAGGAAAAAGGATTTGTGTGCCAAACATAAGACACCTTCGCGACATGATATTGAAGGAGGCACATGATTCACCCTATTCCATACATCCAGGGAGCACCAAAATGTACAAGGATTTGAAAACTTGCTATTGGTGGGATGGTATGAAGAGGGATATAGCCGAATACGTTGCCCTATGCGACACATGCCAACGGGTAAAAGCCGAACATGAAAAACCCGCTGCATTGCTGCAACCTTTGAGAATACTCGAATGGAAATGGGAGGACATCAGTATGGACTTCATCGTCGGATTACCACGTACTCAGTCAGGATACGACTCCATCTGGGTCATTGTGGACCGGTTGACGAAAACCGCCCATTTTCTTCCGGTAAAGACCAGTTACAACGTTGCACAATTGGCAGAGTTGTACATGGAGCAGATCGTGTGCCGTCATGGAGTCCCGGAGAGGATAGTCTCAGATCGAGGATCTCAGTTTACCTCTAGATTCTGGAGGAGGCTGCAGAAAGCCATGGGGACACGACTGGATTTTAGCTCCGCCTATCACCCATAAATAGATGGGCAAACCGAAAGGACGAACCAAATTTTGGAGGACATGTTGAGAGCTTGCGCCTTAAAACGTGGGCGTAGTTGGGATAGGAGTTTACCGTATGCCGAGTTCTCCTATAACAACAACTATCAAGCTAGCTTGAAGATGTCGCCTTTTGAAGCCTTATATGGTAGACGGTGTAGAACGCCACTGTTCTGGAACGAAACTGGAGAGAACCAGGTGTTTGGACCCGAAGTACTACAAGAAGCTGAAAAGCAGGTCCAAACGATACGGGAGAACTTAAAGGCTGCTCAGTCACGACAGAAAGGCTATGCGGACAATAGGCATAGAAAGTTGACCTTTGAAGTAAGAGACTTCGTATACCTTAAGGTATCGCCTATCCGAGGCCAACGACGTTTCAACGTCAAAGGCAAGCTAGCACCTCGCTACATCGGACCCTTTAAAATTTTGGACAAGCGAGGAGAAGTAGCCTATCAACTAGAGCTCCCAAACCACCTCTCCGACGTACATGACGTGTTTCATGTATCCCAGCTCAAGAAGTGCTTGAGAGTACCAGAAGAACAAGTGTCAATGGGAGATCTTGAACTTCAAGAGGACCTGACTTACGCAGAACACCCTGTCCGAATTTTGGATGTAAAAGAAGGGTCACCCGAAACAAGGTAATTCGATGGTGCAAGGTACAATGGAGCCATCACACTGAAGCTGAAGCCACATGGGAACGTGAAGAGGATATCAAGGCGGAATTCCCCCATCTATTTTCTACAAATGAATCTCGAGGGCGAGATTCAATTTAAGGGGGGTAGATTTGTGACACCCTCACCTCGGGTGTCAGAATATGTTCGTGTCCTATGAAAAGGAAACATTTTAATGAAAAATAGGAACAGAGAGAATTATCAAAAGAATAGCCAATAAAGCCTTCAGAGAGCGCCGAAGGCAACTTCCGCGGCCAGCAGGCCACGTGGCGTGATCGGAGCTCATCCCTGCGAAGTGGGGAGAGGCCGTCGCCAAGCTGGCTACGTGGCAGGCTCGGGGCTCGTCTCCGCAAAGGGGAGAGGTCTGATCCTGTGGGACACGTGTTGCTCACGGAGCTAGCCTCTGCGGAAGAAGCAAAGGCATTTCCGCAGGACACGTGTCATCCTCGGAGCTAGTCCTCGCGGAAATCAGAGGACCAGCTGTGCGGGATACGTGTAGATCTCGGAGCTCACCTGCGAGAGGTCCTGTTCTATTGGACACGCGTCACCACCGGAGCTTATCTCCGGGAGGTCTGTCGCTGCTGGACACGTGTCGACCGCGGGGCACGTCCCTGAGGAAAGGAGAAGGGGAAGACCGGTGCCAACACGTGGCGTGCATGGAGCTCACCTCCGAAGAAGAGGGAGGTCTCACTCGTGACACGTGGCACAACCGGAGCTCATCTCTGTGGGAGAAGAGATACCAGGCTCGGAAGGACACGTGGAGCTTCCGGAGCTCATCACCGCGGAGGTAACGAGTCTGGAGCAGTTTTTACGCGTAAAGATACCGGTACGCAACAGAAACCGATCTAAACTCCACGATGTTACCGAAGATAAGACCTCAGGATCTAACAAAGATCTGAATAAGACTCTTATTCAGATACAATCAGATTAGGACTCTTCTCTTCCCGATTATAAATAGAACCCAAAACCTCTGGCCGAAACCACAAACTTCTCTTTCAACTCCTGAGCCGACGACTTAGAGCCCTAGCCCTAACTCGCCGAGCCAACCATCGCTGAAGCGCAACAAGGGAGATCATCGGAGAAGAACCGAGCGGTCTGGGGAGGACCTCGAAGACAAGAAGAGTGTGAGGTAGGACTTCGATACCACCTTACGACATCATTGTGTTCATCTTTGCATCTGTTCTTCAATTCCTTTCGAACCGAAGCCTTCTCGTGGGCAGATCACTTGATGATCAGTTTGATCTAAAGACAAGATCATCGCCACGTCCACCTTTGATCCGAACACCTCTGCCCATGCAATCCATGCAAGAGCACAACAATCTAATAACAATTATAGGATAGCATGCATGTGCATCATCGCATCTAGTTTAAGGTTTGCGCATGATATTGATTGCTGTGAATCTTGTATGCGCGTGAATCCTACATAGCAGGACAGATCCAGGAAGCTGTCTACGACGAGCTGCAGCAACAAGGTTTTGAGAATCAAGAACAACCGGAACCGCAAGAACAAGGCAAGTGCTCCTTGACCATGTTGATCCTATGTTTCGGTAAAACTGTTTTGTTTTGCGAAAAGGTGTGCGTACTGAGTCAAACATGATGGGAAACCCTATTATAGGAGTTTACTAGTTTTGGTTAAACCACCCTTGTCGCCAGGGAAGTTTATGAGTCGGGTATGGCTTTTGCTTTATGCTTCGCTGAGTCCATGGGATTGGGAAGCGAGATAGATGTTTCTAGCTAACTGCACTCGTACTGATAATAAGTAACTGATGAGGTTAATGAACATGGATCGGAGGGAGATCTAGGCAAGCCTGGGTTTGTGAATCAGGTAGCATTAGATGGTGGTTTTACTTGCCGTAGATCTAAGGACCGGTTCATGCATGCACATGCCAGGATAACAGTGCCACCACAAGGCCAAATATGGGTGCGGCTTAGCTGAGTAATTAGGTAAGTTGCTAGAGTGTTATGGACTGTGGAAGGCACAGGGAATGGGAGTCGAGTGAGGACTCCCTGGGAACTGCATGGCACAAGAGGGGGCCCGTGGGTGGGAGAACTGGAGATTCTAGCCTGCCGGTGAAACCTTAGTGAGTCCATACATCTAGTAACCCCTTTGTAAAGGCTATTTTGTGATCTCTTGACCATACACCGACGGATGTGTACTGGTATAATGGAGGTTCTGCAATCGCTGACGGGTGACGAAATCACAAACATGTGGGTAAAGAGGTGCAAATTCTGCAGAGTTATTAAAACTATCATGATAGCCGAGCTTACGGTCACGAGCACCTGGCTAAACTTCCACGATGAGATGGGATGGTTATTGGGATGGTTACTGGGAAGGTTCTTGGTTATGGTTATTGGTTTGGAACTGTTGTGTAAGGGCCTCAGTTTTTGACACACATTTGCAGTGTTCATCACCACACCACACACCTCATTTGAGGAAGGATGATGAACACAAATGAAGAGCAAGTAACAATTATCAACATGCTCATTAGAGAACAAACTCACACATTGCCAAAGTGGTATTTCACACATGTGATATAAGGGGGCTGGACATATGAAAACTCCTATACATTGTTAAGGATGTCCATGCCAAGTTTGACCCAAATTCAAAACCTTTTTGAGGTCATTTTGGGTATAGTTAGGAAGAGGGCAGTTTGAAACCATATTCAAATTCAAACTGTTTTTATCCCATGAATTTAAAAGTGGGAGGCATATTCTTACTCAGCACATTTTTGTGAGCCCACACACCAATTTTCACTCCATTTGGAGTTGATCTTGACATGAGCTAAGTGGGACAAATTCAAACTTCATTTGAATTCAAAACTGCACTTGTGCTGAAATTCACTCAAACCAAACCCAATTTGAACCTTGATCAATTCAAATGGTTCATGGGTGAATAATTTGAATTACCAGGGGTACTATGGGGTTCACTGTTTACAACAGTGATTAGGAGTAAATTTCAGAAGTTAAAACTGGAAGTGGGTCCCACATGTCAGCCTCTACTTCAACACAAACCGAGTGAAACACAGCTCAATCGGTTCCCGGGTGCAGTGTGCGCGCGCCACCGGGGGGCAGCCGGCGCCAGATCCTGCTGCGCGCCCCAAGCCGGAGACCGGTCGCCGGGCTACTTATCCCCTCCCCGGCGTGCTCCTATCGCCCACTTCCCCGAGCTGCCGACATATTCGGCCTGTTCTTCCACTGCAACCGCCGCCGCTCGAGGTCACGCTCGATCAAGCCCGATCACTCGCGAGCACAGCCTCCTCCACTGCAAAACGGCACCGGGAGATTGTAAGCAACCTCCTAGGCACCGTGTTGGCCAGTGAGCAAGCGTCCTCGAGCTGTACCGAAACGTTTCTCCGGCGAACCAAGCATCGCCGCCGATCGGGCTCTCGTGGACAGCACAGCACAGCCGTTGTCACGTCCTCTTCTCTACACAAGAAAGGTGTGTGATTGTATGTAGATGGAGTAGCCGAAAGCCGTTTGGCGATTGATCAACCCTCGGCCGAGAATTTCCAAATTTACTCTTGATCAGTTCATAAGGACCGAGCTCACCTTCGGGTGAAATTCGTGCTCTATGCACGAGGGTTGGATGGGCTCGTTACCTAGTAGCTTCTACGCACGATAGCGCCCACGCTCGAACTGGAATTAGAGAAAACCATCGAGAATCGGCCATGATATGGCTGTTTTCCCTGCCGCCATGGCTGAACACCTCGGCTCACCGTCGAGAGCATAGTTGCCGGTATTCCTAGCTTCCACCCAGTCCGGGTTCGTGTTTCCTACGCTCTACTGATGCTCTCCGACCGATTCCCGGTCGATTTGGTGCACGAGAGAGCGGGACCAACCTCACCGGAACCATAGCAGGTGCTGTCACCGGTGCGCACGGGTTTCCTGTCATCGCCGGCGGCCGGCGACCCCACCATCGAGTCCAGGGGGTCAGTAAAGGTGCAGGCGGCGAGTTTCGGGCCGGGGGGTGGCCGGGAACTCAGTTCCTGCGAGGGTCGCCGGAGATCGCCGCCGCCACGCAGTTGGCGCGAGGAGGGAGACGACGCACTGTGTGCGGGGCCCACAAGCCAGAGTTTAAACTTTTTCCCGAATTTCAGTTTCAGTTCAAACTTCAAATCCTCATAACTTTGGCTAGAAAGCTCCAAATTGAGTGAACCAAATTTTTCTGGATTCAGCTCTCTGAGTACTTTCCAGCAAATCAAGTTTCACTTCCTGAAATTCCTTAATTCTCCAGAATTAAATCCACAAATTTAAATTGTTTGGACTTTTAACTGGAGAATCCTGTGGAGGAAAATTCTGAAATTTTGCTGGGATATTCACCAATATATCCCTGAACCACCATAAAAATTTCAGACCCATTGGAGCTCATTTGTCCACCTAATGGTGTGATTAGTGAAACTGTTCCAGAGAAAATAGAAAATGTTCAGAAACATTTTCAGAATTTTCTCTGAAATTGTTTAGCTCATATCTTTAGTTAGGAACTTCCAAATTAAGTGAGACCAACTCCATTAGAACCCTCTGAAAATCTAGTTTTCAGAAAGTCATAGTTTGTTTCATGAAAAACCCTATAACACCCTAAGAGTTCCAATTAAGGTCAAGGACATAATTAATTGTGGAGGGCTCAAATGAGCTTTACTGCAACTAAAACTTGACCAAATCTCTGTTTAGGTTGTAACCAAGCCCCAGTAAAAGTTTCACAGTTATTGGGTCTGTCTAGCAAGGATTATAGACTTCACAACTTCAAACTTAATACAAATGCATTTAAATTGATACATGTATTCCTTCCACCATGTAGTCGCTAAGGTCGAGGAGGAACCCGAAGTCCTAGACATAGTAACTCCGGAGGAGCAGCTAGCCTACGACCAAGAGCAGCAAGGCAAGCTCCGGTTTGCATTAACCTTTTTATAAATGTTTATTGTTTTGAGCACATCTTTGATTACTTTATTCTTTGCATTAGAGTCCTGTTTGGAAACCCAACTGCATAGCCAAGAAAACCATGGGTTGGGTTTAGGATTGCAAACCCCGTTAGCTACTGCAATGCTAATATAGAGTAGGATTCGGTACAAGTCGAGTAGTTGGAACTACTCATGAGCATAGGCTAGGGGCACTCGACTCGGGTAGAGATAGCACATGATATACATGGCAAGAAAGATGAGACCGAGCGGAGAGTAAGGGCAACAGGACTTTGGGGCCTGTGAGCTATAGCTCCGCTTGTGTCGATTGAGGACCGAGCCATGTGCGGGCCTGTTGAACAAGCTAGAACAGTACCGAAGACCTACCGGCTATATTGGAACCGGGAAACTGATGTAACTCGGGTAGCTGGGTGTTGAGGCATAGCTGGTCGTTCAGAGGGTAGGTTGAGAGCTCGAGGTGTAAATCGGCTGGCGGCACTGAGATGCGCGTGCAGAGACCTCTTGCTCGGGACGATTGGACCGGTTCAACATTTGGCTAATGGGTGAAAGGTAGTCGCGTACGGCGTCCGTGATGGTTGTTGTAGGCAACATCGAGTACGGGCGTACGTGACGGGTTGTTCGGGTAACCCTGCAGGTGTAAATCGATTATAATCGCCGTCCCTCGCGGTCAGTGAGTACTACTTGTTCACTGTACCATGACAAAGAAAGAACAGGCTAGTTACATGTTAAAACATTGCTGATTGAAAGATGAACTTGATTGCTAATGACTTGTTGTAGTTTAGAGCTAACTAAAGTTCATTTCAACTTTGGGCAAAGTACATGAGAGAAATGCGTTTCTTGTTTGATTGCGGCTCTCTCATGTACCTTAGCGTAAGGTTCTTCACAACCTACTGCTAAAACTTAAAACTAAGGTTCTACTAATTAGGCGAGTCCTTGCTAATGATTTTCACCTCATGTAACCCATTACCCTCATGTAGAAGTTCCATGTTTAGGTGAGACGGGTCAGACTTGCTGAGCCTTCGTGCTCACTGCTTGTGTTTGAAGCTTTTGCAGGGTTTTATGAGGAAGGGACTCCCGAGGAGGAAACGGAACCCCAGGAGGGGAACCCCGTCGAGTGGGAGTCGTGCAAGTCGCAGAGTTAGTGTGTGTGTGTGCTAGCAAGGACACGTTCAAGGGCTGAACGTGCACTTGATGCCTAGTCTACGCCCGTGAGTGTAGACTGAACTTATTTTGATGTAAACATGTTCATAAACTTGTTTATGTAATAAAATTTCGCTTCCGCTTTGTACCTTTGACGTGTGTTATCCGGTGCTGTGCAACGCAGCACCCCTCAGCGTGATCCTGGCTCGACAAGACCAATGGGGTCGTGTCAGCGTGGTATCAGAGCTCGCTTGAGGTTTAACACAGTACAAAGGTCTTCTTTTTCAAAAATCCAGTGACGAACGAGTTAGTAGCCCATATAAGGATGTTATTAGTGTACAGGAAGTGGCATACTAAACTATTTTGTCTATGTCGGAAAATCGTGTATCTTGGGACGTTTATGTCTTGGGGGGTATACGTAAGCGCTGTCCACCAGTGGGCACAAGCTGAAGGGTGGAGCCCCACGGGTGGCAGGTAACCCGACCCGCTTTGATATCCTCTACGACTCTTCATGTCGTTTGGGGTATTCGAGCAACGTCTATCCCTGGCGTGCGTGGTGCAACTTGGGAGACCCCGTCACATGGTCTGAAACGTGAACACGTAACTCAAGGCGTGTTTGGCTTGAGAACATCCGGGCGAGTGATGACGGCCGGTTGTACGAACTGTATGGCTTTCGGGCTCGGTGTGCAGCCGAGTCTGACGATTGCTTGAGTTTCTGCAGATAGCCTGACCACGAAACGGTAGGCGTGTAGCATCCGTGTGCGAGTGACGTTTAGTGCCACTAAAATAATGAAGCCGGCTATGTCCGGTATAGGATTTTCTTTGTGAGGACGTAGTACCGACATAATCTGATGACGCATCGACGTTACACCCCATTAAATGAACAACTTCATTTAAAACTTGAAGGTTTTGATCTAAAGTAGTAAAACTTGATGTAACTCCTTCCCTTGAACAAGATATTCAAAGTTTACAAGTTTTCAACTTATAGGTTGTTAAGGACAGAGCACTCTGTTTTTAGCTGAATCAAGGCTGAAGTTAATCAGAGGTTAGAGGGTGAGTTCTTTCGAGGTTGGGGTCATATGATACATTTCTGGAAAGCTTTGGAAGAGCTTTACAACTCTTCTGTTGAGGTCCGAAGGTGTTTCATCACTTAACCAATCGAAAAATGCAGTGGAGTTGAAACTGTCCAGAAAACAGGACAGAGTAAAGACTCTCTGTAAACTCTCTGTAAATTAAGCATAACTTCCTGCTTAAAAATCCAAAAATAGAAAATGAGGTAGTTCTGTAAAGCTTATGAGATGGGTTACAACTTTGTAACAGAAAGTTTTTTCATATTAGAAACAGAATTAACTGGAATTCTTGGATTAAATCAGTACCTAAAGCAGGGAGGTGCTGTCCAGAATTCTCCAGAAATTCTGTTAACTTTAACATCTCATAACTTTTGAACCAGGACAGATCTTAGGCCAAGAAAATACTTTCTATAAAGATATTGGAGTTAGCTTTAGCTTTGATGTTGAGCTCCAGAACTATTTTTGCCTTTAACATGGTCTAAATCAGGTGGAAATTGAAACTGGTCAGGGCTGTCATGGGAACAGCAGATCAGCAGTCAAATTTGTTTAAAAATTTGAACTATGTTTCCAAGTTTTATGGGTTCAATGACATGTCTTATGTTATAACTCAGAGGTTTACTTTTTAAATAAATATTTGACATTTCTCAAATATATTTTTACAGATGACAGCATATAAGCAATTGGAGAACGGGTGGGTGATGTCCCACTGTTCTCACCGTAGCGGCTACCCGGAAGCATTGTGGCAAATGCTCCAATATTTCAGTTACAACAAGAGGCCGCAGTACTTCGCCAAGGAAGAAGGCAAAGAGGGGAACAAGACATGGACGATCCATGTCGAAGTCCCTGCAGGACCTACGCCACCCGTTTGGGTGCCGTTCACCGTCACGGTGAGAGGAAGACAACCGGAAGGGATGTGGCAAGTGGAAGCCCGTGACACCATGTCACGTTTCTGCCAACTACATGTGCAGGCTATGGAGGGCACTCCATACGCGCTCGTTCCGGTGGAGGGACGGGCTCAGCATGTGTGAGAAGAGAGGTACCTGGAGGCAACGGACACGAGTTGCCCAAGGTACAACCCCGCGGAGGCAAATCTCAGCCTCCAGATGAGGGCGGGAAACGCTGTGATGGACAGCTAAGCTGTCCATACGGAGCATCTCGCCACCAAGCTCAAGGGGAGCACAAGCCAGGGGGATCATTTCGAGAGTGCTCACAGCGCACTCCGTAATGTGCTCCTTCCGACGATTAAGCGACTGAATGAACAACACAATCAGTTGCATCGTCTGAAGAAGGCGAAGAAGAAAAGACGTGTTGACATCGCGGCGTTGCAAGAGCTGGTGCAGACCCTAACCCAGCAGAATGAGGACCTTGCTCAAGAGCGGGACGACGCCATTGAGGAAGGACAAAGCTAGGAAGAGGACTACAACCAGGCTATGGATGAGGTGCATGCTTCGCAGGACCTCGTGCCTCCGGTATTGGGCATACCGGCGGTCTTGGGCCTTCCAGCAATGGGAGAACCCGGGATGGGTGAAGAGGTGGTAGATCCAGAGCCACCAGCAGAGGTACCGGAGGAGGACGACCCGCAGGAGGTCGAGTTCTACTCCGAGTAGGGGGTTACAGTTGCCATGTAGGGCAGCCAGGGTAGTGTAGCCCAAATTTTGTAATCGGTGACATGTCGTGTAGGCAGTAGCGTATGTATAGGTAGTGACGACATGAGCACGACTTCTTGGAGACCCGAGAATAATGCATCTCGTATAAAGTTTAGGCTTTATCAATATATGTGAATGTTGTGCAAATTAATCATGTGTCACATCAATACCTACTGTTGCATATGGAATTTTAAATATGACATGTGCTAATCGCTGCTGTTTTGAATTTCAGAATGACTCGTACTCGTGCCAACCCGGACGTTGGGGGTACTAGCCAAGGGGGAGAGACCTCCCAACCGCCTCCCGAGGACTCCTCGGGACAGCAGCAGCAACAGAAACAGAAAACACCACCACCGCCACTGCCAACGGTTACATTGGCCGACATCGTGGCGGCAATGGTGGGTTCTCATCAGCAGCACACGGAATTGCTGCAGACTCTCATCACCAATACGTCTCGCCCAGAGAGACGTCAAGACCGTGAGGAGCGTCAACAGAGCTCCTACTCCGACTTCCTGGCGACTCATCGCCCGGTATTCTCAAGGGCGGATGAACCACTTGACGCGGACAACTGGCTCCGCACCATATAGATGAAGTTCGGGCTGCTCCAGATAAGCGAGCAGCGCAAGACTCAGTTCGCGGTCCAGCAGCTCCAAGGATCCGCGAGTGCGTGGTGGGCCAACTTCTGTGCTTCACAACCCACCGACCGAGTGATGACCTGGACGGAGTTTCGGACAGCCTTCAGGGCCTATCATATACCGCCAGGTTTAATGAAGAGAAAGACGCAGGAGTTCCTGCACCTGCAGCAAGGGAGCCGGAATGCGCTGGAATATTCCAGGGCGTTCAACGATCTCGCGCTTTACGTGTCATATCACGCAGATACTGACGAGAAGCGGCAGGACCACTTTTACAAGGGGCTTAACCCGCTCCTGAAGGACAAATTGGCGATGTTCAATCGCGGCAGCCTCAACGACATCATTGATGCTGCGATTGTTCAGGAGGACTCCGGCAAGGAGTTAGCGGCGGCGGAACGAAAGCGAAGCGCGCCGCAGAGCAGCGGAGAAGGAGGCAGTTCTTCTCAGAAGTTTCGGATGGTGAATCGCCCACCATCAGGTCCACGCTGGCAGCCACCACAGCGGTCGATGCCGTTCCGCAGTCGACCGTACTTTTCACCGGCATTCAGGCCGGCACTGCCAGTACCACCGCAACAACAACAGCAGCAGCGGGCGATGCCGCGTGCGTTTGCACCTCAGCAACGCATGTCGGGCTTTCGTCCACCGAGCACTCCATCAGCAGCGGCCACATGTTACAAGTGTGGTCGTCCAGGACACTTCGCGAGCAGTTGCCCGGAGAGGCAAGGCGGCGGAGTGGAACCACAGTTTCCGGGGAGGAATCAACCCCGGAACCCTACTAATGCGCGGCGGGCAAACCCTAGGCCCGGCACCGTCCACCAGCTTGCCATTGAGGACGTGCCGTAGGGCGAGCCAATCCTTGCGGGTATGTTCCAACTCCACCAGCATCCCGCTATAGTACTATTTGATTCAGGCGCCACGCATAGCTTCATTAGCCAAGCTTTCATTGATAAATATAGCTTGCAAATACTACCCACCGATAGTCATTATGTGATCTGTTCACCGGGTGGGAAAATTTCAGCAAGCATGATGGTCCCAAAAGCGCCATTGTGCTTAAAGGGTAGAGTTTACCCTACGTCTCTCATAATCTTAAAGGGACAAAAGGTCGATGTCATCTTAGGGATGTCGTGGTTAACCCGCCACGGCGCTGTTTTAGACACCGTCCTCCGAGTCGTGAACCTGAACTCAGAAGTGCACGAGTCTCACTCATTATTTCTGGACAGTCCAGAAATAAAACTTCCAATTGTCTATCAAGCCACAACCATCAGATTGGAAGATATTCCAGTGGTCCGAGAGTTCCCTGACGTATTCCCGGATGATTTGCCGGGGATGCCACCTGATAGAGAGGTGGAGTTCAAGATTGAACTTGCACCGGGAACCATGCCAGTATCCCGAAGGCCGTACAAGATGGCGCCCAAGGAGTTGGCTGAACTGAAGACTCAGCTCACGGACCTCCTGGAGAAGGGTTTTATTAGGCCGAGCTCCTCACCATCGGGCTGTTCGGCATTATTTGTCAAGAAGAAGGATGAGACGTTGCGGCTTTGCGTGGACTATCGTCCACTAAATGCCGAAACCATCAAGAACAAGTACCCGTTGCCACGGATCGACATGTTGTTGATCAGTTGGTCGAAGCAAAGGTCTTTTCCAAGATGGACTTAAGATCCGGGTACCATCAGATTAAGATAAGGGCGGAGGACATTCCAAAGACAGCTTTCTCGACAAGGTACGGACTTTATGAGTACCTGGTCATGTCCTTCGGCCTCACCAATGCTCCAGCTCACTTCATGTACTTGATGAACTCGGTATTCATGCCGGAGCTGGACAAGTTTGTCGTGGTCTTCATCGACGACATCCTGGTATATTCCAAGTCGGAGGAAGATCACAAGAAACATCTGCATATAGTCTTACAACGGCTGCGGGATCACAAGTTATACGCAAAATTCAGCAAATGCGAGTTTTGGATATCGCAAGTGCCTTTCCTCGGGCATATCATCTCAGCGGAGGGTGTCGCTGTAGACCCGAGCAAGATCACTCAAGTGCTGAATTGGAAATCCCCGAGAACTGTTCACGAGGTACGGAGTTTCCTCGGGCTCGCGGGATATTATCGGAGGTTCATTCCGAACTTCTCGAAGATTGCCAAGCCAATGACAGAGCTGCTGAAGAAGGATACCAAATATGTTTGGAGTCCAGCATGTGAAGCAGCATTCAAGTCTTTAGTCAAACACATGACATCAGCACCGGTTTTGGCGCAGCCAGACACAACAAAACCGTTCGATGTGTACTGCGATGCATCCGGCATTGGGCTCGGATGTGTGCTGATGCAAGACCGAAGAGTGGTCGTGTATGGATCACGGCAGCTTAGAAACCATGAGCAAAATTATCCAACTCACGATTTGGAGCTCGCTGCTGTGGTACTTGCACTGAAAATGTGGAGGCACTACCTACTCGGTAACCTCGTACATTTGTATACCGACCACAAAAGCCTCAAGTACATATTCACTCAGAAGGAGTTGAACATGAGGCAGCGAAGATGGTTAGAATTGATAAAGGATTACGAAATAGAGATCCATTATCATCCGGGTAAGGCAAACGTAGTGGCGGATGTGCTGAGCCGCAAGTCACACATCAACAGTCTGACCATCACACCGTTGGAAGAGAGCGAACCACCACTACATGTGATTCCACACTGAGCTCTCTACAACCTAGCTTTGATCCCCACCATCCGTGAAGAGATAAAGGATGCTCAGAAACATGACAAGGGCATGTCGCATTTACGGAGATGTGTAGACAGTGGGGAGCTGAAATGTTTCCGGAAGGACGGAGACGGCGTCCTATGGTTCAAGGACCGGATCGTCGTACCCCAAAACCCGGAATTACGGAAGAAAATCTTTGATGAGGCTCACTTATCAAAGTTTTATATTCACCCTGGCAGCAACAAAATGTATCAAGAACTCAAAAACAAGTTTTGGTGGACACGGATGAAGCGAGAGATTGCAAAATACGTGTCCGAGTGTGATACATGTCGAAGGGTGAAGGCAGACCACATGCGGAAACCGGGACTGCTACAACCACTGGGCATTCCTGCCTGGAAGTGGGAGGACGTGAGCATGGATTTTATCGTCGGTTTACCCACCACCTTGCAGAAACATGATTCTGTATGGGTGATCGTCGATCGGCTCACCAAAGTTGCCCATTTCATCCCGGTCAACACAAATTACAACGCCAAGAAGTACGCTGAACTGTACATCTCACGGATCCTATGCTTATACGGCATACCCCGTACCATCATATCAGACCGGGGCACTTTATTTGTGTCCCGTTTTTGGGAGCAGCTGCACGCTGCCTTGGGGACGAAGCTGATCCGTAGTTCAGCCTACCACCCGCAAACGGATGGGCAAACGGAGCGGGTAAATCACATCTTGGAAGACATGCTACGAGCTTGCGCTATCAACCACGGCAAGAATTGGGATGATCACTTGCCGTTAGCCGAGTTCTCGTACAATAATGGGTACCAAGAGAGCATCAAGATGGCACCTTACGAGGCGCTATACGGTAGGAAGTGCCGCACACCATTGAACTGGTGTGAGTCTGGCGAAAGGGTTACCTTCGGGATTGACCTTGTCAACAACGCGGAAGAAAAGGTTCAACTAATTCAAGCGAACCTAAAAGCCGCTCAATCCTGTCAGAAACAGTATGCGGACCGGAGAAGGCGCCCATTACAATTCGAAGATGGAGATCACGTATACCTACGGGTGTCTCCAATGAAGGGCGTAAACAGATTTGGGGGTGAGAGGAAAGTTGGCACCCCGATTCATCGGTCCATTCCAGATTACCGAAAGATGTGGATCAGTGGCATACCGGCTGAAATTACCAGAAGCACTTTCCGGTGTGCATGACGTCTTTCACATTTCCCAGCTGAGGAAGTGTCTCAAGCTATCAACTACCGTTCAGCTGCAAAACATTGAAGAACTGCAACCGGATCTCACCTATCGGGAAGAACCGGTGCAGATTATTGATGAAAAGGCCCGGACCACACGCAACCGTACGTTGTGGTTCTACAAGGTTATATGGAGTAATCACTCCAGGGACGAAGCGACATGGGAGAGCGAAGAATTCCTTCGCACTAACTGCCCCGAATTTTTCACGTCGCATATCCGGTAATTTTCCACCGTCCTCTCTCTCATTTTCACCTTATAATCTCGGGACGAGATTCTTTTAAGGGGGGAGGAATGTAAGGGCCTCAGTTTTTGACACACATTTGCAGTGTTCATCACCACACCACACACCTCATTTGAGGAAGGATGATGAACACATGAAGAGCAAGTAACAATTATCAACATGCTCATTAGAGAAAAAACTCACACATTGCCAAAGTGGTATTTCACACATGTGATATAAGGGGGCTGGACATATGAAAACTCCTATACATTGTTAAGGATGTCCATGCCAAGTTTGACCCAAATCCAAAACCTTTTTGAGGTCATTTTGGGTATAGTTAGGAAGAGGGCAGTTTGAAACCATATTCAAATTCAAACTGTTTTTATCCCATGAATTTAAAAGTGGGAGGCATATTCTTACTCAGCACATTTTTGTGAGCCCACACACCAATTTTCACTCCATTTGGAGTTGATCTTGACATGAGCTAAGTGGGACAAATTCAAACTTCATTTGAATTCAAAACTGCACTTGTGCTGAAATTCACTCAAACCAAACCCAATTTGAACCTTGATCAATTCAAATGGTTCATGGTGAATAATTTGAATTACCAGGGGTACTATGGGGTTCACTGTTTACAACAGTTATTAGGAGTAACTTTTAGAGGTTAAAACTGGAAGTGGGTCCCACATGTCAGCCCCTACTTCAACACAAACCGACTGAAACACAGCTCAATCGGTTCCCGGGTGCAGTGTGCGCGCGCCACCGGGGGGCAGCCGGCGCCAGCTCCTGCTGCGCGCCCCAAGCCGGAGACCGGTCGCCGGGCTACTTATCCCCTCCCCGGCGTGCTCCGATCGCCCATTCCCCGAGCTGCCGACATACTCGCCCTGTTCTTCCACTGCAACCGCTGCCGCTCGAGCTCACGCTCGATCAAGCCCGATCACTCGCGAGCACAGCCTCCTCCACAGCAAAACGGCACCGGGAGATCGTAAGCAACCTCCTAGGCACCGTGTTGGCCAGTGAGAAAGCGTCCTCGAGCTGTACCGAACCGTTTCTCCGGGGAACCAAGCATCGCCGCCGATCGGGCTCTCGTGGACAGCACAGCACAGCCGTTGTCACGTCCTCTTCTCTACACAAGAAAGGTGCGTGATTGTATGTAGATGGAGTAGCAGAAAGCCGTTTGGCGATTGATCAACCCTCGGCTGAGAATTTCCAAATTTACTGTTGATCAGTTCATAAGGACCGAGCTCACCTTCGGGTGAAATTCGTGCTCTATGCACGAGGGTTGGACGAGCTCGTTACCTAGTAGCTTCTACGCACGATAGCGCCCACGCTCGAACTGGAATTAGAGAAAACCATCGAGAATCGGCGATGACATGGCTGTCTTTCCCGCCGCCATAGCTGAACACCTCGGCTCACCGTCGAGAGCATAGTTGCCGGTATTCCTAGCTTCCACCTAGTCCGGTTTCGTGTTTCCCACGCTCTACTGATGCTCTCCGACCGATTCCTGGTCGATTTGGTGCACGGGAGAGCGGGACCGACCTCACCTGAACCCTAGCACGTGCTGTCACCGGTGCGCACGGGTTTCCGGTCATCGCCGGCGGCCGGCGATTCCACCATCGAGTCCAGGGGGTCAATAAAGGGGCAGGCGGCGAGTTTCGGGCCGGGGGGTGGCCGGGAACTCAGTTCCGGCGAGGGTCGCCGGAGATCGCCGCCGCCGCGCAGTTGGCGCGAGGAGGGAGACGACGCACTGTGTGCGGGGCCCACAAGCCAGAGTTTAAACTTTTTCCCGAATTTCAGTTTCAGTTCAAACTTCAAATCCTCATAACTTTGTCTAGAAAGCTCCAAATTGAGTGAACCAAATTTTGCTGGATTCAGCTCTCTGAGTACTTTCCGGAAAATCAAGTTTCACTTCCTGAAATTCCATAATTCTCCAGAATTAAATCCTCAAAATTTAAACTCTTTGGAATTTTAACTGGAGAATCCTGTGGAGGAAAATCCTGAAATTTTGCTGGGATGTTCAACATTATATCCCTGAACTACCATAAAAATTGCAGACCCATTGGAGCTCATTTGATCCACCTAATGATGTGATTAGTGAAACTGTTCCAGAGAAAATAGAAAATGTTCAGAAACATTTTCAGAATTTTCTCTGAAATTGTTTAGCTCATATATTTAGTTAGGAACTTCCAAATTAAGTGAGACCAACTCCATTAGAACCCTCTGAAAATCTAGTTTTCATAAAGTCATAGTTTGTTTCATGAAAATCCCTATAACACCCTAAGATTTCCAATTAAGGTCAAGGACATAATTAATTGTGGAGGGCTCAAATGAGCTTTACTGCAACTAAAACTTGACCAAATCCCTGTTTAGGTTGTAACCAAGCCCCAGTAAAAGTTTCATAGTCATTGGGTCTGTCTAGCAAGGATTATAGACTTCACAACTTCAAACTTAATACAAATGAATTTAAATTGATACATGTATTCCTTCCATCATGTAGTCGCTAAGGTCGAGGAGGAACCCGAAGTCCTAGACTTCGTAACTCCGGAGGAGCAGCTAGCCTACGACCAAGAGCAGCAAGGCAAGCTCCGGTTTGCATTAACCTTTTTATAAATGTTTATTGTTTTGAGCACATATTTGATTACTTTATTCTTTGCATTAGAGTGCTGTTTGGAAACCCAACTGCATAGCCAAGAAAACCATAGGTTGGGTTTAGGATTGCAAACCCCGTTAGCTACTGCAATGCTAATATAGAGTAGGATTCGGTACAAGTCGAGTAGTTGGAGCTACTCGCGAGCATAGGCTAGGGGCACTCGACTCGGGTAGAGATAGCACATGATATACATCGCAAGAAAGATGAGACCGAGCGGAGAGTAAGGGCAACAGGACTTTGGGGCCTGTGTGCTATAGCTCCGCTTGTGTCGATTGAGGACCGATCCGTGTGCGGGCCTGTTGAACAAGCTAGAACAGTACCGAAGACCTACCGGCTATATGGGAACCGGGAAACTGATGTAACTCGGATAGCTGGGTGTTGAGGCATAGCTGGTCGTTCAGAGGGTAGGTTGAGAGCTCGAGGTGTAAATCGGCTGGCGGCACTGAGATGCGCGTGCAGAGACCTCTTGCTCGGGACGATTGGACCGGTTCAACATTTGGCTAACAGGTGAAAGGTAGTCGCGTACGGCATCCGTGATGGTTGTTGTAGGCAACATCGAGTACGGGCGTACGTGACGGGTTTTTCGGGTAACCCTGCAGGTGTAAATCGATTATAATTGCCGTCCCTCGCGGTCAGTGAGTACCACTTGTTCACTGTATCGTGACGTAGAAAGAACAGGCTAGTTACATGTTAAAAACATTGCTGATTGAAAGATGGACTTGATTGCTAATGACTTGTTGTAGTTTAGAGCTAACTAAAGTTCATTTCAACTTTGGGCAAAGTACATGAGAGAAATGCGTTTCTTGTTTGATTGCGGCTCTCTCATGTACCTTAGCGTAAGGTTCTTCACAACGTGCACTAAAACTTGAAAGTAAGGTTGTACTAATTAGGCGAGTCCTTGCTAATGATTTTCACCTCATGTAACCCATTACCCTCATGTAGAAGTTCCATGTTTAGGTGAGACGGGTTAGACTTGCTGAGCCTTCGTGCTCACTGCTTGTGTTTGAAGCTTTTGCAGGGTTTTATGAGGAAGGGACTCCCGAGAAAGAAACGGAACCCCAGGAGGGGAACCCCGTCGAGTGGGAGTCGTGCACGCCGCAGAGTTAGTGTGTGTGTGTGCTAGCAAGGACACGTTCAAGGGCTGAACGTGCACTTGATGCCTAGTCTACGCCCGTGAGTGTAGACTAAACTTATTTTAATGTAAACATGTTCATAAACTTGTTTATGTAATAAAATTTTGCTTCTGCTTTGTACCTTTGACGTGTGTTATCCGGTGCTGTGCAAGGCAGCACCCCTCAGCGTGATCCTGGCTCAACAAGACCAATGGGATCGTGTCATGTTGAGTCTGGATGATGAGATGTTTGCATGACTGTTGAGTCATGACATGAGAATTTGGTCTTGGTATGAGACGAGGTTGATTTGTGAGATGAGATGGTAGCGAATACGAGGAGGTATTCGTGAGAATGAATAAAGGATTGGTTAATGTTTGGATGGAACACGGGAAGTGATGAAGGTATGTTGATAATTTAATTCATGCTGGGATTACATTCATCTAAAGTTAAGTTGCTGTTTTATCATGGTTTGACAAGATTGCTTTTCTGCAAATAAGCCTTTTTATACCTACCTTGTTTATGAGCTGCATATCATGTGTTTTCCCGCACTTGCTGAGTACATCATTGTACTCAACCTTGCATTATTACTTCATCACCAGCAGCAGGAGAAGCCTACTATGAAGATCAAGTGGAACATTATGGCGTGTGATCTGTTCTCAACCTTGCCTGTGGAGGGAGTAGAGATGGAGCCACTTCTGCTTAGTTTTGCTTCTGCATTAGTTTTTGCTTCCGCATTTAAATAAGGACTTCCGCTCCATAGAAATAAGACTTCCGCTGTAAGCATGAGTCCAAGACTCATGAGGAATTGTAATAAACTCTGTTATTCGTGGTAATATATAATCTGAATTCAGTTTGTGGAATGTATGTGTATGTGTGAAGAACATCCAGGGCACACATATGCATTAGTTCTCGGTTCCGTGGTTTTTCCCACAGAATTGAGGCCGTCACATCCCGCGTACCCCTTCACAATCTAATCTCGACCCTCCATTTAAAATCGGACGGTCCACGTCAGCCCCGCTTTATAAAGGCTGGAAAACTTGCGCGCTACCCCTGGACTTGTTAGAAAAGAATAGCTAGCCCCTGAAACCTTATGATCTAGCCCCTGGACCTTCATAAATTCGTGTAAATTCATTTAAAAATCAATTTTAGCCCCTGGACTTAGTAAGAATTAGGAAGACCTCCCTTTTTTGCACACTTACACCCCTGAAAATTTAGAAAATGAGAAATGGGTCACAACAGCAGTGTGGATTTGCACATCAGCCCCTGAGGGTTATTAATTTCAGGAAATTGAATATGTGAATAGGATTTAAATTCAAACATAGGTATATGTTCAGTTTAATTATTCTAACCCTGTTGGAGATTTGTAGAAAAACCTGAAGTCTGAATTTAGAGGGGAAATAAACTTTTAAACTAAATGAGATTGCTGTTTTGTAATTTATCTCTGAAATATACCCTTTAGGCATAAAACAAATTTAAATAGGTGGAAAAATGAATCTAAATAACCAAAAAGGAGTAGGGAAAATTTATAAAGGTTCTGTTAGGGTAATTGGAACAGTACAAATTTTTGTATGAATTTAGGTTGCTGTTTTATGGCTGGAAATTCATTTCTAGGCTAGAAAATAAATTCTGAAAATAGGTAAAAACAAATTTATATTGATCCTCATCAGAGAGGAAGTCAAAAGGTAATTTATGGGACATTTTAGATCAGAAAATATTCTGTTTAGATGATATGTCTTGTTATTTTAATATTAAAGTTATTTTGTAGGTATAGAAAATAAACCTGAAAATATAGGGAAAATAGGTATGCATAATTAGAAAAGGTTAAATGAGGTCCACAAATCCAAAACTTCAAATTAAGATTTTGTAGGAGATCTGAAAACCTAATTGGAGTAGGAAATTATCCTTCATGCAAATTTTGTGGCTAAGAAGGGTATTATCTAATAAACAAAATTTGTTCAAATTGGAAATTCATATATAGTGTGCACTTAGAAATCTGAATATTAAAGCTAGAAATAATATATATGTTTAAAAGTGCATGTATGCTTAGAATCAACATATCTAGGGTAAACACAACACCTAAATATGTGTATGACTTTCATATGTATGTATGTGTGGTTTGCATGAGTGGAAGTGTGGACTATGGCTTATGGAATGTTGTTTTCTTTTTGCTATGTGTGTTGGCATGAGTAGAACCAGCCCCAGAGCAGGTTCTCTCCTTTCAAGATCAAGACTTTCCATTCCCGGAGCAGCAGGAAGAAGGCAAGTGTCCTTGACCACTTTGATCCTATACTAGGATGTGTAGTTAGAATTTAATTGCATTGTCAATATGGAATATGATACCCAAGCTAGAAAGTTTCCCTAGAATTGCATTATCTTGTTTCCTTGTAGCCTTGGGTTGGGAGTTACTTTATCATGTCATTCATTAATACTATTCATGCTTAGCCATGCTTAGAATGGGATAAATGGGATATGAGATCATCAACATGCTTACTTTACCCTTGAATGAGATATTATGAATCATGTAGAGGTAGGGATCTAGGCAAGTTGGATGCTTTGGTTGGTGCTGCGTGCACGAGACTCGGGTTTGTGTATAATACTTGCCTGGATCCTAAGGACCGGTTCATGGAGCATGTAACCTGGCTTTACCGTGCCAACCACATGCTGAGATGGGGCAGCTTGGCCAATTAATTAGGTGCATCCCCGGCGTAGTATGGGTGTTTGGAAGGTGCAGTGAATAGGTGTCAGTTGGACTACCATATGAACCGCAAGCCTCAAGAGGGGGCCACTGCAGCGGGGTTCGACCCTCTTGTATGCTGTTAGGGGTGAAACCTCAGTGGACCCACACTCGTCAGGAATCCTTTTGTAAAGGCCTCGTAGTGATCTCCTGGCTACACACCTCGGAAGTGTGAACGTGGTTCGCGGCCACTGGCATAATGGAGGTTCTTTTAGTCCACCCGGCATCGGGGGATGAAATCACTACATGTGGGTAGAGTGGTTCAAACTCTGCAGAGTCAAAACTGTCATGACAGCCGTGGTCACGGTCAAGAGCGGCTTGGAGTTATTCATGATTAGAGGATGAGGAATTGGGAAGTTGAGGATGTTAAGCGGGGAGCTTAACATTGGAAATGCTGTTATGGTTACTTGATATTGATGATGGGATTGGGGGATTGGGACCATTTCACCTATGTAGTAATGTAGGTGCTTAATAAGCTAAGGTGATAGGTATTAATTGCGTAGTGCTTTAATCATGAGTTCAACCTCTCCTTGATCTAGCCATGCATGACATAATCTTCCCACACTTGCTGAGTACCAACGGTACTCAAGCTTGGTTTTCTGTTAGTTTATATTGCTGCTCAAGCCAAGGGAATGACGTGGTGTTCAATGATCAAGACTTCGGACCCGAATAAGGATTCTAGGTTCACGGAGTCCCCCGGGCAACGCCTGTGATGAAGCCCACGAGACTTATTTTCCGCTGCTGTTTTATTTACGTGTTATGAACATATTATCGTCCATCGAGATGTGATGCTATGTAAGACTTATTTATATTCGAATACTTGGCTTGTAATATAATGATGCTTCACTATTTGTCGTCACATGTATGAGAAAATGATCCTGGCATACATGTGATATTCACTCGGTCGTTCTTTAGAGAAACCGGGTGTGACAGAAGTGGTATCAGAGCCAGGATGCCTGTAGGAACATGGACCTAGGTAGAATGGACGTATTTAAAGACCCTATGTTCTTAAAAATATTTTACAAAAGGTATGGGGTGAAAGTGTTATTTAATGTGGTAACTTTAACTGTTCATCTTGCCTCACTTTTATTCAAAATACAATCTTTATTTAATTCTTATCTAACTTGACTTTAAATGTTTTATGTTTTAGATGGTTCGCATGGTCCGTACCGCTCGCAAGTCTACCGGAGGGAGAGTTCCTGTAGCTGCCCTTGCCTTGAAAGAGGAGAACCGCCCGGTGACGTACCACTCCTACAGGTTGGCAGTAGGAGGCTTCTTGCGCCGCCTTCGGCGTATGCTCCACGCCGCCGGCAATGTTGGCAAGCTGATCATACACTACAGCTCCACCAGGACCATCCGTGAGAAGCGTGAAGAATGGAGCTCAGAGATGAGGATTATACATGACAACCAGCTGCTCAAGGACCACCGCTCTCCAGCTTGTCGGGTGACTCAGGCCGGTGCTGAGAAGGATGTGACCTGGGAGGCCATAACCTGCTAGAGTTACATCAACCGTCGCCACCAGGACAGGACTGAGTACATGTATGTCCTCCAGCATAAGAGTGGCACCGCGGAGTACAAGTACCAGCCGGTGCAGCAGGGGACTTCCCATGAGCACATGGACCTGTGCTTGGAGGATGCAGCTATGATCAGCACTCGACTACATGAGTGCCAGCAGGAGCTTCAGGATGTCCGTGACACCCTGAAGGAGACTGAGGCGTTTCTTCGCGCCAGCTTGAGGATGAGGGAGAGAGGAGATTGGAATGAACTGTGTGTCATCGAGAATGACACCTGGACTCCCGACTCCCCCGACCGCCGGGCGAGCAAGCGTCGCCGCACTTCTCCACCAGCAGCTTCCCCACCTAAAGCGGAATCAGAGGGCAGCCACAATGATGAGGAAGACCCCGACGAGCCAGCTCAGTGATACGAGTTGTTAGAGCCATTTCCCTTATTTCCGCATGTTATCGAGTAGTCGAGTCAAGAACCTATCTATTTGCTTGTTAGTGTTTGGTGTGTGACGTGAGTTGTGGAAGCCATGGTTGTCCACAACCTCGTCTTTAAGTTTGCTTTGCTTTGGTGTGTGAACCCCTATGAATCAATAGTGCATTTATTTTCGCATGAGACATGATGCCCAAAGATCTATGTGAAATCTTCAGAAATTGTCTAAATATTAAGGCCTCAAAAGTTTAAATTTAAACAAGCAATTTGGGAAGTTAATGCATAATGATTAAAGTTAACATTTGGTTGATCATGATAGATGGCTGGAAAAGGAAGAGGTCGTGGTGCCAACCCCATCAACAACAACAATGAGGCTGCCGATCCTCAACTTCCTGGAGGGCAAGATAGGGGTGGTCTCCGAGAAAGAGCTGATCCCATCTACCAAATGATCGACAATCGAAATCAGCTCATTCAGAATTTGACTCAAGTGGTGGCCAACTTACACCAAGCTCCACCCCCACAGGCTGCACCACGTCAACCAAGGTTGAGTGAGTTTCTGGGAACTCAACCCCCAAAGTTTGCAAGTGCTGCTGAACCTCTGGAGGCAAATGATTGGCTCAAGACCATTGAGAACAAGATGAGGATCATACAACACCAAGGATATGAGAGGGTGCTGTTTGCCTCTCATCAATTGCATGGACCTGCTGCTGATTGGTGGACCGCATACGTGACAGCCCATCACGACCCTGAGAACATAACTTGGGAAGAGTTCAAGCGCAGTTTCCGTAACCACTACATACCAAGAGGAGAACTCAAGAACAAGAGGAAGGAGTTCTTGGGACGGCAGCAGGGCAACATGACTGTGAGAGAGATCTCACCAAATTCATCCAACTGTCCCATTATGCAACACGGGACATTGAAAATGATGAGCAGAAACATGACTGTTTTGTGGAGGGACTTACCATGGAAATGCAATGTGCAATGTCCTCCAATGAATATGAAAGTTTCCAAAAGATGGTGGACAGGGCGTTTGTTGTGGAGAGGAAGCTGAAGGCCTTGGATAATGAAAACAAGAGGAAGATGGGATGGTCACACCAAGCATCAAGCAGCAACACACGTCCACGTCTGATGCAGCAACCTGCAGGGAAGACGAGCCGTGCTGTAGTACCCTACTCAACACCGAGAGGGTACAACCCGAACTTCAGACCTCCATCAGCACCAGTACAGCCGCAGCGTCAGTTTGTGCAGCAGCCACACCCCACCTATCAACCTCGACCAGCAGGACAAGGGCCACATAACCAACCCCAAGATAACAAAGGCCAGGCCCCTAAAGTCGGGGTGCAATGCTTCAATTGTGGTGAAGTGGGACACTACGCTCATAAGTGCCCAAAGAAGAAACCTATGCAGCCACAGCAGCAGAATGTGATGTGAGGACGGGTGAACCACGTGACCATGGAGGAAACGCAAGAGGCACCTGCTGTAGTGATTGGTAAGTTCCCTGCAAATTTACACATTGCAGCCATACTGTTCGATTCTGGTGCTACCCACTCGTTCATTGATCAAGGATTTGTTAAGAAGCATAATTTAGCAACAACACAAATGAGTCATATACTAGCAGTGAACTCTCCAGGGGGAGAAATAAGGACAAGACAAGTGTGTACCAAAGTGAATCTAGACATTAATGGGGTAGTGTTTTCTGCAAACCTCATAGTGATAAACTCACAAGGGATAGATATTATTTTGGGTATGGATTCGTTGACCAAACATAAAGGCATCATCCATTGTTCGACTAGAATGGTGGAACTAACTCACCCTAGCGGCACAAAAGTGAAGTTCATAGCCGTACAAGAACCTAAGAGGGACATTAAACTCAATCAAGTGGAAGTGGGAGTGGAAGAGATAAAGGTTATCAAGGAATATCCCGACATTTTTCCTGGGGAGTTGCCAGGTATGCCCCCAGATCGTGAAGTGGAATTCACGATTGAACTAGTGCCTGGAACAGCCCCGATATACAAGAGGCCTTATCGGATGGACCCCAAACAGCTGGAAGAGCTCAAAGAACATATAAGAGAATTGACAGAGAAGAGGTATATTCGTCCTAGTTCCTCGCCATGGGGAGCTCCAGTAATATTTGTGCCCAAGAAGGACGGAACCCAAAGGCTATGCTAGACTACCGTGCGTTGAATGAGGTGACCATCAAGAACAAGTACCCATTACCCCACATTGAAGACCTATTTGATCAGTTGAGGGGAGCTTGTGTATTCTCAAAAATTGATCTCACGTCGGGATATCACCAACTGAAGATAAGATCAACCGACATTCCCAAGACGGCTTTCGTATCTCGGTACGGGCTGTATGAATACACCGTCATGTCATTCGGGCTAACTAATGCTCTGGCGTATTTCATGTATCTCATGAACAAAGTATTCATGGAATATCTGGACAAATTTGTAGTGGTTTTCATTGATGACATTCTAGTCTTCTCCAAAGATGAAGAGCAACATGAGGGACATCTAAGACTGGTGTTGGAAAAGTTGAGAGAACACCAACTATATGCCAAGCTGAGCAAATGCGAGTTTTGGCTGAGAAGAGTCCCCTTATTAGGACACATAATCTCGGAGGGAGGAATCTACGTAGATCCCGCCAAGATCGAGGATGTGCAGAAGTGGAACACCCCTGAGGATGTCAGGGAAATTCGAAGCTTCTTAGGATTGGCTGGGTATTATCGACGGTTCATTGAGGGCTTCTCCAAGATCTCGAGACCCCTCACCAAATTATTAGAGAAGGGAATCAAATTCACGTGGACACCGGAGTGTGAGACAAGTTTCCAAGAGCTGAATAAAAGATTGACAACAGCCCCAGTGCTAGTTATGCCAGACATGCAGAAGAATTTTTCGGTGTATTGCGATGCTTCTGGACATGGGTTGGGATGTGTTCTCATGCAAGAGGGGCATGTCGTTTCCTATGCATCCCGGCAGCTCTGAAAACACGAGAAGAACTATCCTACGCATGACCTCAAGCTAGCCGCAGTGGTCCACACACTGAAGCTTTGGAGGCATTACTTGATGGAAAAGATAACAGAAATATATACAGACCATAAGAGCTTAACGTACATTTTCACCCAGCCCGATCTCAACCTCAGACAAAGGAGATGGTTAGAGCTAATCAACGACTTTGATGTGAGCATCAACTATCATTCTGGGAAAGCGAACGTCGTGGCAGATGCTTTAAGCCGAAAGGTGCATGTCAACATGTTGAGCTTAAATGACACGCCTACGGAATTGAAGGAAGAGATTGCAAAACTCAATTTATGCCTGGTGAATAGTGGTGAGGCCATCGCCATGGAAGTGGACTCCACATTGGAGCAATACATACGCAACGGTCAGAAGAATGATGAGAAGATACAAGAAATCAGAGAACTCATCAAAGAGAATAAAGCTCCTGGGTTCAGAGAGGATGAACAAGGTACGGTGTGGCATGGGAAAAGAATCTGTGTGCCTGAGGTAAAGGAGATCCGTGAACTGATTTTGAGGGAGGCTCATGATTCCGACTACTCCATTCACCCTGGGAGTACGAAGATGTATCATGACCTCAGGAGCATATATTGGTGGTATGGCATAAAGCGAGATGTCGCGGAACATGTTGCCCTATGTGACACATGTCAGTTAGTGAAAGCAGAACATCAACGACCCGCGGGACTGTTGCAACCACTCAAAGTGCCTGAATGGAAATGGGAATAAATAGGTATGGACTTCATAGTGGGACAGCCTAGGACCCAATCGGGATATGATTTGATATGGGTCATCATCAACAGGCTGACAAAGATAGCTCATTTCATCGCCGTGAAAGAAAGCTACAGCGGATCCAAATTGGCAGAATTGTACATGTCAAGAATCGTGTGTTTTCATGGAGTGCCAAAGAAGATAGTGTCAGATTGAGGGACACAGTTCACCTCGAGGTTCTGGCAGAAGTTACATGAATCATGGGAACTCATGTGAATTTTAGTTCCGCCTATCACCCATAGACTGACGGGCAGACCAAAAGGACCAATCAAATCCTTGAGGATATGCTGAGAGCTTGTGCACTCAAGAACAATAGAAGTTGGGATAAGAACTTACCGTATGAGGAGTTCTCCTACAACAACAGTTATCAGGCTAGTATGAAGATGTCACTATTTGAGGCGTTGTATGGGAGGAAGTGCAGAACTCCACTATTTTAGATACAAACTGCGAAAAGTAAAGTGTTTGGACCCGAGGTACTACAAGAAGCCGAGGCGAAAGTGAGGGAAATCCACAACAACTTGAGGATAGCCCAGACCCGACAAATGAGCTATGCCGATGTACGGAGAAGAGAGCTCATTTTCAACGTGGGAGACTATGTCTATCTAAAGGTGTCCCCTATCCGAGGGCTTCGTCGGTTCAAGGTGAAAGGGAAATTATCACCTCGATACATCGGACCCTTCCAAATTCTGGAGAGGAAAGGCGAAGCGGCATATCCGTTGGAATTGCCGGCTCGCCTCTCGGATGTGCACGACGTGTTCCATGTGTCACAACACAATAAATGCTTAAGAACCCCCGAAGAGATGCTACCCATGAATGAAGTGGACGTCCGAGAATACCTTTCGTATGCCGATCAACCGGTCAAGATTTTGGAGACCATGGAACGCATCACAAGGAACAAAAGAATTCGTATGTGGAAAGTGCAGTGGAAGCACCACTCGGAAGTGGAAGCCACGTGGGAGCGAGAAGACGAGCTCAAGGCATAGTTTCTGGATCTGTTTCCCTAGAGTCACCAATCTCGAGGATGAGATTTCTTTTAAGGGGTAGAGTTGTAACACTCCAAAATGTGTTAAAGAGGTGAATTTAAAATTTTTGGACGTAATGCATGTGGAGAAAAATTCAAACTAAAACTAGAATTCAAATTTAAATCAAAACAGAAAAGAAAAAGGAAAAAGAAAAAGAAAAACGGCCAATGGGCCGAAACCCACCTCAGCCGGCCCAGCAGCCCGCGGCTGTTTTCCCCCTTCCCCTCTCTCTACCGTGCGGGGCCCACCTGTCGGCACCTTCGTCTCCAACCGCCACCCGGCCTTTTTCTCGCTCCGAGCAGCCGCCGCGCACCCCCGTCCGGATTCGCCGCCTGCACCCACGATCTGCGGCCCCTCTCGGTGCAGCACAAACCCCACACGCCCCCGCCGCTCCCTCGCCCATATAAACACCGAGGTCCGCCGCTTTCTCTCCCCGATCGACTCGCCTCAGTTTCTGGTGAGCATCGAAGCTCCCACCGCCGTTTTCTTTTGATCTTCGTCCGTTTTCTCTGATCTAACGCGTGTAGTGCGTCCTTCCGCCGCCGGGGAGTCTTGCAGGTGAAGGAGACCCTGTGTTTTTCGCCCTAGACACAGCTCCGGTGAGCACCAACGAGCTTCCCCCTCGGACCTCGTCACCGACCGCCTTCCAGGGCCTCCGAGCTCAAGAAAACCCCCGAGGTGAGATCCCCTACTCACCCTCCTCCGAATTGTGCAGAGAAAACGGTAGTCTAGGGCCGGTAAATGAGATTCCGGGAAATTCCGGCGAGATCGCCGCCTCCCGCCGCCGCGCGCCGCCGGGCAGCACCGCCCGCACACGGCTAGGGCGACGTGTGGCCCTCTGTGGCCCGTCCATTTTAAATCGTGCGGATGAAAATAGAACTCCCGCGTACCCCTTCCCAATCTAATCTCGACCCTCCATTTAAAATCGGACGGTCCACGTCAGCCCCACTTTATAAAGGCTGGAAAACTTGCGCGCTACCCCCTGGACTTGTTAGAAAAGAATAGCTAGCCCCTGAAACCTTCTGATCTAGCCCCTGGACCTTCAGAAATTCATGTAAATTCATTTAAAAATCAATTTTATGTAAAAGTCCCAAAACTGTGTATGAATAAAAACCAAGGTTTGAATTCATATGTGTGGCAAAGACATGAAAAATGGGACTTGCTAAAACTTTTCTTCATGCAAAGTAACACATGGATGATCATCCAAAATGAGGCTCACCTTTTTATTTAAAAGTGTTGAACCAATAAGGAGTTAAATACCTCTTTACATGTAAGTTTAAAATTCAGATTTTAAATTCAAAGTTCACACATATGGTGACCCAAAAACTTTGAATAAACATGCAGCCCTATAGTTCGAATTATAGGGAAAAGTTTGCTCACCAACTTTCCATTTGTAGGGCGAGCTCAAAAGAGAGCTAAAAAGAAGATATTGTAAATTCTAAACCAAATTCAGATTTAGTCTTGCAAATCCAAACTGAATTTGAGGAATTCAAATTCTAGCCCACCTTTTTAAACTTAGAATTCTGGGGATTAAAGAGATCAGCTTGAACAGATATTTGGGAGGTACATGTGGAGTGGGACCCACATGTCATAGAGCTAAAGGAGGAGACTTACTCACTAAGTTTTGCTCTCGGTGGGAGATTTTCCCGAGCAGCTCGCGAGCGCCACAGAGGAGCTTGCCGCGCCAGCTCCTGCTGCCGGTCTCCACGCGCTGGCGCCCCGAGGGCGGTCCTGACCGCGTCTTCAACGTGATCACGTGCCCCCTGGCCGAAGCAAAGAGCAGTTGCCTTCTTCCCTCGTGAGCGCACGAACAGCGGCTGTTTCTCCCCGCCGCTCTCTCGGTCCGATCGAAGAAACGGCGAAGCAATCGTGTCTTCCCTCCCCCGAGCTGCTAAACACTCCCTCGAGATCAACCTCCACCTCCCTGACCTGAAACCAAGCGAGCTGCGGCCTCCATTGCCCGAGAACAAACGCCGCCGCGGCGACCTAGCTCAAAAGCGTGATCAGCCGCTCGTGGACAGCCCTCCACAGCGAGTTTCACGGCCGAGCGATCACACCTACGGACGCACACGGGTGCGGTGCTGCTCTCAGCCCAAGCTCAGGCTGTGTCGCGAGCTATCGGCGGGGAATTTCAAGGTTTTGCTCCGGCGACCTCGTTCCGAGCTTCTGGTATGGATTCAGCAAATTCCCGCTCTCTAATCTTTCCTAGGTTCTCAAATCATGCACGTAGCAGCTGGATTAGCCGGCGATCATTTTCCCTGTTGCATCCAGCGCATGAAAACGCCTCAGGCCGGCGAATTTCGAGCTCTTCTTGGGTTGTTCATGACGGACCCTTTCGGTCGCACGATGACAACCTAGTTTCCGCCACTTCTGAACTACTTTGACACCGTGCCGATCTTCCTAGAGGTGCGCTGGTGCTGTAGGACGCGTCGGCGCAGGTTTTGGCGGGCTGGAAACCCTAGGCAACGGTACCGAACCTCCACAGTGGCTGCCGCACGTCGACGGCCAGTTTCCGGCCTCCGGCAGCCCAAGCAGACCCCGCAGACGTGTTTCTCGGTGTCACAAACTCCCTGGCGGCGAGTTTCAGCTCAGGCGGTGGCCGGAAACGGCGAGCCGGCGAGCTCCGGAGTCGGGCCGGCGAGGGGCAGCGCGGGCGCGAGCGAGGAAGCCAGAGGAAGAAGAAGACGCGTGGGCCCCGTCTGTCAGCAGCAGAGAATTTAAACCCGGGATCGGGTGTGGCCACGATCCCGTGTGTTGGCGCGCAGAGACGCTGTGGCCCGGTGTGGCTTCGTTTCTATTGGCCGGAATTCAAAACTGTGGGTCCAGCCGGATTTTCTATAGGAAAACAATTCCAGAGTTAGCTCAATCTTTGGAAATTCATATCTCCCTGTAGAAAACTCAAATTTGAGTGATTCCAATTGGGTTGGATTCATCTCTCTGAGTTCTATCCAAATATGAACTTGGATTTGTATGAAAATTAATGGTTTACTCTGGAAAATTCTTGGAAGGTTTCTTGAAAAAGAATTATTGAGGCAATTTGGCTTATCCAAAAATCCCAAAATTTTGCCTAAATATTCTTTAGCATAGTATTGATCTACTAGCAAATATTCAGCTCATTTGAAGATCATTTGAGTAGAAATTTGCTAAATGCAAACTACTGTGTTCAAAAGAGTCCAGAAACATTTTCAGAAAATGTTTCCCACTTCAAAAATCTGTTCTGAGCAATCCATAGCTCCAAAAATCATAGAAAAATTTAGGCAAGCTCTCTGAGACATACTTGGAATTGTAGTTCACTTAATTGGGCATGAAAATGCACATTACTACAGAATTAATTCTTTTGAGTACAAATGCTTAAAGAATTGTTCTGGGAGAACTACCCAAGTAAAAGGGCTGAATTTTGGACCAGATGACTCTCATTTGATCAAGAACTCACATGTAAATTATCAGCCCAAGATGAGTCCTGGAACTCACTGTTCTTACCCTCCATACTTGTGTATATGTGGGAATACTTAGGAGATATTGTGAGAATTGGGGAGGACACCATATGACTCCACATTAGCTGCAATTTGGCAAGCTAAATCCTTAGGTAGTATAGAACCTGCTGTAAAGGTTTTTAGGCCATTGGAGTTCTTGTTCTTCAGTTGCACCCAAAGCTTTTCAGCTTATCTATTATGTTCATTAGAGAAAAGGGTTAGTGTATAGCTAAGGCCTTAAGGTCAATTTAGTTTATTTCCGTTCTTTGCACAACAGAGGCAAACCAAGCCATGCTTGGCTTTTCCACACAACCTCTGTTCCTAAGAAATTAATTCCATAACTTCCTTCCATTACAGTCTATAAAACATATGCATATGCATTTCAATAGGAACCACAACGAAGGGGACTCAAAGGAGTGATTCATCGAAGTGGATGAAGCTCCGGAGAGTCAATGGTGGATCTGCAAGGATACTAACTGCTTATATACGACAACCCTGCAAAACAGGCAAGCTCCGGTTTGCATTTAACAGCTATTAAGTTTTGATTTTGTACTCACTTTCGGTCAAGATATGAACTGTGCATTAGGTCTAGTGATTGATACTCCTCTTGCATAACCAAATGACCCATGGAGTATTGGGTAGGTGTCTTTTACCGTGTAGAACTGCCATGCTTAAGTAAGGTTCGGTAGAAGTCGAGTGGTGAGATGCTACTCGCAGATTTAGGAACAACAGGGGCATACGGGATTGGTTCGTAATTGAATTAGCAAGTTAAAGTGGAGACCGGAAGGTTGTAGGAGCAGCAGGACATAGGGGCCTGGTTGCTGTAGACCTGTCCGTGTCAGTCAAGGACCGATCCGTATGCGGCCCTGTTGAACAAGCTTGAGTTGTGTACCGGACTCATGCTGGCTATATGGGACCCAGTAAACCGATGTACCTCGGGATGCTGTTGTTGGGACTTTTCGGGTCGCCGCAGGCGGATGGCCGGTGTGCAGTATGTGGGGAATATTCTCATGACATCTCACGTCGGAAGGTGCACCATGAGAGTAGCTACTGTATGGGGTGACTTGATCGATTCAGCGGAGTTGAAACAGGGGAAAGGCTGCCACGTACGACGTCAGTGATGGTTGTTGTGGCAACGTCGAGTACGGGCGTACGTGTCGTGTAGTCCGGGTGTTATTGATTTGAATCACCGTCGCTCGCAGAATGGACCGAGCATACTTGTTCTCACAGTCGTGACGTAGTAAAACTAGCATAAGAAAGGAACTAATCATCTTGATGTGAAGTATTATCCTACCTTTTATTGGAGCTTGATGAATAGGCTAGTGCAAACTCGATTCTTTTATGCCATGAGCAATTTACATCGGGGGAAAGCGTTTCTTGTTTGATTGTGGACTCCCGATGTGGCATGCCCAGGGTTACTTAAAATGCTGCAATCAATACCTGAAAGTATATTCACTTTTAGGCGAGTTTAATTAGGCTTATGCCATCCTATGTTAGGTTCATAACCTCACTTAGAGTTTCATGTTTAGGGTGACGGTTAAGTCTTGCTGAGCGTTATGCTCACGGATGCTATCCGAGTTGTTTTGCAGGTAATTGACTCGATGCTTATGAGAAGGGATGCCGATGAGACTCGGGAACCTCCGAGTGTTTTCTCAAAGAGCATCCTCGCCGCTGCAGATTGATCTTCGTGTTGCTAGTAAGAAACGTCCGCGGGCTGGACTGTTTCTTTGTTGCTAGTTTAGATATGAATCGTGAGAGTGATAGTCTTCCGCTGTAGTTTACTCTGATATACTTATTTGTAAAACATTCTTGTACGCTTCCGCTAAACTATTTATGTAATATGATGTGTGTTCATCGACCCGTGTGCTGTTGGGTGCCGCATAACACGGCACCACCCGACGAGGTCCTCTGGACTGTCTCAGCTGGTATCAGAGCTTTTACACATGGTATCAGAGCTGCGTTGGGAACAGAGCACAGATTGAGCATCATATTATGTAAAAACTTAGGATACGGTGAGATAACGGTACTAGGCCCACATAAGAACTATTATTAGCATAAGATGAAGGTGGCAACCTAACTTATTTGTTATGTCGGAAAATTGTGCATCTCGGGACAGTTTATGTCTTGGGGGGTGCACGTATGCACTGTCCACCAGTGCGCACAAGCTGAAGGGTGGAGCCTCACGGGTGGCAGGTAACCCGACCTGCTTTAGTATCCTCTACGACTTTTCATGTCGTTTGGGGTATTCAAGCAACGCCATTCCCTGACGTGCGTGGTGCAATTTGGGAGACCCCGTCACGTGGTCAATAACGTGAACACATAGCTCAAGGCGTGTTTGGCTTGAGAACACCTGGGCGAGTGATGACGGCCGGGTGTACGAACTGTATGGATACCGGGTTGGGTGTGCACCCGAACCTGACGATTGAGTGTGTTTTATGCAGGAACTAACCACGAAAACCTTAGTGCGTGTAGAACACGTTTGTGAGTGACCGTTTTAGTGCCACCTAAGGATACGTATATGCCGGTGTAATCCGGATAGGTTTTTCTTTGGTGAGGCAACGTAGTATCGTCATATGTCTTATAGTGCATCGTCACCGTACTACACTGGATAGTATTCTTATCTATGAAGAAATCATTCATGACTAACTTCCAAACTAAAAATGGATGTGATAAAGCACATATTAGTTACTGAGCTCTTCATTTGAACTAAGTTTCAAGGAAGAGACTTGTTAGGCTTTTTTTGATCTCAAAGACAGAGTGCTCTGTTCAGGCAGAAATTTTTCTGGGCTTTAACAGAGCGTAACTCTGATTATCTTTACCCAATGGAGGTGTTTGATACAGTTCTGGAAAGGTTGTTAAGTGCTCTACAATTTTCTGTAGAACTCCAGAGCCAAATGAGACACCAACTTGGTTGAATGTCCATATGAATGCAAACTGTTCAGAAAACAGAGCAGCTGCAAACTTCTCTGGATGTTGCTGTAAGTTAGCCGTCACAATGGGTAGAAAAATTTCTAAGGGTCATATGACACACCGTTGGAAAGTTTATGAAACTTGCAACGATTTTGTAGTTCATAGTTTGTTCAGAATTGTACTCTGTTTGTATGTAAAACGGTGATGAAAACAACCACATACAAAGGAGGTGCTGGCAAATTTTAGCCAGAAATTCTGTCAAACTTGAACAATTCTAACTTTTGTTCCAGAAATGATCCAGAGGCATGTCAGTACTCGTTGGAAAGATACGGAAGTTATCTTTAACTTTGGTATTCAACTTGAGTTATGAAAATGCTGGTAACTGGATCAAAATCTGGGTTAAGTACAGAAAGGTCGATTCTGTACAGAATAGAGAGATTGTTCTATTTTTGGCTTTAGAAGGATGTGTAAACATGAAGTATTGTTATACTTTCATAACGTTTTAGCATGTTCATGTTTTGCATACTTTCACATACTGCTAGATCAAGTTTTGACTCCCCTCAAAATTATGCTTTTGCAGTATGGTGCGTACTCATTCTCCGAGTAGGGCTAAAAGTTCTCGCCGGGACGGTGATGACTCGACTCCACCAGGGGCACCGCCATCAACGGTATGGGCGGATATCATGGCTCAGATGGTCGAGTCAAGTCAAGAGAACACCAGACTACTCCAAGCCACGGTACAACAAGGTTTACTCCAACGTGCACAATAGAACGTTCCACCTCGGAACGCCTATTTGGACTTCTTGGCGACACAACCGCCAATTTTCACGGAAGCCAATGAACCAGTGGAAGCTGATCAGTGGCTTCGAGTTATGGAGTCCAAGTTTGGAGTGTTTGAGTGCGATGAGTATCAGAAGACATTATTTGCAGCTCAACAGCTCCATGGAGCCGCCGGAAATTGGTGGTTTGCTTATCTCGCCACCGTTCCGGAAGGCCATCAAGTGGAGTGGACGGAATTTCGTGAAGCATTCCGTGCTCGTCACATTCCTATGGGTTTTATTAAGGCCCAACAGCAAGAATTCAGAAACTTGAAGCAGGGGGACATGAGTGTCCTCGATTATGTCAGACGATTCAACCTTCTGGCACAATATGCTCCTGCTTAAGCGACTAGCGAAGCTGCAATGTGTGACTACTTTTTCTATGGCTTGAGTGCCATACTAAAAGATAAGTTAGCTTTGTTCAATCAAGGCAGTTACACCGAGTTGATCAGTGCTGCTCTGCTACAAGAACAAGCGACACTTGAGTGTCAAGCAGAGAAGAGGGACCGGGAGGATGTGCTACAAGACACACCAGTTGTTCCTCGCTAATACCGTGTGGTGTATCACACACCATCCGATGAAAGATGGCAAGCGCCAGTGAGATCTACTCCGTACAGATTTCCTGCTCAAGAATCATGTCTTGAAGCAGCGCCATTGCCGCAGCAACGAATGATACCTGTTGCATCATTGCTGCAGCCTAGTACATCAACTTCTCAACCGCAAGTCAACGAAGAACCGGGGAAACCTCCGCGTTCTTATTGCCACCGTTCTGGGCATTTTAGGCAGGAATGCCGAGAGAAGTTGGTGAACACCAGACAGCCATCATCGTCAGGTGGTATGCCGCCACCTGCTCAGGTCAATATAACAGCGTTGCAATCCGGAAGTGTGCAACACCTTGCTATTGAGGATGTCCCAGAGGGAGCACCGGTGTTAGCGGGCATGTTCACTCCCAAGGACGTGCCCGTCTTGGTACTTTTTGATTCAGGTGCAACCCACAATTTTATCAGCAAAACATGCGTGGATCAGCACCAACTATCCACCAATACTCCCGCAACGAGTTTTCTTATACGTTCACCGGGAGGGAATATCTCTGCCAATCAGATTGTGTCCCGAGCAGCTTTGTGTTTGGGCGGAAAAATATACCCAACATCGCTGATTATGTTGGATAGGCAGAAGATAGACATTATATTGGGGATGTCTTGGTTAAATCGTCACGGTGCCGTTCTCAATATCGGTAACCGTACTGTCCAGATTGACTCACCGATTCACGGACAGCACACGCTGTTTTTAGACAGCGAAGATCCAGATATGGTAGAGGCCTACCACAGGGAAGCGCTGAAGCTTGAAGATATTCCGGTGGTACGTGATTATCCCGACGTTTTTCCCGATGACTTACCGGGCATGCCGCCCGAACGGGACGTCGAGTTCAAGATTGAACTGGCGCCGGGAACGACGCCTATCTCACGAAGGCCTTACAAGATGGAACCTAACGAGCTAGCGGAGTTGAAAGAGCAACTAAATGAACTCATGAGCAAGGGTTTCATACGACCAAGTTCTTCACCTTGGGGTTGCTCAGCGCTGTTCGTTAAGAAGAAGGACGAAACACTACGGTTATGTGTTGATTACCGTCCTCTAAATGCTGTCACAATCAAGAACAAGTATCCTTTGCCCCGCATCGACATCCTGTTCGATCAACTTGTGGGTGCAAAAGTAATTTCGAAGATGGATCTTCGGTCGGGGTATCATCAAAAAAAGATCCGACCGGAAGACGTACCGAAGACAGCCTTCTCGACGAGATACGGACTCTATAAGTACCTCGTCATGTCATTTGGGTTAACCAACGCTCTGGCACACTTCATGTACTTGATGAATTCTGTGTTCGTGCCGGAGTTAGACAAGTTCGTCGTGGTATTCATCGACGACATATTGGTTTACTCCAAATCAAAAGAAGAGCACGCTGAACATCTGCGTATTGTGCTACAACGGTTGCGGGAGCACCAATTATATGCCATGTTCAGCAAGTGTGAGTTCTGGATTGATCCTTTCCTAGGTCATATCATTTCAGCAGAAGGCATTGCCGTGGACCCCAGCAAGATCGAACAGGTGCTGAAGTGGGAATCTCCCAAATCAGTACATGAGGTCCGAAGTTTCCTAGGTTTAGCGGGGTATTATCGGAGGTTTATTCCGAGCTTCTTAAAGATTGCTAAACCAATGACGGAGCTGCTGAAGAAGGGCACTAAATACATGTGGAGTGCAGCATGTGAAGCCGCATTCAAAACTTTGGTGAAACATCTCACAACAGCTCCAGTTCTTGCTCAGCCAGACACGACGAAGCCATTTGATGTATACTGTGATGCATCCGGCATCGGTCTCGGCTGTGTTCTGATGCAAGAAGGGCGTGTAGTCGCCTATGGGTCTTGTCAACTGTGAAACCACGAGCAGCATTATCCAACTCACGATCTTGAGCTTGCTGCAGTGGTGTTGGCATTAAAGATGTGGAGGCATTACCTACTGGGTAATCTTGTTCACCTCTACACCGAGCATAAGAGCCTGAAGTATATCTTCACGCTGAAGGAGCTGAATATGAGATAACGGAGATGGTTGGAGCTCATCAAAGATTATGAAATTGAGATTCACTATCATCTGGGAAAAGCAAACGTGGTTGCCGAAGCGCTGAGTCGGAAAGCCCACGTTCACAACTTAGCGGCTGCTGAGGTGGAAGATGAAGAGCCAAGCCTCCGTGTCATTCCGTATGGCGCGCTTTATAATCTCGCGCTCATTCCAACGATCCGTGAAGAGATTGTTGAGGCTCAAAGGAGAGACAGAGGTATGTCTCACATACGGAGAAGACTAGACAACGGAGATGTCAAATGTTTCCGGAAGGATGAGAACGGTACGATATGGTTTAACGACCGTATAGTGGTACCACGCAATATGAAACTCCGGAAGAAGATCTTGGATGAAGCCCACCTGTCAAAGTTTTCCATTCCTCCCGGAAGTAACAAGATTGACACGACCCCCTTGGTTCTGTCGAGCCAGGATCACGCTGAGGGGTGCTGCGTTGCACAACACCGTATAACACACGTCAAAGGTACAAAGCGGAAGCGAAATTTTATTACATAAACAAGTTATGAACATGTTTACATCAAAATAAGTTCAGTCTACACTCGTGGGCGTAGACTAAGCATCAAGTGCACGTTCAGCCCTCGAACGTGTCCTTGCTAGCACACACGCACACTAACTCTGCGGCGTGCACGACTCCCACTCGACGGGGTTCCCCTCCTGGGGTTCCGTCTCCTCTTCGGGAGTCCCTTCCTCATAGAACCCTGCAAAAGCTTCAAACACAAGCAGTGAGCACGAAGTCTCAGCAAGTCTGACCCGTCTCACCTAAACATGGAACTTCTACATGAGGGTAATGGGTTACATGAGGTAAAAATCAGTTGCAGAGACTCACCTAATTAGTAGAACCTTACTTTCAAGTTTTAGCAGCAGGTTGTGGAGAACCTTACGCTAAGGCACATGAGAGAGCCGCAATCAAACAAGAAACGCATTTCTCTCATGTACTTTGCCCAAAGTTGAAAAGAACTTTAGTTAGCTCTAAGCTACAGCATATCATTAACAATCAATGTCCGGCTTTCAATCAGCAACATTTTAACATGTAACTAGCCTGTTCTTTCTACGTCACGGTACAGTGAACAAGTGGGACCGCGAGGGATGGCGATTATAATCGATTTACACCTGCAGGGTTACCCGAACAACCCGTCACGTACGCCCGTACTCGATGTTGCCTACAACAACCATCACGGACGCCGTACGCGACTACCTTTCACCCGTTAGCCAAATATTGAACCGGTCCCATCGTCCCGAGCAAGAGGTCTCTGCATGCGCATCTCCGTGCCGCCAGCCGATTTACACCTCAAGCTCTCAACCTACCCTCTGAACGACGGGCAATGCCTCAATAACCAGCTACCCGAGTTACATCAGTTTCCCGGTTCCCATATAGCCGGTAGGTCTTCGGTACTGTTCTAGCTTGTTCAACAGGCCATCACACGGCTCGGTCCTCAATCGACACAAGCGGAGCTACAGCACACAGGCCCCAAAGTCCTGCTGCCCTTACTCTCCGCTCGGTCTCATTTTCATGCCATGTGTATCATGTGCTATCTCTACCCGAGCAATGTGCCTCTAGCCTATTCTCGCGAGTAGTTCCAACTACTCGACTTGTACCGAATCCTACTCTATCCTAGCAATGCAGTAGCTAACGGGGTTTGCAATCCTAAACCCAACCCATGGTTCTCTTGGCTATGCAGTGGGGCTTCCAAACAAGACTCTAATGCACAGAATAAAGGAAACAAGTATGTGCTCAAAACAATAAAAATTTGTAAAATGGTTAATGCAAACCGGAGCTTGCCTTGCTGCTCTTGGTCATAGGCTAGCTGTTCCTCCGGAGTAACGAAGTCTAGGACTTCGGGTTCCTCCTCGACCTTAGCGACTACATGATAGAACCAATGCATGTATTAATTTAATGCATTTGTATTAAGTCTGAAGTTGTGAAGTCTATAACCTTTGATGGACAGACCTAATGACTGTGAAACTTTTATTGTGGCTTGGTTACAACCTAAACAGAGACTTGGTCAAGTTTTAGTTGCAGCAAAGCTCATTTGAGCCCTCCACAATTAATTATGTACTTGACCTAAATTGAAGGCTTTTAGGGTGTTCTAAGGATTTCCATGAAACAAACTATGCCTTTCTGAAAACTAGCTTTTCAGAGGGTTCTAATGGAATTGATCTCACTTAATTTGGAAGGTTCCTAGCTAAAGATATGAGCTAAACAATTTCAGAGAAAATTCAGAAAATGTTTCTGAACATTTTCTATTTTCTCTGGAACAGTTTCACTAATCACACCGTTAGGTGGATCTAATGAGCTCAAATGGATCTGAAATTTTTATGGTAGTTCAGGGATATTTTGGTGAACATCACAGCAAAATTTCAGGATTTTCCTCCAAAGGATTCTCCAGTTAAAATTCCTAACAATTTAAATTTTGAGGATTTAATTCTGGAGAATTAAGGAATTTCATGACGTGAAACTTGATTTGCTGGAAAGTACTCAGAGAGATGAATCCAGCAAAATTTGGTTCACTCAATTTGGAGCCTTCTAGCCAAAGTTATGAGGATTTGAAGTTTGGAAGGATTATGAAAATCGGGGAAAAGTTTAAACTCTCGGGCCCCGCGGGGACACGTGTCGAGCGCGGAGGTGTCCGGCACACCGGAGCTCACAGGGTATTGTGCGCCAGCACGGCCGATCCCCGGCCACACCCGATCCCGATTTAAATTCTTCAGCCGCTGACACGTGGGCCAGCCGGCTTCGTCTTCCTCCCGGCGTTCTCTCGCGCCCGCGCCGCCGACCTCACCGGAGCAGACTCGGGGCTCGCCGCTGCCGGACCTCCCATGGTCTGAAACTCGCCGCTAGGGGGTTGTCGACGTTGAGGAACACGTCGGTGGTGTCAGGTCGGGCTGGGGGTGACCGGAAATAGCTCGGCGACGTGCCGCGGCCTAGGTTGAGGTTCGGCGCCGTCGACCGTGGGTTCTAACCCGCCAACACCTCGAACAAACGGTCCTACAGCATCAGTGTACCTCTAGGAAGCTCGACAAGGTGTCCAAAAGGGTTCAGGGATGACGGCAAGTTGGTCGGCACCGTGTGACCGATCGTGCTCGCCATGACCGCCCTCGATCGAGCTCGAAATTCGTTACTCCTAGACAGTTTTACGCCACGGATGCAGAAAAGAACTTGATCGCCGGCTAGTCCAGCGTCTATGTGCAGGATTTGATGACCTCCGAAAGATCATAGAGCGTGAATTTAAAGAAACCGTACCGGAAGCTCAATTTAAGGTTGCCGGAGCGAAAACTGAGAATTCGCTGGCGAGAGTTCACGGCGTGGCCTGAGCTTCAGGTGGAAGCAGTGTGGAGTCCGTGCGCTTCTGTTGCCACCCTCGCTCGGCCGTGGAAGTGGTTAAAGCGTGCTGCCCGCGTGAGACCGATCGCCGTCCTTCAGCTAAACTGCGGCGGTCGTCGTTGGTCACGGGAACAGGGGCCGAAACCCAGTGGTCCAGGCGTTGGGAGGGTGGTGCGCGACCTCCGGTGGCTGTCTAGCAGCTTAGGAACGAAGGAGATTGTTTTGCTGGTTTTCCCGATTGAGCAGAGAGCTGCGGCGAGAAACAATGCCGCTGTTCGGTTTTGCCCGCGAGAAGATAAAACCGGTCGACTCCTGCTCAGTGGAGGCGGTGCCGGTCGCATGGGGGCGCGAGCAAGCCGCCCTGGGCGCCAGCGCGCGGAGAGGGAAGCAGCTGGTGGCGCCGGTAGCTGCTCGGTGGCACAGCCGACAGCTGCTCGGTGGAATTTCCCACCGAGATTCTGACTTTGGTTGCAAGTTTCTCCTTCTTCCCTCTATGACATGTGGGTCCCACCCGGGGTTTTAACCTCTGAAATTTACTCCTAATCACTGTTGTAAACAGTGAGCCCCATAATACCCCTGGTGATTCAAATTATTCACCCCTGAGCCATTTGAATTGATTAGAATTCAAATTGGGTTTGGTCTGAGTGAATCTCAGCACAAGTTCAGTTTTGAATTCAAATAAAGTTTGAATTCGTCCCACTTAGCTCATGTCAAGATCAACTCCAAATGGAGTGAAAATTGGTGTGTGAGCTCACAAAAATGTGCTGAATAAGAATATGCCTCCCACTTTTAAATTCATGGGATAAAAACAGTTTGAATTTGAATGTGGTTTCAAACTGCCCTCTTTCTAACTATACCCAAAATGACCTCAAAAGGGTTTTGAATTTGGGTGAAACTTGGCATGGACATCCTTAGTAAAGTGTAGGAGTTTTCATATGTCCAGCCCATCTATATCACATATGGGAAATACCACTTTTGCAATATGTGAGTTTGTTTTCTAATGAGCATGTTGATAATTGTTACTTGCTCTTCATTTGTGTTCATGATCCTTCCTCAAATGAGGTGTGCGGTGTGGTGATGAACACTGCAAATGTGTGTCAAAAACTGAGACCCTTACATTCCTCCCCCCTTAAAAGAATCTCATCCCGAGATTATAAGGTGAAAATGAGAGAGAGGACGGTGGAAAATTAACGGATATGCGACGTGAAAAATTCGGGGTAGTTAGTGCGAAGGAATTCTTCGCTCTCCCATGTCGCTTCGTCCATGGAGTGATTACTCCATAGAACCTTGTAGAACCACAACGTACGGTTGCATGTGGTTCGGGCCTCTTCATCAATAATCTGCACCGGTTCCTCCCGATAGGTGAGATCCGGTTGCAGTTCTTCAATGTCTTCCAGCTGAATGGTAGTTGATAGCTTGAGACACTTCCTCAGCTGTGAAATGTGAAAGATGTCGTGCACACCGGAAAGTGCTTCTGGTAATGTCAGCCGGTATGCCACTGACCCACATCTTTCGGTAATCTGGAATGGACCGATGAATCGGGGTGCCAACTTTCCTCTCACCCCAAATCTGTTTACGCCCTTCATTGGAGACACCCGTAGATATACGTGCTCTCCAACTTTGAATTGTAATGGGCGCCTTCTCCGGTCCGCATACTGTTTCTGTCGGGATTGAGCGGCTTTTAGGTTCGCTTGAATCAGTCGAACCTTTTCTTCCGCGTTGTTGACAAGGTCAATCCTGAAGGTAACCCTTTCGCCAGACTCACACCAGTTCAATGGTGTGCGGCATTTTCTTCCGTATAGCGCCTCATAGGGCGCCATCCTGATGCTGGCTTGGTACCCATTGTTGTACGAGAACTCAGCTAACGGCAAGTGATCATCCCAATTCTTGCCGTGGTTGATAGCGCAAGCTCGTAGCATGTCTTCTAGAATCTGATTTACCCGCTCCGTTTGCCCGTCTGTCTGCAGGTGGTATGCTGAACTACGGATCAGCTTCGTCCCCAAGGCAGCGTGTAGCTGCTCCCAAAAACGGGACACAAAAAAAGTGCCCCGATCCGATATGATGGTACAGGGTACGCAGTACAAGCATAGGATCCGTGAGATGTACAGTTCAGCGTACTTCTTGGCGTTGTAGTTGGTGTTGACCGGGATGAAATGGGCAACTTTGGTGAGCCGATCGACGATCACCCACACAGAATCATGTTTCTGCAATGTGGTGGGTAAACCGATGATGAAATCCATGCTCACGTCCTCCCACTTCCAGCCAGGAATACCCAGTGGTTGTAGCATTCCCGGTTTCCGCATGTGGTCTGCCTTCACCCTTCGACATGTATCACACTCGGACACGTATTTTGCAGTCTCTCGCTTCATCCGTGTCCACCAAAACTTGCTTCTGAGTTCTTGATACATCTTGTTGCTGCCGGGGTGAATAGAGAGCTTTGATAAGTGAGCCTCATCAAAGATCTTCTTCCATAGTTCCGGGTTACGGGGTATGACGATCCGGTCCTTGAACCATAGGACGCCGTCTCCGTCTTTCCGGAAACATTTCAGCTCCCCACTATCTACACGTCTCCGCAAATGTGACATGCCCTTGTCATTCTTCTGGGCTGCCGCTATCTCTTCACGGATGGTGGGGATCAAAGCTAGGTTGTAGAGAGCTCCGTATGGAATCACATGTAGTGGGGGTTCGCTCTCTTCCGACGGTGTGATGGTCAGATTGTTGACGTGTGACTTGCGGCTCAGCGCATCTGCCACTACGTTTGCCTTGCCCGGATGATAATGGATCTCTATATCGTAATCCTTTATCAGTTCTAACCATCTTCGTTGCCTCATGTTCAGCTCCTTCTGAGTGAATATGTACTTGAGGCTTTTGTGGTCGGTATATAAATGTACGAGGTTACCGAGTAGGTAGTGCCTCCACATTTTTAGTGCAAGTACCACGGCAGCAAGCTCCAAGTCGTGAGTTGGATAATTCTGCTCATGGTTCCTAAGCTGCCGTGATCCATACGCGACCACTCTTCGGTCTTGCATCAGCACACATCCGAGCCCAATGCCGGATGCATCGCAGTACACATCGAACGGTTTTATTGTGTCTGGCTGCGCCAAAACCGGTGCTGATGTCAGGTGCTTGACTAAAGCCTTGAATGCTGCTTCACATGCTGGACTCCAAACATATTTGGTAGCCTTCTTCAGCAGCTCTGTCATTGGCTTGGCAATCTTCGAGAAGTTCGGAATGAACCTCCGATAATATCCCGCGAGTCCGAGGAAACTCCGTACCTCGTGAACAGTTCTCGGGGATTTCCAATTCAGCACTTGAGTGATCTTGCTCGGGTCCACAGCGATACCCTCCGCTGAGATGATATGCCCGAGGAAAGGCAATTGTGATATCCAAAACTCGCATTTGCTGAATTTTGCGTATAACTTGTGACCCCGCAGCCGTTGCAAGACTATACGCAGATGTTTCTTGTGATCTTCCTCCGACTTGGAATATACCAGGATGTCGTCGATGAAGACCATGACAAACTTGTCCAGCTCCGGCATGAATACCGAGTTCATTAAGTACATGAAGTGAGCTGGAGCATTGGTGAGGCCGAAAGACATGACTAGGTACTCATAAAGTCCGTACCTTGTCGAGAAAGCCGTCTTCGGAATGTCCTCCGCCCTTATCTTAATCTGATGGTACCCGGATCTTAAGTCCATCTTGGAAAAGATCTTTGCTTCGACCAACTGATCAAACAACATGTCGATCCGTGGCAACGGGTACTTGTTCTTGATGGTTACGGCATTTAATGGACGGTAGTCCACGCAAAGCCGCAACGTCTCATCCTTCTTCTTGATAAATAATGCTGAACAGCCCCATGGCGAGGAGCTCGGCCTAATAAAACCCTTCTCCAGAAGGCCCGTGAGCTGAGTCTTCAGTTCAGCCAACTCCTTGGGCGCCATCTTGTACGGCCTTCGGGATATTGGCATGGTTCCCGGTGCAAGTTCAATCTTGAACTCCACCTCTCTATCGGGTGGCATCCCCGGCAAATCATCCGGGAATACGTCAGGGAATTCTTGGACCACTGGAATATCTTCTAATCTGATGGTTGTGGCTTGATAGACACTTGGAAGTTTTATTTCCGGACTGTCCAGAAATAATGAGTGAGAACCGTGCACCTCTGAGTTTAAGTGCATGACTCGAAGGACGGTGTCTAAAACAGCGCCGTGGCGGGTTAACCACGACATCCCTAGGATGACATCGACCTTCTGTCCCTCTAAGATAATGAGAGACGTGGGGTACACTCTACCCGCTAAGCATAATGGTGCTTTGGAGACCATTACGCTTGCTGAAATCTTCCCACCCGGTGAACAAATTAAATATGGACTATCGGTGGGTAGTATTGGCAAACTGTGTTTAGCAATGAAAGCTTGGTTAATAAAATTATGCGTGGCGCCTGAATCAAACAGTACTATAGCGGGATGCTGGTGGAGTTGGAACATACCCGCAAGGATTGGCTCGCCCTCCGGCACGTCCTCAATGGCAAGTTGGTGGACAGTGCCGGGCCTAGGGTTTGCCCGCCGCGCATTAGTAGGGTTCCGGGGTTGATTCCTCCCTGGAAACTGCGGTGCCACTCCGCCACCTTGCCACTCCGGGCAACTGCTCGCGAAGTGTCCTGGACGACCACACTTGTAACATGTGGCCGCTGCTGGTGGAGTGCTCGGTGGACGAAAGCCCGGCATGCGTTGCTGAGGTGCAAACGCACGCGGCATCGCCCGCTGCTGCTGTTGTGGTTGCGGTGGTGCTGGCAGTGCCGGCCGGAATGCCAGTGAAGAGTACGGACGACTGCGGAACGGCATCGACCGCTGTGGTGGTTGCCAGCGTGGACCTGATGGTGGGCGATTCACCATCCGAAAATTCTGAGAAGGACCGCCTCCTTCTCCACTTCTCTGCGGCGCGCTTCGCTTTCTCTCCGCCGCCGCTAACTCCTTGCCGGAGTCCTCCTGAACAATCGCAGCATCAATGATGTCGTTGAGGCTGCCGCGATTGAACATCGCCAATTTGTCCTTCAGGAGCGGGTTAAGCCCCTGGTAAAAGTGGTCTCACCGCTTCTCGTCGGTATCAGCATGATACGACGCATATAGCGCGAGATCGTTAAACGCCCTAGAGTATTCCAGCGCGTTCCGGCTCCCTTGCTGCAGGTGTAAGAACTCCTGCATCTTCCTCCTCATTAAACCTGGCGGTATATGATAGGCCCTGAAGGCCGTCCGGAACTCCGTCCAGGTCATCACTCGGTCGGTGGGCTGTGAAGCACAGAAGTTGGCCCACCACGCGCTCGCGGATCCTTGGAGCTGCTGGACCGCGAACTGAGTCTTGCGCTGCTCGCTGAGCTGGAGCAGCCCGAACTTCATCTCTATGGCGCGGAGCCAGTTGTCCGCGTCAAGTGGTTCATCCGCCCTTGAGAGTACAGGGGGATGAGTTGCCAGGAAGTTGGAGTAGGAGCTCTGTTGACGCTCCTCACGGTCTTGACGTCTCTCTGGGCGAGACGTATTCGCAATAAGAGTCTGCAGCAACTCTGTGTGTTGCTGATGCGAGCCCGCCATTGCCGCAACAATGTCGGCCAATGTAACCGTTGGCAGTGGCGGTGGCGGTGTTTGTTGTTGCTGTTGCTGTCCCGAGGAGTCCTCAGGAGGTGGTTGGGAGGTCTCTCCCCCTTGACTGGTACCCCCAACATCAGGGTTGGCACGAGTACGCGTCATTCTGAAATTCCAAACAGCAGCAATTAGCACATGTCTTACTTAAAATTCCATAAGCAACAGTAGGTATGGAAGTGACACATGATTAATTTGCACAACATTCACATATATTGATAAAGCATAAACTTTATACAAGATACATTATTCTCGGGTCTCCGAGAAGTCGTGCTCATGTCGTCACTACCTATACATATGCTACTGTCTACACGACATGTCACCGATTACAAAAGTTGGGTTACGCTACCCTGGCTGCCCTACTTGGCAACCGTAACCCCCTACTCAGAGTAGAACTCAACCTCCTGTGGGTCGTCCTCCTCCGGTACCTCTGCTGGTGGCTCTGGATCTACCACCTCTTCTCCCATTCCGGGTTCTCCCATTGCTGGAAGACCCAAGACCACCGGTACGCCTAACACCGGAGGTACGAGGTCCTGCAATGCATGCACCTTGTCCATAGCCTGGTTGTAGTCCTCTTCCCAGCCTTGTCCTTCCTCGATAGCGTCGTGCCGCTCTTGAGCAAGGTCCTCATTCTGCTGGGTTAGGGTCTGCACCAGCCCTTGCAACGCCGCGATGTGAACACGGCTCTTCTTCTTTGCCTTCTTCAGACGACGCAACTGATTGTGCTGTTCATTCAGTCGCTTGATCGTCGGAAAGAGCACATTGCGGAGTGCGCTGTGAGCACTCTCGAAATGATCTCCACGGCTTGTGCTCTCCTTGAGCTTTGTGGCGAGATGCTCCGTATGAACAGCTTGGCTGTCCATCACGGCGTTTCCCGCCCTCATCTGGAGGCTGAGATTTGCCTCCGCGGGGTTGTACCTTGGGCAACTCGGGTCCGTTGCTTCCAGGTACCTCTCTTCCCACACATGCTGAGCTCGTCCCTCCATCAGAACGAGTGCGTATGGAGTGCCCTCCATAGCCTGCACGTGTAGTTGGCAGAAATGTGACATAGTGTCACGGGCTGCCACTTGCCACATCCCTTCCGGTTGTCTTCCTCTCACCGTGACGGTGAATGGCACCCAACCGGGTGGCGTAGGTCCTGCAGGAACCTCGACATGGATCGTCCACGTCTTGTTCCCCCCTTCGCCATCTTCCTTGGCGAAGTACTGTGGCATATGATTGTACCCGAAATATTGGAGCATTTGCCACAATGCTTCCGGGTAGCCGCTACGGTCAGAACAGTGGAAAACTACCCACCCGTTCTCCAACTGTTTATCTGCTGCCATCTGTAAAAATATATTTGAGAAATGTCAAATATTTATTTAAACAGTAAACCATTGAGTTATAACATAAGACATGTCATCGAACCCATAAAACTTGGAAACATAGTTCAAATTTTAAACAAATTTGACTGCTGATCTGCTGTTCCCATGACAGCCCTGACCAGTTTCCATTTCAACCTGATTTAGGCCATGTTAAATGCAAAACTAATTCTGGAGCTCAACATCAAAGTTAAAGCTAACTTCAATAGCTTTCCAGCCAGTGTTTGCTTGACCTAAGATCTGTCTTGGTTCAAAAGTTATGAGATGTCAAAGTTAACAGAATTTCTGGAAACAATTGGACAGCACCTCCCTGCCTTAGGTACTGATTTGATCCAAGAATCCCAGTTACTTCTGTTCCTAATCTGGCAAAACTTTCTGTTACAAAGTTGTAACCCATCTCATAAGCTTTCCAGAACTACCTCATTTTCTATTTTTGGATTTTATGCAGGAAGTTATGCTTAATTTACAGAGAGTCTACAGAGAGTCTTTACTCTGTCCTGTTTTCTGGACAGTTTCAACGCTACTGCATTTCTCGAGTGGTTAAGGGATGAAACACCTCTGGACCTCAACAGAAAAGTTGTAAAGCTCTTCCAAAGATTTCCAGAAATGTATCATACGACCCCAACCTCGAAAGAACTCAACCTCTAACCTCTGATTAACTTCAGCCTTGATTCAGCTAAAAACAGAGTGCTCTGTCCTTAACAACCTATAAGTTGAAAATTTGTTAACTTCGAATATCTTGTTTAAGGGAAGGAGTTACATCAAGTTTTACTACTATGGATCAAAACCTTCAAGTTTTTAAATGAATTTGTTCATTTAGTTTGGTGTGACGTCGATGCGTCACCAGATTATGTCGGTACTACGTCCTCACAAAGAAAAACCTATACCGGACTTAGCCGGCTTCGTTAGTTCAGTGGCACTACTCGTCACTCGCACACGGATGCTACACGTCTACCATTTCGTGGTCAGGCTACCTGCAGAAACTGAAACAATCATCAGACTCGGCTGCACACCGAGCCCGGAATCCATACAGTTAGTACACCCGGCCGTCATCACTCGCCCGGATGTTCTCAAGCCAACCACACCTTGAGTTACGTGTTCATGTTTTAGACCACGTGATGGGGTCTCCCAAGTTGCACCACGCACGCCAGGGACAGACGTTGCTCGAATACCCCAAACGACATGAAGAGTCGTAGAGGATATCAAAGCGGGTCGGGTTACCTGCCACCCGTGGGGCTTCACCCTTCAGCTTGTGCGCACTGGTGGACAGCGCTTAGTGCACCCCCCAAGACATGAACGTCCCGAGATGCACGATTTTCTGACATAACAAATAGGGTAATATGCCACTTTCTATATGCTAATAACATCCTTATACTGGCTACTAACTCGTTCCTCACTGGATTTTTGAGAAAGAAGACCTTTGTACTGTGTTAAACCTCAAGCGAGCTCTGATACCACGCTGACACGACCCCCTTGGTCCTGTCGAGCCAGGATCACGCTGAGGGGTGCTGCGTTGCACAACACCGTATAACACACGTCAAAGGTACAAAGCGGAAGCGAAATTTTATTACATAAACAAGTTATGAACATGTTTACATCAAAATAAGTTCAGTCTACACTCGTGGGCGTAGACTAAGCATCAAGTGCACGTTCAGCCCTCGAACGTGTCCTTGCTAGCACACACGCACACTAACTCTGCGGCGTGCACGACTCCCACTCGACGGGGTTCCCCTCCTGCGGTTCCGTCTCCTCTTCGGGAGTCCCTTCCTCATAGAACCCTGCAAAAGCTTCAAACACAAGCAGTGAGCACGAAGGCTCAGCAAGTCTGACCCGTCTCACCTAAACATGGAACTTCTACATGAGGGTAATGGGTTACATGAAGTAAAAATCAGTTGCAGGGACTCGCCTAATTAGTAGAACCTTACTTTCAAGTTTTAGCAGCAGGTTGTGGAGAACCTTACGCTAAGGCACATGAGAGAGCCGCAATCAAACAAGAAACGCATTTCTCTCATGTACTTTGCCCAAAGTTGAAAAGAACTTTAGTTAGCTCTAAGCTACAGCATATCATTAACAATCAATGTCCAGCTTTCAATCAGCAACATTTTAACATGTAACTAGCCTGTTCTTTCTACGTCACGGTACAGTGAACAAGTGGTACTCACTGACCGCGAGGGACGGTGATTATAATCGATTTACACCTGCAGGGTTACCCGAACAACCCGTCACGTACGCCCGTACTCGATGTTGCCTACAACAACCATCACAGACGCCGTACGCGACTACCTTTCACCCGTTAGCCAAATATTGAACCGGTCCCATCGTCCCGAGCAAGAGGTCTCTGCACACGCATCTCCGTGCCGCCAGCCGATTTACACCTCAAGCTCTCAACCTAGCCTCTGAACGACGGGCAATGCCTCAATAACCAGCTACCCGAGTTACATCAGTTTTCCGGTTCCCATATAGCCGGTAGGTCTTCGGTACTGTTCTAGCTTGTTCAACAGGCCCGCACACGGCTCGGTCCTCAATCGACACAAGCGGAGCTACAGCACACAGGCCCCAAAGTCCTGCTGCCCTTACTCTCCGCTCGGTCTCATTTTCTTGCCATGTGTATCATGTGCTATCTTTACCCGAGCAATGTGCCTCTAGCCTATTCTCGCGAGTAGTTCCAACTACTCGACTTGTACCGAATCCTACTCTATCCTAGCAATGCAGTAGGTAACGGGGTTTGCAATCCTAAACCCAACCCATGGTTCTCTTGGCTATGCAGTGGGGCTTCCAAACAAGACTCTAATGCACAGAATAAAGGAAACAAGTATGTGCTCAAAACAATAAAAATTTGTAAAATGGTTAATGCAAACCGGAGCTTGCCTTGCTGCTCTTGGTCATAGGCTAGCTGTTCCTCCGGAGTAACGAAGTCTAGGACTTTGGGTTCCTCCTCGACCTTAGCGACTACATGATAGAAACAATGCATGTATTAATTTAATGCATTTGTATTAAGTCTGAAGTTGTGAAGTCTATAACCTTTGCTGGACAGACCTAATGACTGTGAAACTTTTATTGTGGCTTGGTTACAACCTAAACAGAGACTTGGTCAAGTTTTAGTTGCAGCAAAGCTCATTTGAGCCCTCCACAATTACTTATGTACTTGACCTAAATTGAAGGCTTTTAGGGTGTTCTAAGGATTTCCATGAAACAAACTATGCCTTTCTGAAAACAAGCTTTTCAGAGGGTTCTAATGGAATTGATCTCACTTAATTTGGAAGGTTCCTAGCTAAAGATATGAGCTAAACGATTTCAGAGAAAATTCAGAAAATGTTTCTGAACATTTTCTATTTTCTCTGGAACAGTTTCACTAATCACACCGTTAGGTGGATCTAATGAGCTCAAATGGATCTGAAATTTCTATGGTAGTTCAGGGATATTTGGGTGAACATCCCAGCAAAATTTCAGGATTTTCCTCCAAAGCATTCTCAAGTTAAAATTCCTAACAGTTTAAATTTTAAGGATTTAATTCTGGAGAATTAAGGAATTTCATGAAGTAAAACTTGATTTGCTGGAAATTACTCAGAGAGCTGAATCCAGCAAAATTTGGTTCACTCAATTTGGAGCTTTCTAGCCAAAGTTATGAGGATTTGAAGTTTGGAAGGATTCTGAAAATCGGGGAAAAGTTTAAACTCTCGGGGCCCGCGGGGACACGTGTCGAGCACGGAGGTGTCCGGCACACCGGGGATACCACACGTGTCGAGTGTGGAGGTGTCCGGCACACCGGAGCTCACAGGGTATTGCGCGCCAGAACGGCCGATCCCCGGCCACACCCGATCCCGATTTAAATTCTTCAGCCGCTGACACGTGGGCCAGCCGGCTTCATCTTCCTCCCACCGTTCTCTCGCGCCCGCGCCGCCGACCTCGCCGGAGCAGACTCGGGGCTCGCAGGCTCGCCGCTGCCGGACCTCCCATGGTCTGAAACTCGCCGCCAGGGGGTTGTCGACGTTGAGGAACACGTCGGTGGTGTCAGGTCAGGCTGGGGGTGACCGGAAATAGCTCGGCGACGTGCCGCGGCCTCGGTTGAGGTTCGGCACCGTCGACCGTGGGTTCTAACTCGCCAACACCTCGAACAAATGGTCCTACAGCATCAGTGTACCTCTAGGAAGCTCGACAAGGTGTCCAAAAGGGTTCAGGGATGACGGCAAGTTGGTTGGCACCGTGTGACCGATCGTGCTCGCCATGACCGCCCTCGATCGAGCTCGAAATTCGTTACTCCTAGACAGTTTTATGCCACGGATGCAGAAAAGAACTTGATCGCCGGCTAGTCCAGCGTCTATGTGCAGGATTTGATGACCTCCGAAAGATCATAGAGTGTGAATTTAAAGAAACCGTACCGGAAGCTCAATTTAAGGTTGCCAGAGCAAAAACTGAGAATTCGCCGGCGAGAGTTCACAGTGTGGCCTGAGCTTCAGGTGGAAGCAGTGTGGAGTCCGTGCGCTTCTGTTGCCGCCCTCGCTCGGCCGTGGAAGTGGTTGCAGCGTGCTGCCTGCGTGAGACCGATCGCCGTCCTTCAGCTAAACTGCGGCGGTCGTCGTTGGTCACGGGAACAGGGGCCGAAACCCAGTGGTTCAGGCGTTGGGAGGGTGGTGCGTGACCTCCGGTGGCTGTCTAGCAGCTTAGGAACGAAGGAGATTGTTTTGCTGGTTTTCCCGATTGAGCAGAGAGCTGCGGCGAGAAACAATGCCGCTGCTCGGTTTTGCCCGTGAGAAGATAAAGCCGGTCGACTCCAGCTCAGTGGAGGCGTGCCGGTCGCATGGGGGCGCGAGCAAGCCGCCCTGGGCGCCAGCGCGCGGAGAGGGAAGCAGCTGGTGGCGCCGGTAGCTGCTCGGTGGCACAGCCGACAGCTGCTCGGTAGAATTTCCCACCGAGATTCTGACTTTGGTTGCAAGTTTCTCCTTCTTCCCTCTATGACATGTGGGTCCCACCCGGGGTTTTAACCTCTGAAATTTACTCCTAATCACTGTTGTAAACAGTGAGCCCCATAATACCCCTGGTGATTCAGATTATTCACCCCTGAGCCATTTGAATTGATTAGAATTCAAATTGGGTTTGGTCTGAGTGAATCTCAGCACAAGTTCAGTTTTGAATTCAAATAAAGTTTGAATTCGTTGTCACACCCGGTTTTTCCGAAGAACAACCGAGTGAATATCACATGTATGCCAGGATCATTTTCTCATACATGTGATGACAAATAGTGAAGCATCATTTATTACAGGCCAGGTGACGAATATAAATAAGTCTTACATCGCAAATGTCTCGATGGACAATAATAAGTTCATCACAAGTAAATAAACTAGCAGCGGAAAATTATTCTTGAGGGCTCCATTACAGGCGTTGCCCGGGGTCTGCATGAACCTAGAAACCTTCTTCGGGTCCAAAGTCTTGGTCATTATACACCACCTCATTATCTTGACCTGAGCAGCAATATAAACCAGCAAAATATGCAAGGTTGAGTACCAATGGTACTCAGCAAGTGTGGGAAAATTATATCATGCATGGCTAGAACAAGGGGAGGTTGAACTCATGGTTAAAGCACTATGCCATTAATACCTATTACCTTAGCTTATTAAGCACCTACATTACTACACAGGTGAAATGGTCCCAATCTCCCATCCCATCATCATAATCAAATAACCATCTCATCATTTCCAATGTTAAGCTCCCCGCTAAACATTCACAACATTCAAAACCATCACTCCTCTAATCATGAATAAGTCCAAGCCGCTCTTGACCCTGAGCACAGATGTCATGACAGTTTTGACTCTGCAGAGTTTGTACCACTGTACCCACATGTAGTGATTTCATCCCCCGTTGCCGGGTGGACTAAAAGAACCTCCATTATGCCAGTGGCTACGAACCACATTCACACTTCCCAGGTGTGTAGCCAGGAGATCACTACGAAGCTTTTACAAAGGGATTCCCGACGAGCGTGGGCCCACTGAGGTTTCACCCCTAACAGCATACAAGAGGCTCCAACCCCGCTGCAGTGGCCCCCTCTTGAGCCTTGCGGTTCATATGGTAGTCCAGCTGACACCTACTCCCCGCACCATCCAACACACCCATACTACGCCGGGGATACACCTAATTAATTGGCCAAGCTGCCCCATCTCAGCATGTGGTTGGCACTGTAAAGCCAGGTTACATGCTCCATGAACCGGTCCTTAGGATCCAGGCAAGTACTAAACACAAACCCGAGTCTCGTGCACCCAGCACACAACCAAAACATCCAAATTGCCTTGATCCCTACCTCTACATAACTCACAATATCTCATTCAAGAGTATGGTAAAATAAACTGATGATCTCATATCCCAAATATCCCATTCTAAGCATGGCTAAGCATATGCATAATAATAAATGACATGATAAAATAAATCCCAACCCAAGCTACAAGGAAACAATGTAATGCAATTCTAGGGAAACTTCCTAACATGGGTTTCATATTTCAATTGACAATGCAAATAATTCTAGCTACACATCCTAGCATAGGATCAAAGTGGTCAAGGACACTTGCCTCCTTCTTGCTGCTCTTGAAATGGGTAGTCCTGGTCTTGGAAAGGAATAACTTGCTCTTGAGCAGGTTCTACATCATACCATCACACATAGCAAAAGAAAAACAACAATCCGTAAGACATAGTTCACACTTTCACTTCATACAAACCACACATTCACATTTATGAAAGTCATTCACCATTATATGTGTTGTGGTTACTCTATGTGTGTTGATTTGTGTCTTGCATACACTTTTAATCATATGTATATAATTCCTACTTTTGTATTCACATTTATGCTTGCATACTATATATATGAGTTTCCAATTTAAATAAATTCTTTATATTCAATTACTACACCTTTTAGCTACCAAGTATGCATGAAAGGTGTTTTCCTTCTCCATATGTGTCTTCATAATTTCTACCAACCCTAAACTGAATCCTTTGGATTTTAGAACTCCATTTATCATTTACTAGTTGCTATATTTTCAGGTTTATTTCCTATGCCTAAATGTGAACTTTATTATGAAAATAACAAGACACATCATCTAAACAGAATAGGTTCTGATCTAAAATATTTACTAATATATTTTTGACCTTTTCCTCTGATGTAGACTATTTTACAATTATTTTCCCTATTTTCCAGAACTATTCTTTACTTAAAAATATGTCCCTAAATGTGAATAATAAATTAAACAGATTCATTTCAGCCCAAATATATTTTTATCTCACTCCAAAGTTTTCTAAATACTGAAAAAGTTTTTAATTTAATTTTGACAATATGTTTGTCCCACTTTTTAATTTTTAAACACTAGCCACATATTCAATTTCCTAAATTAAATACTAAACAGGGCTAAAAAGGTAAACTCACCCCACAACAGGGTCTATAATATTATTTTCAGAATTTCTAGGGGTCTAGCTACACGTATCAGAGGTGTTTTTCCAAATTTTTATTAAGTCCAGGGGCTAAAACTGCTTTTTAAATGAATTTACACGATTTTCTGGAGTTCCAGGGGCTAGATCAGAAGTTTCCGGGGCTAGCTCTTATTTCCCGAGAACCCCAGGGGGTAGCACGTAAGATTTCCAGTCTTTATAACGCGGGGCTGATGTGGACCGTCCGATTTTAAACCGACGGCTGAGATTATAACGTCGAACCGGTACGCGGGGGTTTAAACCCTACCGTGCGATTTAAAATAAACGGCGCACAAGCGGCCACGTCGCCCTGATCGAGCGCGGGCGGCGCTGCCGGCGGCGCACGGCGGCGGGAAGCGGCGATCTCGCCGGAGACTTTCGGTTTTTCGAGAATTCTTCCTAGAACAGTGATTTTATGGTATAGATCGGTGGAGGGGAGGTCGGGGATCTCACCTCGGGGGTTTTCTTGAGCTCGGAGGTCCTGGAAGGTGATCGGCGACGAGGTCCGAGGCGAAACCACGGCGAAGCTCGTCGGCACTGTGTTTACACCGCAAGTCACCGAGTTTTCTGCACCTGCAAGGTTCCCCGGAGGCGGTGAATCAAGACCAGCGAGTTAGATCAGAAATTCCGAGCTTAGATCGGCCAGAATTCGTCGGAGAAGTCTCAGTTCTCACCGGAGTAAAAATCGACGATCGCGGGGGAAAAACAGAACGAGGCCGGGGTTTCTATAGACGGGGGAGGGCGGCGGGGTGGTTTAGATCATGTCCGCGTCGACTACGAACAGAATTCAGCGGGGATACGCCGAAATCCCGATCGGTTTTGATTCGGGTGCGAGGGAGTCCAGCGCTGTCGCGAGGTAGACGAAGATCGGGTGGGTCCCGCCTGTCAGTGTGAGGAAGCAGCGCGCTCGGCTGCGGGCAGGCGCGGGCGCTGGTTGGGCCGGCTGGTGGGTTTCGGCCCACTGTCCGGTTTTTTTTTCTATTTTCTCTTTTTCTTTTTCTATTTCTTTTCTGATTTGAGTTTAATTTGAATTCCAGTTTGAATTTGAACTTTTGCAAAACATGCAACACGTTCAAAAAATTTTAAATTCCCCTCTTAACATGATTTAGGGTTTTGAATCAAAATTTTGGGGTGTTACAGCTCTACCCCCCTTAAAAGAAATCTCGTCCTCGAGATTGGTGTTTCTAAGAAAACAATTCCGGAAATTGTGCCTTGAGCTCATCTTCCCGCTCCCAGGTGGCTTCCTCTTCTGAGTGATGCTTCCACTGCACCTTGCACATCCGGATTCTTTTATTTCTGGTGAGGCATTCCATTGTCTCCAAAATCTTGTATGGTTGCTCGGCATAAGACAAATCCTCAGCTACATTCACTTCATTCATGGGTAACACCTCTTCAGGCGTCCTCAGGCATTTCTTGAGTTGTGACACATGGAATGCATCGTGCACATCCGATAGACGAGCCGGTAATTCTAGTTGATACGCCACTTCGCCTTTCCTCTCCAAAACTTGAAAGGGTCCGATGTATCGAGGTGACAACTTCCCTTTCACCTTGAACCGACGAAGTCATCTGATAGGGGATACCTTGAGATAGACGTAGTCCCCCACGTTGAAAACGAGCTCTCTTCTTCGTACATCGGCATAACTCTTTTGGCGTGTCTGTGCTATCCTCAAGTTATTGCGAATTTCCCTTACCTTCGCCTCGGCTTCTTGTAGTACTTCTGGACCAAACACTTTACTTTCCCCCGTTTGGTTCCAAAATAGGGGAGTTCTGCACTTCCTCCCGTACAAGGCTTCAAACGGTGACATCTTCATACTAGCTTGATAGCTGTTGTTATAGGAAAACTCCGCATACGATAAGTTCTTGTCCCAACTCTGATTGTTTTTGAGTGCACATGCCCTTAGCATATCTTCAAGGATCTGATTGGTTCTTTCCGTCTGCCCATCAGTTTGGGGATGGTAGGCAGAACTAAAGTTCAGATGGGTTCCCATGGTTTCGTGCAACTTCTGCCAGAATCTTGAGGTGAACTGTGTCCCTCGATCCGACACAATCTTCTTTGTCACTCCATGGTAACACACGATCCTTGACATGTACAACTCTGCCAATTTGGATCCGCTGTAGCTTTCTTTCACGGGGATGAAATGAGCTACCTTGGTTAGCCTATCAATGATGACCCATATCGAATCATATCCTGATTGGGTCCTAGGCAATCCCACGATGAAATCCATGCTGATTTCCTCCCATTTCCATTCAGGCACTTTGAGTGGTTGCAATAATCCCGCGGGTCGTTGATGTTCTGCTTTCACCAACTGACATGTGTCACATAGGGCAACATGTTCCGTGACATCTCGCTTCATGCCATACCACCAATACCTTCCCTTGAGGTCCTGGTACACCTTCATACTCCCAGGATGAATGGAATAGTCGGAATCGTGAGCCTCCTTCAAAATAAATTCGCGGATCTCCTTTACTTCAGGCACACAAATCCTTTTCCCGTGCCACACCGTACCTTGTTCATCCTCTCTGAAACCTGGAGCTTTATTTTCCTTGATGAGTTGCCTGATTTCCTGTATCTTCTCATCATTCTTTTGACCCTCGCGTATGTCTCGCTCTAGTGTGGAGTCCACTTCCATGGCGATGGCCTCACCACTATTTACTAGACATAGATTGAGCCTTATAACCTCGTCCTTCAATTCTGCAGGCATTTCCTTCAAGCTCAACTTATTGACCTGCAATTTCCGACTTAAAGCATCGGCCACTACGTTTGCTTTCCCAGGATGATAGTTGATGCCTACATCAAAGTCATTGATTAGCTCTAACCATCTCCTTTGTCTGAGGTTGAGATCTGGCTGTGTGAATATGTACTTCAAACTCTTATGATCCGTATATATCTCGGTCCTCTTCCCCATCAAATAGTGCCGCCAAATTTTCAACGCGTGTACCACTGCGGCTAGTTCTAGGTCATGTGTAGGATAGTTCTTCTCGTGCTTCCGAAGGTGCCGGGATGCATATGCCACGACATGCCCTTCTTGCATGAGAACACATCCCAACCCGTTTCCAGAGGCATCGCAGTACACCGTAAAGTTGTTCTGCATATCTGGCATAACGAGCACTGGGGCTGTTGTCAATCTTTCCTTTAACTCCTGAAAACTCGTCTCGCACTGTGGCGTCCATGTAAATGTGATTCCCTTCTCCAACAGTTTGGTGAGGGGTCTCGAGATCTTAGAGAATCCCTCAATAAACCGTCCATAGTATCCTAGCAATCCCAAAAAGCTCCGAACTTCCCCGACATTTTCAGGGGTCTTCCACTTCTGTATATCCTCTATTTTGGCAGGATCCACGGAGATTCCTCCTTCCGAGATTATATGTCCTAAGAAGGGAACTCTCTTCAGCCAAAACTCACACTTGCTCAACTTGGCATATAGTTGGTGTTCTCTCAGCCTCTGCAACACCAACCTTAGATGTTTCTCATGTTCTTCTTCATCTTTGGAGAAGATGAGAATGTCATCTATGAAAACCACCACAAATTTGTCCAGATATTCCATGAATACCTTGTTCATGAGATACATGAAGTATGCCGGGGCATTAGTTAGCCCGAAAGGCATGGCAGTGTATTCATACAGTCCGTACCGAGATACGAAAGCTGTCTTGGGAATATCAGATTGCCTTATCTTGAGTTGGTGGTATCCCGACCTGAGATCAATTTTCGAGAACACACAGGCTCCCCTCAACTGATCAAACAAGTCTTCAATGCGGGGTAATGGGTACTTGTTCTTGATCGTTACCTCATTCAAGGCACGGTAATCCATGCATAACTTTTGGGTTCCATCCTTCTTGGGCACAAATATCACCGGAGCTCCCCATGGTGAGGAACTAGGGCGAATATACCCCTTTTCCGTCAGTTCTCTCAAATGATCCTTGAGTTCTTCCAGCTGCTTGGAGTCCATCCGATAAGGTCTTTTGTAAATCGGGGCTGTTCCAGGTACTAGCTCAATTGCAAATTCCACTTCACGATCGGGAGGCATACCTGGCAACTCCTCCGGAAAAACATCTGAATATTCCCTGATAATTCAGATCTCCTCCACTTTCACCTCAACTTGGTTTAATTGAACATCCCTCCTAGGCTCTTGCATTGTTATAAACTTTACTTTTGTGCCACTAGGGTGCGTTAGTTCCACCGTTCTGGTCGAACAATGGATGATTCCGTTATGTTTTGTCAACCAATCCATACCCAAGATAATATCTATCCCTTGTGAATCTATCACTATGAGGTTAGCAGTAAATACCACCCCATTAATGTCTAGGTTCACTTTGGGACACACTTGTCTTGTCCTTATTTCTCCACCTGGATAGTTTACAGCTAGCATATGGTTCATTTGTGTGGTTGCTAGGTCATGCTTCTTAACAAACCCTTGAGCAATGAACGAGTGGGTAGCACCAGAATCAAACAGCAGGGTTGCAAGGTGTAAATTGGCAGGAAACTTACCAACTACCACGTCGGGTGCCGCTTGTGCTTCCTCCATAGTGACGTGGTTCACCCGTCCTCTCATTACATTCTGCTGTTGTGGCTGCGCAGGCTTCTTCTTTGGGCATTTATGGGCGTAGTGCCCCACTTCACCGCAGCTAAAACATTGCACCCCAACCTTAGGTGCCTGTCCTTTGTTGTCTTGGGGTTGGTTTGGGGGTCCCTGTACTGCTGGTCGAGGAGGATATGCGGGGCGAGGCTGCTGTACAAACTGACGTTGTGGCTACGCTGGTGCTACGGGAGGCCTGTAGTTCGGGTTGTACCCTCTTGGTGCTGAGTAGGGTACCGCAGCACGGTTCGTCTGCCCTGGAGGTGGCTGCATCAGACGTGGGCGAGTGTTGCTCCCTGAGGCTTGATGTGACCACCCGGCCTTCCTCTTGTTCTAATTTTCCAAGTCCTCCAGCTTCCTTTCTACCACAAACGCTCTGTCCACCATCTTTTGGAAGCTTTCATACTCATTTGAGGACATTGCACACTGCATCTCTGCAGTAAGTCCCTCCACGAAACAATCTTGTTTCTGCTTATCAGTCTCTATGTCCCGTGGGGCATAACGGGATAGTTGAGTAAATTTAGTGTGGTATTCCCTCACCGTCATGTTTCCCTGCTGCAGTCCCAAAAACTCCTTCCTCTTGTTTTTGAGTTCACCTCTTGGTATGTAATGGTTGCGGAAGCTACGCTTGAACTCTTCCCAAGTGATGTTCTCAGGGTCATGATGGGCGGCCACGTAGGCGGTCCACCAATCAGCAGCAGGTCCATGCAATTGATGAGAGGCAAACAGCACCCTCTCATACCCTTGGCACTGGATGATCCTCATCTTGCTTTCAATGGTCTTCAGCCAATCATCTACCTCCAGAGGTTCAGCAGCACTTGCAAACTTTGGAGGTTGAGTTCCTAGAAACTCACTCAACCTTGGTTGGCGTGGTGCAGCTTATGGAGGTGGAACTTGATGCAAGTTGGCCACCACTTGAGTCAAGTTCTGGATGAGCTGATTCTGATTCTCCAGCATTTGGTGGAGGGGATCAACTCCTTCACGGCGACCACCCCGGTCCTGGCCTCCAGAAAGATGAGGGTTGCATGCCTCATCGTTGTTATTGGCGGGGTTGGCAGCACATCCTTTTCCTCTTCCGGCCATCTGGCAGAATCAACCAATGTTAATTTGAAAGCATTTAGTATCATCTTACTACTTTCATTTGTTTGTACTTTGAAGTGTTGAGGCTTTGTTATACTTTTACGAGGGTTCATATCTCACACCAAATAAATGCACTATTATTTCATGTGGGTTCACACACCAAAGCAAAACAATCTGAAGACGAGGCTGTGGACAATTGCTCATGGCTTCCACAACTCACGTCACACACCAAGCATTAACACACCATTAACTTAACGTAACGACTCGACTATTCGACATCTTGCTAACTAAGGGAAGGACTCTACACTACTCGTTTTCTTGAGCTGGCTCCTCGGGATCTTCCTCATCATTTAGGCTGCCTTCTGACTCTGCTTTGGGTGGGGAGGCTGCTGGTGGAGAAGTGCGACGACGCCTGATCACTCGACGATCTGGGGAGTCAGGAGTCCATGTATCATTCACGGTGACACACAGTTCATTCCCATCTCCTCTTTCTCTCACCCTCAAGCAGGCTCGCAGCAACGCTTCCGTTTCCTTCAGGGTGTCCTGGACATCCTGAAGCTCTTGTTGACACTCCTGCAGTCGAGTGCTGAGCATAGCAGCATCCTCCAAGCACAAGTCCATGTGCTCATGAGAAGTCCCTTGCTGCACCGGCGGGTACTTGTATTCCGTGGTACCACTCTCTCGCTGGAGGACATACATGTACTCAGTTTTGTCCAAGTGGCGACGATAGATGTGACTCTGGCAGGTGATGGCCTCCCAGGTGACATCTATCTCCGCATCGACCTGTGTTGCTCTACAAGCTGGAGAGTGGTGAATCTTAAGAAGCTGATTTTCGTGTATTATCCTCATCTCTGAACTCCATTCTTCCCTCTTCTCACGGATGGTCCTGGTGGAGTTATGGTGTATGATTAGCTTGCCCATATTGCCGGCGGCTTCGAGCATACGCTGAAGACGGCGCAATAAGCCTCCTACTGCCAATCCGTAGGAAAGGTACGTCACCAGACGGCTCTCCTCCCTCTCGGCAAGGGCAACTACGGGAACTCTCCCTCCTGTGGACTTGCGAGCGGTGCGAATCATGCGAACCATTTAAAACAAAAAGAATTTAAAATTAGGTTAGATAAACTCTCAAACAAAAATCCTATTTTGAATGAAAATTGGGGTAAGATGAAGAAAGTGACTCATTAAAATAACACTTTTCAACACACACCTTGTAAAATAGTTTTTAATAAAATAGGGCCCTTAAATACGTCCATTTCTACCTAGGTCCACGTTCCTACGGGCAACCTTGGCTCTGATTCCACTTCTGTCACACCCGGTTTTTCCGAAGAACAACCGAGTGAATATCACATGTATGCCAGGATCATTTTCTCATACATGTGATGACAAATAGTGAAGCATCATTTATTACAAGCCAGGTGTCGAATATAAATAAGTCTTACATCGCAAATGTCTCGATGGACAATAATAAGTTCATCACAAGTAAATAAACTAGCAGCGGAAAATTATTCTTGAGGGCTCCATTACAGGCGTTGCCCGGGGTCTGCATGAACCTAGAAACCTTCTTCGGGTCCAAGTCTTGGTCATTATACACCACCTCATTATCTTGACCTGAGCAGCAATATAAACCAACAAAATATGCAAGGTTGAGTACCAATGGTACTCAGCAAGGGTGGGAAAATTATATCATGCATGGCTAGAACAAGGGGAGGTTGAACTCATGGTTAAAGCACTATGCCATTAATACCTATTACCTTAGCTTATTAAGCACCTACATTACTACACAGGTGAAATGGTCCCAATCTCCCATCCCATCATCATAATCAAATAACCATATCATCATTTCCAATGTTAAGCTCCCCGCTTAACATTCACAACATTCAAAACCATCACTCCTCTAATCATGAATAAGTCCAAGCCGCTCTTGACCGTGAGCACGGCTGTCATGACAGTTTTGACTCTGCAGAGTTTGTACCACTGTACCCACATGTAGTGATTTCATCCCCCGTTGCCGGGTGGACTAAAAGAACCTCCATTATGCCAGTGGCTACGAACCACATTCACACTTCCCAGGTGTGTAGCCAGGAGATCACTACGAAGCCTTTACAAAGGGATTCCCGACTAGCGTGGGCCCACTGAGGTTTCACCCCTAACAGCATACAAGAGGCTCCAACCCCGCTGCAGTGGCCCCCTCTTGAGCCTTGCGGTTCATATGGTAGTCCAGCTGACACCTACTCCCCGCACCATCCAACACACCCATACTACACCGGGGATACACCTAATTAATTGGCCAAGCTGCCCCATCTCTGCATGTGGTTGGCACTGTAAAGCCAGGTTACATGCTCCATGAACCGGTCCTTAGGATCCAGGCAAGTATTAAACACAAACCCGAGTCTCGTGCACCCAGCACACAACCAAAACATCCAACTTGCCTTGATCCCTACCTCTACATAACTCACAATATCTCATTCAAGAGTATGGTAAAATAAACTGATGATCTCATATCCCAAATATCCCATTCTAAGCATGGCTAAGCATATGCATAATAATAAATGACATGATAAAATAAATCCCAACCCAAGCTACAAGGAAACAAGGTAATGCAATTCTAGGTAAACTTCCTAACATGGGTTTCATATTTCAATTGACAATGCAAATAATTCTAGCTACACATCCTAGCATAGGATCAAAGTGGTCAAGGACACTTGCCTCCTTCTTGCTGCTCTTGAAATGGGTAGTCCTGGTCTTGGAAAGGAATAACATGCTCTTGAGCAGGTTCTACATTATACCATCACAAATAGCAAAAGAAAAACAACAATCCATAAGACATAGTTCACACTTCCACTTCATACAAACCACACATTCACATTTATGAAAGTCATTCACCATTATATGTGTTGTGGTTAATCTATGTGTGTTGATTTATGTCTTGCATACACTTTTAATCATATGTATATAATTCCTACTTTTGTATTCACATTTATGCTTGCATACTATATATATGAGTTTCCAATTTAAATAAATTCCTTATATTCAATTACTACACCTTTTAGCTACCAAGTATGCATGAAAGGTATTTTCCTTCTCCATATGTGTCTTCATAATTTCTACCAACCCTAAACTGAATCCTTTGGATTTTAGAACTCCATGTATCATTTACTAGTTGCTATATTTTCAGATTTATTTCCTATGCCTAAATGTGAACTTTATTATGAAAATAACAAGACACATCATCTAAACAGAATAGGTTCTGATCTAAAATATTTACTAATATATTTTTGACCTTTTCCTCTGATGTAGACTATTTTACAATTATTTTCCCTATTTTCCAGAACTATTCTTTAATTAAAAATATGTCCCTAAATGTGAATAATAAATTAAACAGATTCATTTCAGCCCAAATATATTTTTATCTCACTCCAAAGTTTTCTAAATAATGAAAAAGTTTTTAATTTAATTTTGACAATATGTTTGTCCCACTTTTTAATTTTTAAACATTAGCCACATATTCAATTTCCTAAATTAAATACTAAACAGGGCTAAAAAGGTAAACTCACCCCACAACAGGTTCTATAATATTATTTTCAGAATTTCTAGGGGTCTAGCTACACGTATCAGAGGTGTTTTTCCAAATTTTTATTAAGTACAGGGGCTAAAACTGCTTTTTAAATGAATTTACACGATTTTCTGGAGTTCCAGGGGCTAGATCAGAAGTTTCCGAGGCTAGCTCTTATTTCCCGAGAACCCCAGGGGGTAGCACGTAAGATTTCCAGTCTTTATAACGCGGGGCTGACGTGGACCGTCCGATTTTAAACCGACGGCTGAGATTATAACGTCGAACCGGTACGCGGGGGTTTAAACCCTACCGTGCGATTTAAAATAAACGGCGCATAAGCGGCCACGTCGCCCTGATCGAGCGCGTGCGGCGCTGCCGGCGGCGCACAGCGGCGGGAAGCGGCGATCTCGCCGGAGACTTTCGGGTTTTCGAGAATTCTTCCTAGAACTGTGATTTTATGGTATAGATCGGTGGAGGGGAGGTCGGGGATCTCACCTCGGGGGTTTTCTTGAGCTCAGAGGTCCTGGAAGGTGATCGGCGACGAGGTCCGAGGCGAAACCACGGCGAAGCTCGTCGGCACTGTGTTTACACCGCAAGTCACCAAGTTTTCTGCACCTGCAAGGTTCCCCGGAGGCGGTGAATCAAGACCAGGGAGTTAGATCAGAAATTCCGAGCTTAGATCGGCCAGAATTCGCCGGAGAAGTCTCGGTTCTCACCGGAGTAAAAATCGGCGATCACGGGGGAAAAACAGAACGAGGCCGGGGTTTTTATAGACGGGGGAGGGCGGCGGGGTGGTTTAGATCATGTCCGCGTCGCCTACGAACAGAATTCAGCGGGGATACGCCGAAATCCCAATCGGTTTTGATTCGGGTGCGAGGGAGTCCGGCGCTGTCGCGAGGTAGACGAAGATCGGGTGGGTCCCGCCTGTCAGTGTGAGGAAGCAGCGCGCTCGGCTGCAGGCTGGCGCGGGCGCTGGCTGGGCCGGCTGGTGGGTTTCGGCCAACTGGCCGGTTTTTTTCTGTTTTCTCTTTTTCTTTTTCTATTTCTTTTCTGATTTGAGTTTAATTTGAATTCCAGTTTGAATTTAAACTTTTGCAAAACATGCAACACGTTCAAAAATTTTTAAATTCCCCTCTTAACATGATTTAGGGTTTTGAATCAAAATTTTGGGGTGTTACATTCGTCCCACTTAGCACATGTCAAGATCAACTCCAAATGGAGTGAAAATTGGTGTGTGAGCTCACAAAAATGTGCTGAATAAGAATATGCCTCCCACTTTTAAATTCATGGGATAAAAACAGTTTGAATTTGAATGTGGTTTCAAACTGCCCTCTTTCTATCTATACCCAAAATGACCTCAAAAGGGTTTTAATTTGGGTGAAACTTGGCATGGACATCCTTAGTAAAGTGTAGGAGTTTTCATATGTCCAGCCCATCTATATCACATATGGGAAATACCACTTTTGCAATATGTGAGTTTGTTTTCTAATGAGCATGTTGATAATTGTTACTTGCTCTTCATTTGTGTTCATGATCCTTCCTCAAATGAGGTGTGTGGTGTGGTGATGAACACTGCAAATGTGTGTCAAAAACTGAGACCCTTACAAAGATGTACAAGGATTTGAGGCAGAAATTTTGGTGGACGAGGATGAAAAGGGAAATCGCTAAATACGTATCCGAATGCGATACGTGTAGACGGGTCAAGGCTGATCATATGCGGAAAGCCGGACCGCTACAACCTTTGAAGATACCGGCATGGAAATGGGAGTATGTGAGTATGGATTTCATCGTCGGATTACCGCTCACATCCAGGAAGCATGACTCGATATGGGTGATCGTCGACCGGTTGACGAAATAAGCTCTTTCATACCGGTGAACACTCATTATCGAGCAAGGCAATATGCGGAGTTATTAATCTCTAGAATTATATGCTCACATGGTGTCCCGAAGACCATCATTTCAGATCGAGGTGCGCTGTTTGTTGCTCGTTTTTGGGAGCAGCTGCATGCCTCGTTGGGCACCAAGCTGATTAGGAGCTCCGCATATCACCCTCAAACCGATGGACAAACGGAGAGAGTGAATCAAGTGCTTGAGGATATGTTGAGAGCGTGTGCCATCCACCACGGTAGGAATTGGGACGATCACCTACCGCTGGCGGAGTTTTCATATAACAACGGTTATCAAGCGAGTATTAAAATGGCACCGTATGAAGCTCTCTATGGCCGGAAGTGTCGCACACCACTGAATTGGTGTGAGTCCGGCGAAAGAGTTCTGTTTGGGATTGATCTTGTCAACGAAGCCGAAGACCGAGTTCGGTTGATACAAGAGAACTTAAAGGCTGCACAATCCCGACAGAAGAGCTACGCCGATCAAAGGCGTAGGCCATTACATTTTAACGTCGGAGAATGCATTTATCTTCGTGTATCTCCAGTGAAGGGAATTCACTGGTTCGGTGTAAAGGGGAAACTCGCTCCCCGTTTTATTGGTCCTTTTTCTATCACGTAGAAGTGCGGACCCGTAGCCTACCGGCTGGAATTACCGGCAAGTTTAGCGGGTGTTCATGATGTATTTCATGTTTCACAGCTGCGGAAGTGTCTCAAATTCACCGCTGCTGTTCGCACTGAGGACATCGACGAATTAAGACCGGACCTGACTTACACCGAGGGATTGGTTCAGATTTTGGATGAAAAGGCCCGGGTAACCCGGAACCGGACGATCAAATTTTACAAGGTGTTGTGGAGTAATCACACCGCGGAAGAGGCGACGTGGGAAAATGAAGATTACCTCCGCACCAACTATCCGGAACTTTTATCTTTGTATAGTTTGTAATTACCTCTCCCGTCTCGTTCCTCTTTTGTAATCTCGGGACGAGATTCTTTTATGGGGGGAGGAATGTAAAAGTCCCAAAAATGTGTATTAATAAAAACCAAGGTTTGAATTCATATGTGTGGCAAAGACATGAAAAATGGGACTTGCTAAAACTTTTCTTCATGCAAAGTAATACATGGATGATCATCCAAAATGAGGCTCACCTTTTTATTTAAAAGTGTTGAACCAATAAGGAGTTAAATACCTCTTTGCATGTAAGTTTAAAATTCAGATTTGAAATTCAAAGTTCACACATATGGTGACCCAAAAACTTTGAATAAACATGCAGCCCTATAGTTGGAATTATAGGGAAAAGTTTGCTCACCAACTTTCCATTTGTAGGGTGGGCTCAAAAGAGAGCTAAAAAGAAAATATTGTAAATTCTAAACCAAATTCAGATTTAGTCTTGCAAATCCAAACTGAATTTGAGGAACTCAAATTCTAGCCCACCTTTTTAAACTTAGAATTCTGGGGATTAAAGAGATCAGCTTGAACAGATATTTGGGAGGTACATGTGGAGTGGGATCCACATGTCATAGAGCTAAAGGAGAAGACTTACTCACTAAGTTTTGCTCTCGGTGGGAGATTTTCCCGAGCAGCTCGCGAGCGCCACAGAGGAGCTTGCCGCGCCAGCTCCTGCTGCCGGTCTCCACGCGCTGGCGCCCCGAGGGCGGTCCTGACCACGTCTTCAACGTGATCACGTGCCCCCTGGCCGAAGCAAAGCGCAGTTGCCTTCTTCCCTCGTGAGCGCACGAACAGCGGCTGTTTCTCCCCGCCGCTCTCTCGGTCCGATCGAAGAAACGGCGAAGCAATCATGTCTTCCCTCCCCCGAGCTGCTAAACACTCCCACGAGATCAACCTCCACCTCCCTGACCTGAAACCAAGCGAGCTGCGGCCTCCGTTGCCCGAGAACAAACGCCGCCGCCGCGACCTAGCTCAAAAGCGTGATCGGCCGCTCGTGGACAGCCCTCCACAGCGAGTTTCACGGCCAAGCGATCACACCTACGGACGCACACGGGTGCGGTGCTGCTCTCAGCCCAAGCTCAGGCTGTGTCGCGAGCTATCGGCGGCGAATTTCAAGGTTTTGCTCTGGCGACCTCGTTCCGAGCTTCCGGTATGGATTCAGCAAATTCCCGCTCTCTAATCTTTCCTAGGTTCTCAAATCTTGCACGTAGCAGCTGGATTAGCCGGCGATCATTTTCCCTGTTGCATCCAGCGCATGAAAATGCCTCAGGCCGAAGAATTTCGAGCTCTTCTTGGGTTGTTCATGACGGACCCTTTCGGTCGCACCATGACAACCTAGTTTCTGCCACTTCCGAACTACTTTGAGACCGTGCCGATCTTCCTAGAGGTGCGCTGGTGCTGTAGGGCGCGTCGGCGCAGGTTTTGGCGGGCTGGAAACCCTAGGCAACGCTACCGAACCTCCACAGTGGCTGCCGCACGTCGCCGGCCAGTTTCCGGTGGCTGGCAGCCCAAGCAGACCCCACAGACGTGTTCCTCGGTGTCACAAACTCCCTGGCGGCGAGTTTCAGCTCAGGCGGTGGCCGGAAACGGCGAGCCGGCGAGCTCCGGCGTCGGGCCGGCGAGGGGCAGCGCGGGCGCGAGCGAGGAAGTTGGAGGAAGAAGAAGACGCATGGGCCCCGTCTGTCAGCAGCAGAGAATTTAAACCCGGGATCGGGTGTGGCCAGGATCCCATGTGTTGGCACGCAGAGACGCTGTGGCCCGGTGTGGCTTCGTTTCTATTGGCTGGAATTCAAAACTGTGGGTCCAGCCGGATTTTCTATAGGAAAACAATTCCAGAGTTAGCTCAATCTTTGGAAATTCATATCGCCCTGTAGAAAACTCCAATTTGAGTGATTCCAATTGGGTTGGATTCATCTCTCTGAGTTCTATCCAAATATGAACTTGGATTAGGTAGTATAGAACCTGCTGTAAAGGTTTTGAGGCCATTGGAGTTCTTGTTCTTCAGTTGCACTCAAAGCTTTTCAGCTTATCTATTATGTTCATTAGAGAAAAGGGTTAGTGTATAGCTAAGGCCTTAAGATCAATTTAGTTTATTTCCGTTCTTTGCACAACAGAGGCAAACCAAGCCATGCTTGGCTTTTCCACACAACCTCTGTTCCTAAGAAATTAATTCCATAACTTCTTTCCATTACAGTCTATAAAACATATGCATATTCATTTCAATAGGAACCAAAACGAAGGGGGCTCAAAGGAGTGATTCATCGAAGTGGATCAAGCTCCGGAGAGTCAAGGGTGGATCTGCAAGGATACTAACTGCTTATATACGACTACCCTGCAAAACAGGCAAGCTCCGGTTTGCATTTAACAGCTATTAAGTTTTGATTTTGTACTCACTTTCGGTCAAGATATGAACTGTGCATTAGGTCTAGTGATTGACACTCCTCTTGCATAACCAAATGACCCATGGAGTATTGGATAGGTGTCTTTCACAGTGTAGAACTGCCATGCTTAAGTACGGTTCAGTAGAAGTCGAGTGGTGAGATGCTACTCGCAGATTTAGGAACAACAGGGGCATACGGGATTGGTTCGTAATTGAATTAGCAAGTTAAAGTGGAGACCAGAAGGTTGTAGGAGCAGCAGGACATAGGGGCCTGGTTGCTGTAGACCTGTCCGTGTCAGTCAAGGACCGATCCGTATGCGGCCCTGTTGAACAAGTTTGAGTTGTGTACCGGAGTAATGCTGGCTATATGGGACCCAGTAAACCGATGTACCTCGGGAAGCTGTCGTTGGGACTTCTCGGGTCGCCTCAGGCGGACGGCCGGTGTGCAGTATGTGGGGAATATTCTCATGACATCTCACGTCGGAAGGTGCATCATGAGAGTAGCTACTGAACGGGGCGACTTGATCGATTCAGCGGGGGTGAAACGGGGGAAAGGCTGCCACGTATGAAGTCAGTGATGGTTGTTGTAGGCAACGTCAAGTACGGGCGTACGTGTCGTGTAGTCCGGGTGTTATTGATTCGAATCACCATCGCTCGCGGAATTGACCGAGCATACTTGTTCTCACAGTCGTGACATAGTAAGAACTTGCATGAGAAAGGAACTAATCATCTTGATGTGAAGTATTATCCTACCTTTATTGGAGCTTGATGAATAGGCTAGTGCAAACTCGATTCTTTTATGCCATGAGCAATTTACATCGGGGGAAAGCGTTTCTTGTTTGATTGTGGAATCCCGATGTGGCGTGCCCAGGGTTACTTAAAATGCTGCAATCAATACCTGAAAGTAAGGATTCACTTTTAGGCGAGTTTAATTAGGTTTATGCCATCCTATGTTAGGTTCATAACCTCACTTAGAGTTTCATGTTTAGGGTGACGGTTAAGTCTTGCTGAGCGTTATGCTCATGGATGCTATCCGAGTTGTTTTGCAGGTAATTGACTCGATGCTTATGAGAAGGGATGCCGATGAGACTCAGGAACCTCCGAGTGTTTCCTCAAAGAGCATCCTCGCCGCTGCAGATTGATCTTCGTGTTGCTAGTAAGAAACGTCCGCGGGCTGGACTGTTTCTTTGTTGCTAGTTTAGATATGAATCGTGAGAGTGATAGTCTTCCGCTGTAGTTTACTCTGATATACTTATTTGTAAACATTCTTGTACGCTTCCGCTAAACTATTTATGTAATATGATGTGTGTTCATCGACCCGTGTGCTGTTGTGTGCCGCATAACACGGCACCACCCGACGAGGTCCTTGGGACCGTCTCAGCTGGTATCAGAGCTGTTACATTTTAGCCCCTGGACATAGTAAGAATTAGGAATACCTCCCTGTTTTGCACACTTAGACCCCTGAAAATTTAGAAAATGAGAAATGGGGCCCCACAGCAGTGTGGATTTGCACATCAGCCCCTGAGGGTTATTAATTTCAGGAAATTGAATATATGAATCGGATTTAAATTCAAACATAGGTATATGTTCAGTTTACTCATTCTAACCCTGTTGGAGATTTGTAGAAAAAATCTGAAGTCTGAATTTAGAGGGGAAATGAACTTTTAAACTAAATGAGATTGCTGTTTTGTAATTTATCTCTGAAATATACCCTTTAGGCACAAAACAATTTAAATAAGTGGAAAAATGAATCTAAATAACCAAAAAGGAGTAGGGGAAATTTATAAAGGTTCTGTTAGGGTAATTGGAACAGTAGAAATTTTTGTATGAATTTAGGTTGCTGTTTTATGGCTGGAAATTCATTTCTAGGCTAGAAAATAAATTCTGAAAATAGGTAAAAACAAATTTATATTAATCCTCATCAGAGAGGAAGTCAAAAGGTAATTTATGGGACATTTTCGGTCAGAACATATTCTGTTTAGTTGATATGTCTTGTTATTTTAATATTAAAGTTTATTTGTAGGTATAGAAAATAAACCTGAAAATATAGGGAAAATAGGTATGCATAATTAGAAAAGGTTAAATGAGGTCCACAAATCCAAAACTTCAAATTAAGATTTTGTAGGAGATCTGAAAAACCTAATTGGAGTAGGAAATTATCCTTCATGCAAATTTTGTGGCTAAGAAGGATATTATCTAATAAACAAAATTTGTTCAAATTGGAAATTCATATATAGTGTGCACTTAGAAATCTGAATATTAAAGCTAGAAATAATATATATGTTTAAAAGTGCATGTATGCTTAGAATCAACATATCTAGGGTAAACACAATACCTAAATATGTGTATGACTTTCATATGTATGTATGTGTGGTTTGCATGAGTGGAAGTGTGGACTATGGCTTATGGAATGTTGTTTTCTTTTTGCTATGTGTGTTGGCATGAGTAGAACCAGCCCCAGAGCAGGTTCTCACCTTTCAAGATCAAGACTTTCCATTCCCGGAGCAGCAGGAAGAAGGCAAGTGTCCTTGATCACTTTGATCCTATACTAGGATGTGTAGTTAGAATTTAATTGCATTGTCAATATGGAATATGATACTCAAGCTAGAAAGTTTCCCTAGAATTGCATTATCTTGTTTCCTTGTAACCTTGGGTTGGGAGTTACTTTATCATGTCATTCATTAATACTATTCATGCTTATCCATGCTTAGAATGGGATAAATGGGATATGAGATCATCAACTTTTTTACTTTACCCTTGAATGAGATATTATGAATCATGTAGAGGTAGGGATCTAGGCAAGTTGGATGCTTTGGTTGGTGCTGCGTGTACGAGACTCGGGTTTGTGTATAGTACTTGCCTGGATCCTAAGGACCGGTTCATGGAGCATGTAACCTGGCTTTACCGTGCCAACCACATGCTGAGATGGGGCAGCTTGGCCAATTAATTAGGTGCATCCCCGGCGTAGTATTTGTGTTTGTAAGGTGCGGGGAATTGGTGTCAGCTGGACTACCATATGAACCGCAAGGCGCAAGAGGGGGCCACTGTAGCGGGGTTGGAGCCTCTTGTATGCTGTTAGGGGTGAAACCTCAGTGGACCCACACTCGTCGGGAATCCCTTTCTAAAGGCCTTGTAGTGATCTCCTGGCTACACACCTCGGAAGTGTGAACGTAGTTCACGGCCACTGGCATAATGGAGGTTCTTTTAGTCCACCCGGCGACGGGGGATGAAATCACTACATGTGGGTACAGTGGTGCAAACTCTGCAGAGTCAAAACTGTCATGACAGCCGTGCTCACGATCAAGAGCGGCTTGGACTTATTCATGATTACAGGATGAGGAATTGGGAAGTTGAGGATGTTAAGCGGGGAGCTTAACATTGGAAATGCTGTTATGGTTACTTGATATTGATGATGGGATTGGGAAATTGGGACCATTTCACCTATGTAGTAATGTAGGTGCTTAATAAGCTAAGGTGATAGGTATTAATTGCGTAGTGCTTTAACCATGAGTTCAACCTCTCCTTGCTCTAGCCATGCATGACATAATTTTCCCACACTTGCTGAGTACCAACGGTACTCAAGCTTGCTTTTCTGCTGGTTTAAATTGCTGCTCAGGCCAAGGGAATGACGTGGTGTTCAATGACCAAGACTTCGGACCCGAAGAAGGATTCTAGGTTCACGGAGTCCCCCGGGCAACGCCTGTGATGAAGCCCACGAGACTTATTTTCCGCTGCTGTTTTATTTACATGTTATGAACATATTATCGTCCATCGAGATGTGATGCTATGTGAGACTTATTTATATTCGAATACTTGGCTTGTAATATAATGATGCTTCACTATTTGTCATCACATGTATGAGAAAATGATCCTGGCATACATGTGATAGTCACTCGGTCGTTCTTCGGAGAAACCGGGTGTGACACGGTAGCTCCTGAACCGTGAGTTGGTGACGTGCTCCCTTTCGGCTCAACGCATCAGCTACTACATTGGCCTTTCCAGGGTGATAATTGATTCCAACATCATAATCCTTGATGAGTTCCAACCATCGACGTTGCCTCAAATTTAGAAACGTTTGTGTGAATATATACTTGAGGCTTTTGTGATCCGTATAGATCTCACATCGGTGGCCAAGGATATAATGCCTCCAAAGCTTTAGTGCATGTACCACGGCTGCAAGTTCCAAGTCATGTGTGGGGTAATTAATCTTGTGTTTCTTTAGTTGTCTTGACACATATGCTACCACTTGTCCTTCTTGCATGAGCACACATCCAAGCCCTTGTCTTGATGCGTCACAATATATGTCGAAGCTCTTGCTCACGTCCGGCAATACCAAAACCGGCGCTATGGTCAGTCTTTTCTTGAGCTCCTCAAAGCTTTCTTGGCACAATGGTGTCCACTGGAATGCTTTTCCCTTCATTAGCAATTCAGTAATAGGCTTCGCTATTTTGGAGAAATCCTTGATGAACCGTCGGTAGTATCCAGCCATCCCAAGGAAACTCCGAATATCTCTCACATTCTGCGGTTGGTTCCACTTCAGAACATCTCCCACTTTTCCGGGATCAACCGATACTCCTCTCTCGAAGATGATGTGTCCTAGGAACGATATCTCCTTTAGCCAAAATTGACACTTGCTGAACTTGGCATGCAATTGATGCTCTCGCAGTTTCTGCAATGTCAATCTCAAATGTTATTCATGTTCTTCCTCGCTTTTTGAATACACCATGATATCGTCGATGAAAACCATGACGAACTTGTCCAAGTACTCCATGAAGACCTTATTCTTGCGGTACATAAAATATGCTATGCATTCGTTAACCCAAAATACATAACGGTATATTCATACGAACCATACCGTGTTTGAAATGCAGTCTTGGGTATGTCGGAGGGCTTAATCTTCAGCTGGAAGTATCTCGACCGAAGATCAATCTTGGAGAAAATTCGGGCACCTTTCATTTGGTCGAATAGGTCCTCTATATGGGGCAACGGGTATTTATTCTTGATCGTCACCTCATTGAGAGACCTATAATCCACACACATCCTTTGGGTCCCATCCTTCTTGTCTACGAAGAGCACGGGGGCTCCCCACGGTGATGAGCTTGGGCGTATAAAACCCTTTTCTAGCTGCTCCTGAATTTGCTTCTTAAGTTACACTAGTTCATTAATGGGAATCCTATGTGGCCTCTTCGCTATAGGTGCAGTTCCAGGTACTAAATCAATGGCAAATTCGATGTCCCGGTCAGGTGGCATAACAGGAAGCTCTTCCGGGAACACATCTAAAAATTCTTGAACCACCGGAATTCTTTCCAATGTTGCTTCTTCGACGTGGTTCAATGCTGCCTCCTCGGTTGCCGGTTGGGCTAACTCGAACTCAATACAAGTACCGTGCTCATTTGTCAACTGCACGCTCCTCTCAGCACATTGAATTACTCCGTTGTGCTTGCTTAACCAATCCATCCCAACTATTATATCAATCCCTTGGGAATCTAAGACAATAAGATTGGCAAGAAAGTCTACCCCCCTTATTTTAAGGTTTACTTTCGGACATACTATATTAGTTCTCATCTCTCCACCGGGAGAATTAACCAACATAGTGTGTTTCATGTGTGATATAGGCAGATAATACTTGGCAACATACTTGGATGATATGAATGAATGCGATGCTCCGGAATCAAATAAACAGTGGCTGGGTTGGAGTTGGCAAGGAACATACCAATCACGACGTCCTCAACTTGTTGGGCTCCCTCAGCGGAGACATGATTCACGTTGCCACGAGCGTAGTTCTGCTGCCCACGGTTACCTTGATTAGCTCCTCCGTTCGGACGTGGGTTCTGCTTGGGCGCGTTGCTTGGCTGTCCAAGGCCTTTCTTCGGGCATTGACTTGCAAAGTGTCCTGCCTCTCCACATGAAAAGCATGCTTTGTTGCCCAAAACAGCATGAATGTTGGGGCGAGGCTGGTTTTGAGCATAGGTGCCTAGGTTGGGACAGGGCGCCGGAGGCAAAGGCACACGAGGTGCTTGCATGACAGGACGTTGCTGCAGTGGCTGATTAGGGCGAGGTGGATTTGCAGGGCGGAAAGTAGAAGCAGACAAGCAATACTGTGGTGCAGCTGGGGGCATGAAACGGGGATGTACATTGCTCCCTTGTGGCTGGTATGGCATCTTGCTCTTGCCCTCTTGCTCGATCTCACAGATCTTGCTCTCAACCACTATACTTTTGTCAACGAGCTTCTGGAAGCTCGCATAATCATTGTTGAGCAGTTGTACTTGGATCTCATTGTGCTATCCTCTAATGAACAAGTACTGCTTCTTTTGATCCAAGTTGACGTCTTCGGGAGCATACCCTAACAGCTGCGTGAACTTGTTGAGGTACTCATTCACGCTCTTCTTTCCTTGGCGGAGACCTTCGAACTCTTGCCTTTTAATGTAACACCCTCAATTTCGTAATCATGCATGCATTCATATTTCATATAGAGAAACATTTTAAAATAAGTAGAAATAGAGAAGGAATAAAAAAGATAGCTAAAAATAGCCAGTTCCAATTCGCCGAGGAGCGCTGTAGACATTTCCTGCGGCCCGCTGGCCACGTGGCACCTTCGGAGCTCCTCCCCACAAAGGGGGAGAGGTCTGTCGCTAAACTGGCTACGTGGTAGGCTCGGAGCTCGCCTCTGTGAAAGGGGCGAGGTCCGACCCCGTGGGACACGTGTTGCCCCCGGATCTAGTCTCTGCGGAGGAGCGAGGCCAGCCCCGCAGGACACGTGTCGCTTTCGGAGCTAGACACTGCGGAGAAGAAAGGCCCAGCCGTGCGGGACACGTGTCGCTCTCGGAGCTCACCTCCGAGAGGTCCGGCCCCACCAGACACGTGTCACCCTCAGAGCTCATCTTCGAGAGGTCTGACACTATGGGACACATGTCACCTCCGGAGCTCACCTCTGGGAGGTCCGGTGCTACTAGACACAGGTCATCCTCGGAGCTCACTTCGGAGGATAAGACACTGCTGGACACGTGTCATCCTCAGAGCTCACTTCCAAGGAGAAGACACTGCCAGACACGCGTCAGCCTCGGAGCTCGCCTCCGAGAGGTCCCGCCCTGCTTGACACGTGTCATCCTCGGAGCCCATCTCCGAGAAGAAAGGAGGTCCGACGCTGTTGGACACATGTCAACCTCGGAGCTCATTCCTGAGCAGAAAGGAAGTCCGGCGCTGCTAGGACACGTGGCACTTCTAGAGACACCTTCGAAGAGAGGGGAGGTCCGGCACTAACACGTGGCACTCTCGGAGCTCACCTCTGAAGAGAGGGGAGGTCCGGCACTAACACGTGGCGTACGCGGAGCTCATCTCTGGAGATAGGGGAGGTCCCGACCTGCTAGGACGCGTGGCGCACGCGGAGATCGCCTCTGAGGAAGAGGGAGGTCCCGCCCACCTGACATGCGGCACAACCAGAGCCCGCCTCTATGGAAAAGGGAGGCCCGGCCTCTGCTGGACACTTGGAGCCTTCGGAGCTCATCACCGCAGAGGTGACGAGATCTTAAGCGGTTTTTCTTCTGTAAGCGTGGGCATACCCGATACAGGAGGAAACCAACACGATTTCCACGATGTTGCCGCACCAAATTGATTGGAGATAAGTTGTTAAGATTCAAAAAACGATTTGAATAAGACTCTTATTTGAAATCCAATCAGATTAGGACTCTTCTTTTCCCAATTATAAATAGAACCCCAAACAACCCCTTGATCGTAACATCTTTTCTAAGCCGACAACTTAGAAGCCCTAGCCCCGAAACTCACTGAGCTAAACCCCTTCGCCGGAGTTTGACCACCGGAGAGACCGCCGATGAGCCCAGACACGATCGCCGTCGCAGGAAGAGAGCCCCGACGATTTGTCTTGCTAGGAGGAAGACACCGAGACCAAGGAGAAGTGGGGTAGGTCTTCATTACCACCTTACGACATCATCGCGGTTTTCTTTTCATCTGTTCTCTTCGATCCCTTCGAACAGAATCTTTTTCGTGGACAGATCACGTGTTGATCGGTTTGATCTAGATCTTGAGTCAAGATCATTACCACGTCCACATTTGATCCGTACACCTTTGTTCATCGTAAAACCCATGCAAGCCATGCAAGAACACGTACAAACTGATCTAATGAAACCAGCACCATAGGAATACCATGCATATGCACCATTGCATCTTGAGTAAAGTTTGTGCATGATAATTGATTGCTGTGAATCTTGTATGTGCATGATCGTGAATAGAAGAACAAGCTCAGTGAGCTATCTACAAAGGACTACAACAACAAGAGTTTGAGATCCGTGAGCAACAGAAGCCACCGGAACAAGGCAAGTGCCCCTTGACCATATTGATCCCATGTTTTTGGAAAACTGTGAATGCTTGAGTCAACTTGATGGGAAACCCTTTGATAGGAGTTTACTAGTTTTGTTAACCACCCTTGACGCCAGGGAATTTTATGAGTCGGGTATGGTCGGTTTTTGCTTTTTGCTTCACTAATCTACGGGATATGGGAAGCGATAGAATGTGTCTAGCTACTGCACTCATGAGAATAATGATAATGAGAACTTGATGTTAATGAACATGAATCGGGGGAGATCTTGGTAAGCTTGGTTCGTGGATGTGGTAGAATCAGATGGTGGTTACTTGCCGTAGATCTAAGGACCGGTTCATGCGAGCACATGCCAGGATAACAGTGCCACCACAAGGACAAATATGGGTGCGGCTTAGCTGACTAATTAGGTAAGTTGCTAGATTCTTATGGACCGTGGAAGGCGCGGGGAATGGGAGTCGAGTGAGGACTGCCCTGGGAACTGCATGGCACAAGAGGGGGCCCGTAGCTAGGAGAATGGTGATTCGAGCCTGCTGGTGAAACCTTAGTGAGTCCATACATCTAGTAACCCTTTTGTAAAGGCTATTTTGTGATCTCTTGGCCATACACCGACGGTTGTGTACTCGTATAATGGAGGTTCTATAGTCGCCGACTGGTGATGAAATCACAAACTTGTGGGTAAAGTGATGCAAACTCCGCATGGTATAAAACTATCATGATAGCCGTGCTTCCGGTCACAAGCGCCTGGAAAAATCACATGATTAGATGGGAGGTTTGGGATGGTTTTTTGGGATGGTTAATGGGATGGTTCGGTTTTGGTTATTAGGATGTCATTGGTTTGGTTATGGTTTGGTCTTTGATTTTGGTTTCGGGACTGTTGAGTCTTAGTGATGAGATTTGTTTTATGACTGTTGAGTCATGATAATGAGCTTTTGTCTCGGTTATGAGATGGAAATTGAATATGAGATGAAATGGTAACAAATACAAGATGGTATTCATGAGCATAAGAAAAAGTTGAGAAAGATGAATGTCTGATGAGACATAAAAAGAGGTGGAACATGATGGAGGTATGTTGATGTTTTAATTGAATAAATGTTGGAATTACATTCACTTAAAGCTAGTTGCTTTTTTTATCATGTTTCGTAAAATAAACTTTGCTTTCTGCAATGAGCCTTTTTATACCTACCTTGTTGTAAGTTACATGTCATATTTCCCGCAGTTGCTGAGTACGACATGTACTCAAACTTGCATTATTAATTCATCATCAGCAACAGGAGAAGAGTATTTCGAAGACCATGTGGAGTATTAGGCGTGTGATCTTCCATCAAATTGCCTGTGGGGATGGAGTAGGAGATGGAGCTGCTGCTGCTTAGTTTGCTTCCGCACTAGTTAGAAGACTTCCGCTGCTAGAGTAAAGACTTTCGCTGCTAGAATAGATTAGAGACTTCCGCTGCAATACAGATTGATGTAATAAAGTACTTGAACATATTCATTCATGGTTATATATATTCTGAATTCAATTTGTGGATAAAATGTGTATGTGTGATGAACATCCTGGGCACACATACGCATCATGACTCCAGCAGGGATGTAATAAGAGCGGAAACTCTCCTTGAACTCAGCCCAAGTTATAGTCTCCTAGTTGTCATGAGCATTGCAAAGAGCGTCTCACCAGTTAGCGGCTGCTCCCATAAGTTGGTGCGATGCGAAGATAACTTTCTCCCGGTCATCGCACTGAACAATAGCAAGCTTCTTTTCCATGGATTTCAACCAATCATCAGCCTCCATGGGATCATTAGCTTGTGCAAAAGTAGGAGGTCGAGTCCTCATGAACTTTCCCAATCTGTTGTGAGCCGGCGGCGGTGGTGGTGGTGGTGGTGGGGGTACAGGAACGGGGTTAGGATTATTGAGGTTGTTGGCTTGCAGCTGTCCCAAAGTTTGTATCATATTTTGCTTGAGCTGGTTCTGCATAGCCATCAACCGTTCAAGGTTGTTTCCATCAGCCCCGGGGTTGGCATTTTCAGTAACTTCAACGTTGCCATCCTCTTGTGATTCATGGTTACCATGAACGTTCCTCCTTTGACGGGTGGCGTTTTTCCTCACCATCTGTGAGAGAGAGTTGGGTAGAAGAGAAGTTTAGATTTACCCCCCCCCCCCAACTATATGCATCAAGGGTATGAATTAAATATCTTCTTTTATTAATTTTAGCCTATATGAGGATGTGGAACATGCCGAAGCATCTCATATCACTCTACTATGTGTGGATGTGGACTTTCGCAGAAGCGTCCCACTAGCACACAAACACAAGCAATCATCACAAAAGTTCAACACACCACTCCTATTCATGATACTATGATTTAAACGTTCCTATTACGGCTTATTCAATGGGAATCCTAAACTTAAGCATGTGAACGGGTGCTGTTCCCGCCATGTGACGGGGGTGGTCCATCGGACACCTCAATGGGGTTAAGTGCACTCCCACATGGTGGTAAACGACTACTTATGTGTGTCGTGCTCCGGATCACCGGCATCTATAAATAGGACATGAGAAACCTTAGAGAACGAAGAAAATACTTCAAAACTTCAGAAGCTATGAAGCAAGAAAGCAAAAGTGTTGTTGTCCAAAAGAAGAGATGAGAGGGGCTGAATTTGACAAGAAAAGTGCAGCAGCAAGCAATTTTTTTTTTCAAAATAGCAGTTTAGAGGGGTGTTCCTATGTGTTTTAGAGTGTCCATTCTACCTAGGCTTGCGTCCTACGGTCAACGTGGCTCTGATACCAATCTGTGACACCCGGTTCCATGAAACAGAACCGAGTTAATGCATATGTGTGCCCAAGATGTTCATCAGACATACACATATAATCCACAAACTGAATTCAGAATATAACCATGAATAAATAGTGTTTAAGTACTTTATTACATTTACTCATTGTCTCATTCATAAATCTCTAACTTATTCCTGCAGCGGAAGTCTCTAAACGACAGCTGAAAATAACTAAACAGCAGCGGCTCCATCTCCAACTCCACAGGCATGTTGACGGTAGTTTGCACGCCTAGTACACCACATGTGTGACCCCAGGTCCCGTGATAACGGATCCGAACTAATGCATATGTGTGCCCAGGATGTTCATCACACATACACATGTAATCCACAAACTGAATTCAGAATATAACCACGAATAATAGGGTTTAATTACTTTATTACATCAATCTCTAACTTATTCTTGCAGCGGAAGTCTTATTCTAGCAGCGGAAGTCTTCTAACTATGGCAGAAGCAAACTAAGCACGGCAGTGGCTCCATCTCCTACTCCACAGGCAAGTTGACGGTAGATCGCACACCTAGTACTCCAAATGCTCTTCGAAGTACTCTTCTCCTGTTGCTGATGATGAAGTAATAATGCAAGATTGAGTACATGACGTACTCAGCAAGTGCTGGAAAATATGATATGTAGCTCACAGCAAGGTAGGATTAAAAAGGCTCATTGCAGAAAGCAAAGTTTATTTCACAACATGATATTACAGCAACTAACTTTAAGTAAATTTGATCCCAACATTAATCCAATTAAAATATCAACATACCTCATTTATATTTCACCACCTTTCATGTCTCATCCAGCCATTAGTCTTTCTCAACTTTTTCTCATGCTCATGAATACCATCTCATATTCATGACCATCTCATCTCATATTCAATTCCATCTCATAACCGAGACCAAAGCTCATTATCATGACTCAACAGTCCCAATCTCATTACCAAGACTCAACAGTCCGGAAACCAAATCCAAAGACAAAACCATAACCAAACCAAAGACCGTACCAATGACCATCCCAATAACCATCTCAATACCATCCCCATACCATCCCATCTAATCATGTGAATTGGCCAGGCGCTTGTGACCGTAAGCTCGGCTATCATGATAGTTTTACACTCTGCAGAGGTGGCACCACTTTACCCACAAGTTTGTGATTTTGTCACCCGTCGGCGACTGCAGAACCTACATTATACCAGTACACAACCGTCGGTGTATGGCCAAGAGATCACAAAATAGCCTTTACAAAGGGGCTACTAGATGTATGGGCTCACTAAGGTTTCACCAGCAGGCTCGAATCACCATTCTCCCACCTACGGGCCCCCTCTTGTTCCATGCGGTTCCTAGGGCAGTCCTCTCTCGACTCCCATTCCCCGCACCTTCCACGGTCCATAACAATCTAGCAACATACCTAATTAGTCAGCTAAGCCGCACCCATATTTTGCCTTGTGGTGGCATTGTTTTCCTGGCATGTGCTGGCATGAACCGGTCCTTAGATCTACGGCAAGTAAACCGCCATCTCATTCTACCACATCCACAAACCAAGCTTGCCTAGATATCCCCCGATCCATGTTTATCATTATCATCAAGTTCTCATTAACATTGTTCATATGAGTGTAGTAGCTAGACACATTCTATCACGCTTCCCATATCCCGTGGACTCGGCGAAGCAAAAAAAAAACGACCATACCCGACTCATCAACTTTCGCGGCGACGAGGGTTAACAAAACTAGTAAACTCCTATAAAAGGGTTTCCCAACAAGTTGACTCAAGCATACATGTTTTTGCAAACAAAACAGTTCCGAAACATGGGATCAATATGGTCAAGAGGCACTTGACTTGTTCCTGTGGCTTCTGTTGCTCACGGATCTCGAAGTCTTGGTGTTGTAATCCTTCGTAGATAGCTCCCTGAGCTTATCCTTCTACTTACGATTGCGCACATACAAAATTTATAGCAATCAAACATCATGAACTTTACTTAAGATGCAATGGTGCATATGCATGCTAACCTATGGTGTTGTTTCATTAGATCAGTTTGTACGTGTTCTTGCATGTTTTACTGGGATTGCATGGGTTTGCATGGGGTTTTATGATGAACAAGGGTATAAAGATCTAGTGTGGATGTGGTGATGATCTTGACTCAAGATCTAGATCAATTCCACTGTCAAAAACCGATCAACACGTGATCTGTCCACACGAAAAGGCTTCTGTTCGAAGAAAACAGATGCGAAGAAAACCGCGATGGGGTCGTAAGGCGATAACAAAGACCTACCTCGCTTCTCCCTGGTGGCAGAGCCTTCCTCCTAGCGATGGCAGCAGCGGGGAGCTCATCGGCGGCTCACAGGTGGGCTCACCGTCGTCTGAACTCCGGCGAAGGGGGTTAACTCGGCGAGTTGGAAGCTAGGGCCTCCAAGTTATCGACTTGGGAGGTGGAAAATAAGAGTATGTGGTTGTGGCCAGGGGATTCAGGTTCTATTTATAAGGAGTGAAAGAAGAGTCCTACTCCGATTGGATTTCAAATAAGAGTCCTATTCAAATTGTTTTGGATCTTAACAACTTATCTCCAATTGATTTGGTTGCAGTATTCTTACGTGGAAGAATTCGTGTCGGTTTCCTCAGTACCGGGGGCTCGCGTACAGAGGAAAACCTCTTAAGGATCTTGTCCTCCCGCAGGGATAAGCTCCGGAGGCTCCACGTGTCCAGCGGGGGCATGGTCCTCCCTTTTTCCGCAGAGGCGAGCACTGGTTGTGCCGCGTGTCAGGCGGGAGGGTCCTCCCCTCTCCTCAGAAGCGAGCTCCGTGTGCGCCACGTTTCTTGGTGGGCGGGACCTCCCTCTCCCTCAGAGGCGAGTTCCGCGTACGCCACATGTCAGTGCCGGACCTCCCCTCTCTTCGGAGGTGAGCTCCGAGAGTGCCACGTGTCAAGCAGCACCGAACTTCCTTTCTGCTAAGAGATGAGCTCCGAGGTTGACACCTGTCCAATAGCGTCGGATCTCCCGGAGGTGAGCTCCGAGGTCGACACGTGTCCAACAGTGTCGGACCTCCCAGAGACGAGTTCCGAGGGTGACACGTGTCCCGTGGGGCGGACCCCTCCGAGGTGAGCTTCGAGAGCAACACGTGTCCCGCGGGGTTGGGCCTTGCTTTTCCGCAGTGACTAGCTCCGGTGGCGACACGTGTCCTGCGGGGCTGGACTTCGCTTCTCCGCAGAGACAAGCCCCAGAGGCAACACGTGTCCTGCGGGTCGGACCTCGCCCCTTCCACAGAGGCTAGCTCCGAGCCTGCTACGTGTCTGGCGGTGCCGGACCGCACCCTACTCCGCAGGGATGAGCTCCGAACGCGCCACGTGGCCAGCAGGCCATGGGAAGTGTCTACAGCGCTCCTCGGCGAACTGGAATTGGCTCCTTTCGGCTATATTTCTGATTCTTTCTCCGTTTCTACTTCTTTTAAAATATTTTCTTTATATGAAATATGCATGCATGCATGATTATGAGATTGAGGGTGTTACAAACCTACCTCCCTTAAACTGAATCTCGCCCTCAAGATTCGATAGAGTGGATAATAGATGAGGGAATTCTGCCTTGAGGTCTTCCTCACGCTCCCATGTAGCTTCGACTTCTATGTGATGGCTCCATTGTACCTTGCACCAACAGATCACATTGTTCCTCGTGACCCTTTCCTTCACGTCCAAAATTTGGACAGGGTGCTCTACATAGGTCAGATCCTCTTGAAGCTCGAGACCATCCATCGGTACTTGCTCCTCAGGTACTCTCAAGCACTTCTTGACCTCGGATACGTGAAACACGTCATGCACGTCGGAGAGGTGTATTGGCAGCTCCAGTTGATAGGCTACCTCTCCTCGCTTGCCCAAAATCTTAAATGGACCGATATAGTGAGGTGCTAGCTTGTCTTTGACATTGAAACGTCGTTGGCCACGGATAGGTGACACCTTAAGGTACACGAAGTCTCCTACTTCGAAGGTCAACTTTCTTTGCCTATTTTCCGCATAGCCCTTTTGGCGTGACTGAGCGGCCTTCAATTCTCCCGTATCGTTTGGACTTGCTTCTCAGCCTCTTGCAACACTTCTGGTTCAAACACATGGTTCTCTCCGGTCTCGTTCCAAAACAGCGGCGTCCTACATCGTCTACCATACAATGCTTCGAATGGTGACATTTTCAAGCTGGCTTGATAGATATTATTGTATGAGAACTTGGCATATGGGAAGCTCCTATCCCGACTATGTCCATGTTTCAAAGCGCTGGCTCTCAACATGTCTTCTAAAATTTGGTTTGTCCTCTCCGTTTGCCCGTAGGTTTGCGGGTGATAAGCGGAGCTGAAATTTAGCCGTGTACCCATGGCTTCATGCAGCTTCCTCCAGAACCTAGAGGTAAACTTAGAACCCCGATCTGAAACGATCCTCTTCGGGACTACATGGCGGCACACGATTTGCTCCATATACAGCTCGGCTAGATCTGTCACGCGGTACGTGGTTTTAACAGGAAGAAAATGAGCGGTTTTCATCAATCGGTCAACGATAACCCAGATGGAGTTGTAACCCCACCGAGTACGTGGTAACCCGACGGTGAAATCCATGCTGATGTCCTCCCACTTCCACTCATGTACTTTCAATGGTTGCAACAGTCCAGCGGGTCTTTGATGTTCGTCCTTCACCCGTTGGTGACATACTCAGCTATGTCCCTTTTCATACCATCCCAGCAATAACAAGCTTTCAGGTCCTTGTACATCTTTGTACTGCCGGGATGTATGGAATAAGGTGACTCATGTGCCTCTTTTAATATCGTGTTGCGGATGTGCTTCATGTTAGGCACACAAATCCTTTTCCCTAACCAAAGCGTACCCTTCCCGTCTTCCTTGAAGTCCTTTTCTATGCCTTATCGGATTCTTTCCTTGATCTCCTTGATTTCCTCATCCGTAGCTTGGCTATCTCTTATCTCTTGTTCCAGCGAAGAATGGAGTTCCATTACTTCCATCTCGTTCAAGAACCCGAGATGTAACCGTTCGAACTCCTTGCGCAGCTCGGGTGGTAGCTCCCGAACCGTGAGTTGGTGACATGCTCCCTTTCAGCTCAATGCATCAGCTATTACATTGGCCTGATCCCAACATCATAATCCTTGATGAGTTCCAACCGTCGACGTTGCCTCAATTCAAATCCGTTTGGGTGAATATGTACTTGAGGCTTTTAAGATCCGTATAGATCTCACATCGGTGGCGAAGGATATAATGTCTCCAAATCTTTAATGCATGTACCATGGCTGCTAGCTCCAAATCATGCGTAGGGTAATTCAGCTCGTGTTTCTTTAGTTGTCTCGACGCATAGGCTACCACTTGTCCTTCTTGCATGAGCACACATCCAAGACCTTGTCTTGATGCGTCACAATATATGTCGAAGCTCTTGCTCACGTCTGACAATACCAAAACCAGTGCTGTGGTTAGCCTTTTCTTGAGCTCCTCGAAGCTTTCTTGACACGCTGGTGTCCACTGAAATTCTTTTCCCTTCATTAGCAATTCAGTCATAGGCTTCGCTATCTTGGAGAAATCCTTGATGAACCGGCGGTAGTATCCAGCCATCCCAAGGAAACTCCGAATATCCCTCACGTTCTGTGGTTGGTTCCACTTCAGAACGTCTCCCACTTTTCCGGGATCAACCGATACTCCTTCCTCGGAGATGATGTGGCCTAGGAACGATATCTCCTTTAGCCAAAACTGACACTTGCTAAGCTTGGCATACAATTGATGCTCTCACAGTTTCTGCAGTGTCAATCTTAAGTGTTCTTCATGTTCTTTCTCACTTTTTGAATACACCATGATATCGACGGTGAAAACCACGATGAACTTGTCCAAGTATTCCATGAAGACCTTATTCATGAGGTACATGAAGTATGCGGGTGCATTCGATAACCCAAAAGACATAACGTTATATTCATATGAACCATACCGTGTTCGAAAGGCAGTCTTGGGTATGTCCGAGGGCTTAATCTTCAGCTGGAAATATCCCGAACAAAGATCAATCTTAGAGAAAACTCGGGCACCTTCCATCTGGTCGAACAGGTCCTCTATACGGGGCAGAGGGTACTTGTTCTTGATCGTCACCTCATTGAGAGACCTATATTCCACACACATCCTTTGGGTCCCATCCTTCTTGTCTACAAAGAGCAAGGGGGCTCCCCATGGTGACGAGCTTGGGCGTATAAAACCCTTTTCAAGCTGCTCCTGAATTTGCTTCTTATGCTCCACTAGTTCATTAACGGGCATCCTAAATGGCCTCTTTGCTATAGGTGCAGTTCCGGGTACCAGATCCATGGAAAACTTAATGTCCCGGTCAGGTGGCATACCTGGAAGTTCTTACGGGAACACGTCCAAAAATTCTTGAACCACCGGAATGCTTTCCAATGTTGCTTCTTCGACGTGGTTCAACGTTGCCTTCTCGGTTGCCGGTTGGGCTGACTCAAACTCAATACGAGCACCGTGCTCGTTTGTCAACTGCACGCTCCTTTTAGCACATTGGATCACTCCGTTGTGCTTGCTTAGCCAATCCATTCCAAGTATTATATCAAACCCATGGGAATCCAAGACAATAAGGTTGGCAAGGAAGTCTACCCTCCTTATTTTAAAGTTTACTTTCGGACATACTATATTAGTCCTCTTCTCTCCACCGGGAGAATTAACCAACATAGTATATTTCATGTGTGATATGGGCAGATTATACTTGGCAACATATTTGGATGATATGAATGAATATGATGCTCCGGAATCAAATAAAATAGTGGCTGGATTGGAGTTGGCAAGGAACATACCAATCAAGACGTCCTCAGCCTGTTGTGCTTCCTCAGCGGAGACATGATTCACGTTGCCCTGAGCGTAGTTCTGCTGCCCACGGTTACCTTGCGTAGCTCCTCCGTTTGTCTGTGGTTTCTGCTTGGACGCGTTGGTCGGCTGTCCAAGGCCTTTCCTCGGGCACTGACTTGCAAAGTGTCCTGCTTCTGCGCATGCAAATCATGCCTTGTTGCCCAAGACAGCAGGTACATTAGGGCGAGGGTGGTTTTGAGCATAGGCGCCCGTATTTGGACGGGACGCAGGAGGCAAGGGCACACGAGGTGCTTGCATAACAGGACGTTGCTGCGGTGGTTGATTAGGGCGAAAAGTAGGGGTGGACGAGCCATACTGTGGTCCTGCTGGAGGCATGAAACGGGGTCGTACATTGCTCCCTTGTGGCTGGTATGGCATCTTTCTCTTGCCCTCTTGCTTGATCTCATGGATTTTGCTTTCAACCACTATGGCTTTGTCAACTAGCTTCTGGAAGCTTGCATAGTCATTGTTGAGCAGTTGAACTTGGATCTCATTGTTCAACCCTCTCATGAACAATATTGCTTCCTTTGGTCCCAGTTGACATCCTCGAGGGCATACCTTGACACCTGCATGAACTTGTTGAGGTACTCATTCACGCTCTTCCGTCCATGGCGGAGACCTTCGAACTCTTGCCTTTTAGCATCATGACTCCAGCAGGGACGTAATGAGATTGAAAACTCTCCTTGAACTCAGTCCAAGTGATAGTCTCCTGGTTGACATGAGCATTGCAGAGAGCGTCCCACCAATCAGTGGCTGCTCCCATAAGTTGGTGCGATGTGGAGAGAACTTTCTTCCGATCATTGCACTGAACAATGGCAAGCTTCTTCTCCATGGATTTCAACCAATCGTCGGCCTCCATGGGATCATTAGCTTGTGCAAAAGTAGGTGGTGGAGTCCTCATGAACTCTCCCAGTCTGTTGTGAAACGGCGGCGGTGGTGGTGGTGGTGCAGGAATAGGGTTAGGGTTGTGGTTGTTGTTGGCTTGCAGTTGACCCAAAGTTTGGATCATAGTTTGCATGAGCTTATTCTGCATAGCCATCAACCGTTCCAAGTTGTTTGCACCAGCCCCGGGGTCAGCATTCTCAGGAACCTCAACGTGGTCATCCTCTTGTGGTTCAAGGTTGCCACAGACGTTCCTCCTTTGATGACCGGCGTTTTCTCTCACCATCCGTGAGAGAGAATTGAGCAGAATAGAAGTTAGAAGTTTAGATTGATCCACCAACTACATGCATCAATGGTATGAACTATATATTAACTTATATGAGGATGTGAACACATGCCGAAACACCTCACATCTCTCTACTATGTGTGGATATGGACAACGCTTAAGCGTCCCACAACTCACATTAAGCACACAAGCACAAACAATCATAACAAAAGTTCACACCACTCCTATTCAAGTTTATTCAATGGGTGTCCTATGTGGTTTGGGGTGATACCAATCTGTTATCAATCTGTGACTTCTACCTAGACTTGCACCCTACGGTCAATGTGGTTCTAATGCCAATTTATGCATTCTAGGCTTGCATCCTATGGACAACGGTGGCTTCTAATGCTAATCTGTGACTAGGCCTACGTCCTACGATCAACGTGGCTCTGATATCAATCTGTGATCAATCTGTGACTTCTACCTAGTCTTCCACCCTACGGTCAATGTGGTTCTAATGCCAATTTATGCATTCTAGGCTTGCATCCTATGGACAAGGGTGGCTTCTAATGCTAATCTGTGACTAGACCTGCGTCCTACGGTCAACGTGGCTTTGATACCAATCTGTGACGCCCGGTCCCGTGATAACGGATCCGATCTAATGCATATGTGTGCCCAGGATGTTCATCACACATACACCTGCAATACACAAACTGAATTCAAAATATAACCACGGATAATAGGGTTTAATTACTTTACTACATCAATCTCTAACTTATTCTTGCAGCGGAAGTCTTATTCTAGCAGCGAAAGTCTTCTAACTATAGCGGAAGCAAACTAAGCACAACAGTGGATCCATCTCCTACTCCAAAGGCAAGTTGACGGTAGATCGCACACCTAGTACTCCACATGCTCTTCGAAGTACTCTTCTCCTGTTGCTGATGATGAAGTAATAATGCAAGTTTGAGTACATGACGTACTCAGCAGGTGCGGTAAAATATGATATGTAGCTCACAGCAAAGTAGGATTAAAAAGGCTCATTGCAGAAAGCAAAGTTTATTTCACAACATGATATAACAGCAACTAACTTTAAGTGAATTTGATCCCAACATATATCCAATTAAAATATCAACATACCTCCTTTATATTTCACGACCTTTCATGTCTCATCCATCCATTAGTCTTTCTCAACTTTTTCTCGTGCTCATGAATACCATCTCATCTTCATGACCATCTCATCTCATATTCAATTTCATCTCATAACCGAGACCAAAGCTCATTATCACGACTCAACAGTCCCAATCTCATTACCAAGACTTAACAGTCTCGAAACCAAATCCAAAGACCAAACCATAACCAAACCAAAGACCATACCAATGACCATCCCAATAACCATCTCAATACCATCCCCATACCATCCCATCGAATCATGTGAGTTGGCCAGGTGCTTTTGACCGTAAGCTCGGCTATCATGATAGTTCTACATTCTGTAGAGGTGGCACCACTTTACCCACAAGTTTCTGATTTCGTCACCTGTCGATGACTGCAGAACCTCCATTATACCAGTACACAACCGTCGGTGTATGGCCAACAGATCACAAAATAGCCTTTACAAAGGCGATACTAGATGTATGGACTCACTAAGGTTTCACCAGCAGGTTTGAATCACCATTCTCTCACCTACGGGCCCCCTCCTGTTCCATGCGGTTCCTAGGGCAGTCCTCCCTCAACTCCCGTTCCCCGCGCCTTCCACGGTCCATAACAATCTAGCAACTTACCTAATCAGTCAGCTAAGCCGCACCCATATTTGGCCTTGTGGTGGCGCTGTTTTCCTGGCATGTGCTGGCATGAACCGGTCCTTAGATCTACGGCAAGTAAACCACCATCTCATTCTTCCACATACACAAACCAAGCTTGCCTAGATCTCCCCCGATCCATATTCATTATTATCATCAAGTTCTCATTAACATTGTTCATATGAGTGTAGTAGCAAGACACATTCTATCTCGCTTCCAATATCCTGTGGACTCGGCGAAGCAAAAGAAAAAACGACCATACCCGACTCATCAACTTTCCCGGCGACAAGGGTGGTTAATAAAACTAGTAAACTCCTATAAAAAGGTTTCCCAACAAATTGACTCAAGCATACATGTTTTCGCAAACAAAACAGTTCCAAAACATGGGATCAATATGGTCTAGGGGCACTTGCCTTGTTCCTGTGGCTTCTGTTGCTCAGGAATATTGAAGTCTTGGTGTTGTAATCCTTTGTAGATAGCTCCCTGAGCTTGTCCTTCTACTTACGATCATGCACATACAAAATTTATAGCAATCAAACATCATGCACAAACTTTACTTAAGATGCAATGGAGCATATGCATGCTAACCCATGGTGCTGTTTCATTAGATAGTCTGTACGTGTTCTTGCATGTTTTACTGGGCTTGCATGGGGTTTTACGATGAACGAGGGTATAAAGATCAAGTGTGGACGTGGTGATGATCTTGACTCAAGAACTAGATCAATTCCACCGTCAAAAACCGATCAACACGTGATCTGTCCACATGAAAAAGGCTTCTGTTCAAAGAAAACTGATGCGAAGAAAACCCAAGTTTTCCCTTCTAATCATGTGAGTTGCCCAGGTGCTTGTGACCGTAAGCACGGCTATCATGATAGTTCTACACTCTGCAGAGGTGGCACCACTTTACCCACAAGTTTGTGATTTCGTCACCTGTCGGTGACTGCAGAACCTCCATTATACCAGTACACAACCGTTGGTGTATGGCCAACAGATCACAAAATAGCCTTTACAAAGGGGCTACTAGATGTATGGACTCACTAAGGTTTCACCAGAAGGCTCGAATCACCATTCTCCCACCTACGGGCCCCCTCTTGTGCCATGCAGTTCCCAGGACAGTCCTCTCTTGACTCCCATTCCCCGCGCCATCCACGGTCCATAACAAGCTAGCAACAAACCTAATTAGTCAGCTAAGCCGCACCCATATTTGGCCTTGTGGTGGCACTGTTTTCCTGGCATGTGCTGGCATTAACTGGTCCTCAGATCTACGGCAAGTAAACCACCATCTCATTCAGCAACATCCATGAACCAAGCTTGCCTAGATCTCCCCCGATTCCATGCTCATTAACATCATCAAGTTATCATTATCATTATTCATATGAGTGCAGTAGCTAACCACGTTTTATTTGCGCTTCCCGTATCCTGTGGATTAAGCGAAGCAAAAAGGGAAAACGACCATACCCGACTCATCAACTTTCCCAGTGACAAGGATGGTTAACAAAACTAGTAAACTCCTATAAAAGGGTGTCCCATCAAGTTGACTCAAGCACAAACGTTTTCGTAAACAAAACAGTTTCAAAACATGGGATCAATATGGTCAAGGGGCACTTGCCTTGCTCCTGTGGCTCTGGTTGCTCAAGCTTTTCGAAGTCTTGGCGCTGTAGTTCTTCGTAGATGGCTTCCTGAGCTTGTCCTTCTACTCACGACCACGCACATACAAAATTTACAGCAATCAAACATCATGCACAACTCTACTCAAGATGCAATGGTGTAGATGGATGCAAATACTATGGTGCTGTTTTATTAAACCAGTTTGCACGTGTTCTTGCATGTTTTAATTGGTTTCATGGGGTTTTATGACGAACAAGGGTGTAGGGATCAAGTGTAGACTTGGTGATAATCTTGATTCAAGATCTAGATTAATTCCGCCATCAAAAACCGATCAAAACACGATTTGTCCACACGTAAAAGTTTCTGCTAGAAGGGAGCGAAGAAAACGGATGCGTAGAAACAGCGACGATGTCGTAAGATGGGTAACAAAGACCTACCTCACTTCCTTTTGGTGGCAGGGCCTTCCTCCTAGCGATGGCAGCAGCGGGGGCTCACCGGCGACTGAACTCCGTCGAGGGGGGTTTAACTCGGCGAGTTGGGGGCTAGGGCCTCTAAGTCGTCGACTTGGGAGGAAGGAAAAGAGAAAAGGGGTTACGGCCAAAGGGGTTTTGGGTTCTATTTATAAGGGGAAAAAGAAGAGTCCTACTCCAATTGGAGCTCAAATAAGAGTCCAACTCAACTTTGGATTTAAATTAACTTATCTTTTCAGTTTGGTGCGGCAGCAATGTGGGGAAAATTTGGAGAGATTGTGTCGGTACCCTCAGTATCGGGTATCCCCGCGAACAGTAGAAAAATCCTCCTAAGGACCTCGCCCCCCTCCAAAGGGGTGAGCTCCGAAAGCGCCACGTGTCTGGCAGGGCCGGACCTCACCTTTCCTCAAAGGTGAGCTCCGTGCCTGCCACGTGGCCAGTAGAGCCGGGCCTCGCCCCCTCCGCAGGGGCGAGCTCCGAGGACGCCACACGTCCAGCGGGGTCGGGCCTCCCTTCTCCTCAGAGGCGAGCCCCGAGGGCGCCATGCGTCCAGCAGGGTCGGACCTCCATTCTCCTCAGAGGCGAGCCCCGAGGGCGCCACACGTCCAGCAGGGTCAGACCTCCCTTCTCCTCAGAGGCGAGCCCCGAGGGCGCCACGTGTCCAGCGGGTGCCGGACCTCACCCCCTCCGCGGACGTGAGCTCCGAGGGCGACACATGTCCCGCGGTGCCGGACCTCACCTCCTCCGCGGAGGTGAGCTCCGTGGGCGCCACATGTCCCATGGTGCCCGACCTCACCCCCTCCACGAGGTGAGCTCCACGAGCGACACGTGTCCCACGGTGCCGGACCTCACCGCCTCCATGGAGGTGAGCTCCGCTGCCGCCATGTGTCCCGCGGTGCCAGGCCTCACCCCCTCCACGGTGATGAGCTCCGCGGGCGACACGTGTCCCGCGGTGCCGGACCTCACCCCCTCCGTGGAGGTGAGCTCCGCGGGCGCCATGTGTCCCGCGGCCCGGGGATGTGTCGACAGCGCACTTAGACAAATTAGAATTGGCTCATTTCAGCTATGTTTTTCCCATTCCCCATTATTTTTATGATTCTTTCTCCATATCTACTTCTTTTTTAATGTTTCTCTATTTGAAAAATGTATGAATGCACGGATTTGAATTTGAGGGTGTTACAGAGACAGAACCATAGAAATGGAAAAAGAACCACAGAAATGGAGAAGGGAATATAGTAATGGAGAAGGGAACATAGAAATGAAGATAAATGGAAAAAAGATAGCTGAATTGAGCCATCCCAAATTTCTCACAAATTTCCTCAAAATTTCCCCACCAAATTTCCCCCAAATTTCCCCAAATTCCCCAAAATTCCCCTATGGGGAATTTCCTCCACATTTGGGGGGAATCTCCCCCAAACAGGCCGCAGCATTGAGGGGAGGGAAGCCCTAGGACTCTTTGGTTGATCCCAACTTGACTAGTATTCTTTGGTTGAGTCCCAATTGGACTAAGACTCTTTGGTTGAGTCCCAATTGGACTAGGACTCTTCTTTTTCCCCCCTTACAAATACAACCCTCCAGCCCCCCTACACCTTTGGCCGCAGCCCCCCCCCCCAACTCGCCGAGTTGAGCCCCTAAATGTAGCCTAGAAGGGGGGTGAATAGGCTTTTTGAATTTTTATGCGGTTTCCTGAAACACTTAGCGAACTGATCAATTCCAGGTGGGCCGGACTAGTCCGGTATGGTGCAGACTAGTCCGGTATGATTGTAATTAAAAGATCAGAGTTAGACTTGTTCCTACTTCAGGTATTTGTGCAGCGGAAAATAATTGATTATTCAATTATAGTGAAGTAAGACTCAATAACTCAATTTTAATACTAGGTGTGGATGTAAATCAAATGATGACTAGCACCCGTAATTAACAATTGAAGGAAGATCAAGAAAACACGAGACAAAGTTTTATCCCGAGTTTTGATTCCACCTAGAAATCTACGTCCCTGTTGAGGAGTCCACCAAGGACCGGGTCTTCACCAACCCTTCCATCGTTGAATCGCCACAAAGGCCGATTCAATTCCACTAATCACACACAGGGGTAAACAATTGTACGTGAGGCATTCTCACAATTTGAGTGCTCCCACAAGATTACAGAGAGTAACTCTTCCTCCCGCACACAAACAGAGAACAACGATCAGCAATTGTGTTAGAGAAGACAAACCAAGAGCTCAATGTCGAAAAGAATGACTCTCTCCTTGATCCAATCTCTAATCCTCAAAGACTTAATCTTTCTTGTCTTAGAATGAGTGGAGAGAGGTAATTTTTGTGCTTTGGGGCATGTGGCAGTGCTAGGAATCGAGAGCTGTAAATGTGTGGCCGTGCACCTCTATTTATATAAGGTTTCCAAAAACCATGGCGGCCGGACTAGTCCGCTCTGTTCAACCGACTAGTCTGGTGTGCCGTGTACAATTTTCTTGTTGCATGCGGCATAGTGGAAACCCTAATTTAATGTGTTTACAGAAAGTTGAACGGACTAGTCCGGTCCAAGAGCGGACTAGTCCAGTGCAAGGTGAATGCCGGTTCCAGTGAGTTGAACAGACTAGTCCGATTTCTGAGTGGACTACTCAGGTGCAAGGTGAGTGTCGGTTCCAGAGAGTTGAACAGACTAGTCCGGTCTCTGAGCGGACTAGTCCGGTACACCGTGTTGTGAGGCAACAGAAAGTTGAACGGACTAGTTCTTTTTCTAAGCAGACTAGTCTGGTGCACCGTGTTGTGCGGCAACAGAAAGTTGAACGGACTAGTCTTGTTTCTGAGCGGACTAGTCCGATGCACTGTGTTGTGAGGCAACAGAAAGTTGAACGGACTAGTACGGTTTCTGAGCGGACTAGTCCGGTGCAACGTGTTGTGAGTGATTCGAATTTATTTTAAGCCCTTACCCCTACGCAAATATTTTGAGCTCTTGGGATGTGTCTCTCACACACATCCTATACAAGTAAGTCTACATTGTGCTTGGTTCATGGATCTGTCCTTTTTCTTCATCACTTCATTTTCACTTTTTTGAGTGCACCAATTCTACCTTACACGAGTTAATCTGCATTCATCTCAACAAGTTCATTAGGGTCTCAATTCATTTGTCATCAATCGTCCAAAACCCACAAGGGGGTGCCTAGATGCACTTTCAATCTCCCTCTTTTTGGTGATTGATGACAACCAACTAAGGTTACATGATTAATAATAAAATTTAATTTTCATGAAGTGTTCATATATGAGAGTAGCAAATGAGTAACAGGAACTTCTCACATATATGCAACCTTTATGGTGGGATGCCTAAAGAGTGTGTGAAACAGAATGTGACATGCTACAAGAATATAAGATCATATCAAAAATAAAAGTAGTCATCACATCGATATCGAATAGGCATCACACATCCAACAGAGATTGAAATAAAAAGTACATAAAACTTTAAAATACATGTTCGTGATCAGTAGTCCTTAAGATTTACAATAAGATGACTTAAGATAAATCCCAATCTCTCCCCCTTTGGCATCAAGGCACCAAAAAGGGGAAAACTGAGTGGAATCACTCATCGCCGCTCTCTCCCTCACTCCTGCTCCTATCTTCATTTCAACATTGTCTTCATGACCATGCTGAGGAGGAGGAGCGAAGACACCTGCAAGTCCAAAAGACCTAAACTCTTGTTCGGTGAGTGGAGCCATTTCAGTGAAGTTTTCTTCAGAGTCCTCAGAGATCTATGGTGATCTAACTGGCTCAATCTCTAGCTTCTCACATATGGCTTTGATGTTGGCCTTCATGTATCTTTGATGTCTTTTTCTGGACAAACTCTCCTTGTGTTGCTTAATTTAAATTTTGTGACAACAGCAAAAAATAGAGGAGAGCATTTTGAGCATACCACTGGAGGACTCTGTAGAAGGTGGAGGAACAGGAGTAGGTGTAGGCTCCGACGCCCTTGAGCCTTCATGAGCAGAGGGTACAGTGTAGACTGTAGTCCTCTAGGGCTTGAGATCGGTGTGAGAGACATCTTTGACAAACTCAAGTCCTATCACATTCTCAATCATGTACATGACACAAGGTGAATAGCCACAGGACCTGTTTGGAGTGATAGAGATATTCATGATGCCATTGTAGATGTACTCAAAGACATTGAAGGTCCTCTTCTTGCTTATCACTTTCATCAAGTCCTCAGAGTCCCTTGGATTCACCATCCTTTGGAGCTATGGTATTTCTCAAGATCCTATTGAGCACGACAAATAATGGCTTCAAGTACTTGGTAGTGGAAGGTACATATGGCATTCTTGTATCATACAAGAATTCGAACTCATTCTTCTCCAAAGGCTTCAGGTTGTGAATGACAAGCTCATTATCTAGGGTGTGTTCAAGATGAAGTATCTTGGCAAATTCCTCATAGGTGACACTGTATTTGGATCCATGTGTCATCCAAATCATCTCATCCCCATCATCGCGGGCAAAGTAGAGAGTAGAGTAGAATTGGGTAATTACCTCATTGTTCCAGTCATACTAAAAAGATAGGAGGTCCTTCAAGCCATGCCTCTCTAATGCCTCTAGTACCTCATGACAGGCCTGGCATTTATTGGATTGCAAGTAGTCAATGTTGAGCCACTGACTCTCGACAACAGGATTCGTTCATCTTCATGTAGACAAGCTCATAGTAGTCAGCATGGAAGTTGCTCCAGAATCTGGGGTCTGCACATTGCTTTGGCTGCCCATAGACCTGAATTTTCCTGAGGTTGTCAGCCAGTTCACTCCCCTTTCTAGTAAAGTCCTCACTTGATGGCTGCCTGTTGCGGTGAATGAGGGCCTTCTTCTTCAATGGACCAATAGGACCACTAGCAAGTCCTTTGCCCTTCCCAACACTTTTTCTAGGGGCCGCAGAGATTCCAACAATGTCTTTGCTCGGTGCCGTTTTACCAACCACTCTCCTACTTTTAGTAAGAGAATCATCGGGAGAAGAGGGTTGAGCAACGTTGTCATGTTTCTTCTTCATAGCCTCGGAGTGTGACGACATCGTGCCTGACAGGAAAATCAAGGATTGACTGACAAGATGGATTGTAGATTATGTGGAAATAAGAAGTTAGATGTTCAATTGACAGATAACCGGACTTGTCCGCACTAGAGGCTGGACTAGTCCGGACCTACTGAAAAACCCTAACTTCGTATTTTCAACAGATCTACCGCAAATTGATGCAAAATATGGAGGGATACACTAGGAATGCATCTAGAAAGGTAGTGTATGCCCTAGGATTAAGGAAAATTGAGCAAAAGTATTGGAAAGATGAGAACTTGAGTTGAGAAGGATTTTACCGGAAAAATGAGAATTTGAGTTGAAACGTGAAGTCTGATCCGGATTAGTCCGGAGGAGAGGAGACCACGCATCGAGGAGAAGCTTTTCCGTGGAGAGAACTTCGACTTCGTTGGCCAAAGTCAAAAATCACCTTTGGGGGCTATGGTTTGAGGAGTGAGAAGCAAAGAAGTGCTTTGTGAGATGAAGAGGGCTGAGGTTGGCGCGTGTATAGACTTTTAAACATGGACATAGGGACTAGTCCGGTGGGAGGACCGGACAAGTCCGGTATGGCAGATCTGTCTGGACAAGTTTTAGGGAGCGTCAACTGGATAAATAAGAGTGGAAACAGGGAAATATTGGGAATTTGATCTCATAGTGATCTAAGGACTTAATTTTCACAAATAATCTTGATGAACATGCCCAGTAAGCAATCAACAATTAGACAATGGTCATTATTCATCAAGATTCATTAATTGAAATAGTTTTATAATTTTTTGCAAAGTAAGATTTTGAGGATTCGAGCAGGTATGCAGTGTTTCAAGCCACGTTCCAAGAGTCAAGTATATTTAGTTTATTCCTAAGCTCATAGAAGCGTTTTTCATCAAGTGGCTTGGTGAAGATATCAGCTAGTTGTTTCTCTGTTTTGACATGGGAAATGGCTATGTCTCCTTTGATTGAATGAACTCTCAAAAAATGATGCCGAATATCAATGTGTTTGGTCCTAGAGTGCTCAATAGGGTTCTGTGCAATCTTAATCACACTCTCATTGTCACAAAGGAGCGGAATATGGTTCATATTGTAACCATAGTCCCTTAGAGTTTGTCGCATCCAAAGGATTTGTGCACAACAACTCCCGGCTGCAACATACTCCACTTTGGCTATGGACAAGGCATTGGAGTTTTGCTTTTTGGAGTACCAGGAAACTAGGGACCTACCCAAGAATTGGCAAGTCCCGGAGGTACTTTTTCTATCCACTTTGCATCCTGCATAATCTGCATCGGAGTATGCAATGAGATTGAACTTTGAACCTTTAGGGTACCAAAGGCCTACGTTGGGTGTATGGACTAAATATCGCAAGATTCTCTTTACAGCTGTCAAATGACATTCCTTAGGATTGGATTGAAATCTTGCACACATACAAACACTCAACATAATATCAGGCCTAGATGCACAAAGATAAAGTAGAGATCCAATCATGGAACGGTATACCTTTTGATCCACGTTAGGTCCATCTTCATTAAGGTCTAAATGTCCATTTGTTGCCATGGGAGTCTTTACGGGCTTCGCTTTGTCCATGCCAAATTTCTTGAGAATGTCTTGAGTGTACTTTGTTTGGCTTATGAATGTTCCTTCCTTTAGTTGTTTCACTTGGAATCCCAAAAAGTATCTCAATTCTCCCATCATGGACATCTCGAATCTATCTGTCATGATTTTACTAAATTCTTAATAAAAAACTTTGTTAGTTGAACAGAATATGATATCATCAACATAGATTTGACAAATAAATAGATCATCATTGAAGTGCTTCTTAAACAGGGTGTATTCAGCTTTACCAACTTTAAATCCATTCTCAATTAGAAAATCTCTAAGGCACTCATACCAAGCTCTAGGAGCTTGTTTGAGGCCATAAAGAGCCTTACGCAGTTTGAACACATAGTCAAGGTACTCTCGATCTTCAAACCCAGGGGGTCACTCCACGTACACCTCCTCTTTGATAGGTCTGTCGAGGAAGGCGCTTTTGACATCCATTTGATACAGCTTGAAATCATGGTGAGTAGCATATGCAAGTAATATACGAATTGTTTCAAGCCTATCTACGGGAGCAAAAGTCTCGTCAAAATCCAAACATTCGACTTGCGAGTAACCTTTAGCCACAAGTAGTGCCTTGTTTTTTGTTACCTCTCCGTGTTTGTCTTGCTTGTTGCGGAAGACCCATTTAGTGCCAACGATATTGGACTTTGGTCTTTGAAAAAGTTCCCATACTTTGTTCCTCTTAAAGTTGTTCAATTCTTCTTGCATTGCCATCACCCAGTCTGGATCTTTTAATGCATCTTCAACGTTGTATGGTTCTAAAGAGGATACGAAGGAATAGTATTCACAAAAATTAGCTATACGTGATCGAGTTGTCACTCCCTTTCGTATATCACTGATTATGTTGTCAACGGGGTGATCTCTTTGTATGCTTTGGTGTACTCTTGGATGTGGCACTTGTGGTGTTGTGTTCTCATAATCATCATCTTCTCCGGCTCCCCTTGGATCATTGACGTCATTAATGCTTTGATCATCTTGTTGATCTTCTTGATCTTGATTTTGTGCATGGGCTCACCCTTGATCATAGCTCTCCTATTGAGGTTCATCTTGAACACTTGATTCTTGTGATTGTTCTTGAGGTCAAATATCACCAAGTGCCATTCTCCTCAATGCTTGACATGGGGCTTCTTCTTTATCTAGCACACACTTATCAACTTGCCCCGTTTATGGGACACCCGGTTCCGGAAACAGAACCAAGTGAATGCATATGTGTGCCCAAGATGTTCATCACACATACACATGTCATCCACAAACTGAATTCAGAATATAACCACGAATAAATAGTGTTTAAGTACTTTATTACAATGACTTAAAGTCTCACTCATGAATCTCTAACTTATTCTTGCAGCGGAAGTCTCTAAACGACAGCGGAAATAACTAAATAGCAGGCTCCAGTCTTCAAATCCACACGCATGTTGATGGTAGTTCGCACGCCTAGTACTTTACATGTTCCTCGAAATATTCTTCTCCTGTAGCTGATGTATATGTGGGAATGCAAGGGTGAGTACATGTCGTACTCAACAAGTGCGGGAAAAGTATGACATGTAGCTTACAACAAGGTAGGGAATAAAAGGCTCATTGCAGCAAGCAAATTTTATTTCACAAACAGGGTAAAAACTGTTGGTGATATTCCCAAGAGGCAATCATAACAATTCAGATAAAGGCCTGATGGATATTTGATCCATATGAAATTAGGGTACTAATGGGCCTGTGACCTAAAAGCCATTAGCGCGCCTATAAATATGAGGGGTAGGGTTAGGGACAGAGGACTCCACCAGATAGCAGTCCCAGCCGCCGCCCCTCACAGGTCCGCCGCCGAAACCCCCGCCGCGCGTACGGTGCTAGAACACCGATGCACGGCGTTCCTCCCTGTACATGTGGACTCCGTGGAGGCGCTGCTGTTACTGCTGCGCTGATCGGCTACGACGCACATCTACGATCCGCTGCGCTGCGCGTCTAGTGGTAACGATCCATGACCTTCTTACTCGCATATTTCCTGGGTGATACGGTCGAATTGCTAGAGTAGCGCATCCCTATTTCCCTACAGTGGTACCAGAGCCGACTTGCGTAGTTTTTGGTCTGGATCTTAGATGCGATCTACTGCAGACAAGTTCATATGATGAATTTTTATAGTTCGGCTTTTTGGGGTTTGGAATTGGTTAGAGTAGATTGCCATCATATGACTAAAGGATTAGTTCGTGCTCCTTCTCTGCTGTGTGCGCAACCTGTCCCTACCGGCTGGAATCACCATCGGGACTAATAGTGTACATAGCTAACAGATTGAGCCAACAGATCACGGTCATGTGTCGCGATCTTCTCATGGATAACCAGTCACAATGAAAATTGAGGCATTCTGAATAGCTCAGATTCAGGTTGATCTGATCAATTCGATGAGATTTTCATAGTGATTTCATAGATGCGATCTATGTAATTCCGTTGCTATCTGCTATAGTGACATCATTATGTTGTTTCGCGATAGACATCGTTCTATGCTTAACTTGTTTTTGCAGGGAATGATGTGAATGGTATGGCCTAAATATGATGTGATAATCTGTGTGTAAAATTCGTGCAGCCTGTGTGTTGCAAATTTAACACAACCGGGTTGAGGTTGTCACATATTTGTATAACGACCTGCGTGTCGCCCTGTGATGCCTGATCTCTCATGTAATTTATTTGATAGCTATTAGATGTATTAGCGTCTTTTATATTCATTGAGAAACCTCAAGCATGATGGCGATGGTGATCACCACAAGAAGGGAGACATGGCGGTGTAGATCATGATGGAACCATGGTGATGGAGACCACTATGATCCTAAAGGCCATACTATTCACATATATGATATGATCGTATGCATGTGATGTTTTACTATTCTTTTCATGCTTTTCATATGGTGGATGTTTTGTCATGATAGAATAGCTTCCCTTGGAAAAGTTGAGTATTTGATGCCATTTACCTATAGCTGCACCTATGTTGTTTTGATCGTTGTATGGTAGGTTTGCCAAAGCAAAATACCATCATCTATCATAATGAATATGGTGAATGTTGGGCATTCACATGCATAGTATTGGTTTACTCAACAAAGCTATCAAAATGGTTTTGGGCTTTATGGCATAGTGTTGGGAGCCGGGGCATTGGATGTCACCCAACAAACAAGAATCATATAGAGATATGATTAACAATGGTTGTTTACCTATGTCACTAATTTTCTAGCAGTGAAGCCAAAGCTCACTAGGAAAGAGTGAATATGGATCTTGGACCACTATATGTCGTTAGAGGGAGGACGATGCTCATATAGTGGTGGTGTCTTTTATTAAACTGTTAATAAAGGATTGGTACATAACATAGTGCTAAAACCTTGCATATTTATTTTCTATTGTAGATCATGTCTGCTAGTAACAATTCCGGTTTCAATTTGCGATCTGTGCTTGAGAAAGAAAAGCTCAATGGAGCTAACTTTATTGATTGGTACCGCAACCTGAGAATTGTTCTCAGGCAAGAGAAAATTGAGTATGTTCTTGAGCAACCATACCCAAATGACCTCCCCGATGATGCAAATGCCGCAACTCGCAGGACTTATGAGAAGCACTGCGATGATGCGCTTAATGCAAGCTGCCTCATGCTTGCCACAATGTCCCCTGATCTACAGAAACAATATGAGCATGCAGATGCTTATTCTATGATTCAGGGACTACGTGGAATGTTTGAGAACCAAGCAAGGGCTGAGAGGTACAACATCTCAAAGTCCTTATTCTCATGCAAGCTGGCAGAAGGTAGCCCGGTCAGTCCCCATGTAATCAAGATGATTGGTTACATTGAGACTTTGGACAAACTTGATTCTGAACTCAAGGATGACCTGGCTATTGACGTTATTCTCCAGTCACTCCCACCGAGCTATGAGCCATTTATATTGAATTATCAAATGAATGGCATGGAGAAAACGTTGCCTGAATTGCATGGGATGCTTAAAACTGCTGAGGAAAGCATTAAGAAAAACACCACTCATGTGATGATGGTTCAAAAGGAGAATAAAAAGAGGAAGCGTGTGATGCATCCTAAAGGCAAGGGAAAGGTTCCCAATGAGTCTTCAAGCTCAAAGCCAAAGGGCAAATCAGACCCTTCTCCTAATGATGAATGCTTCCACTGTCATGCTAAGGGGCATTGGTCTAGAAACTGCAAGAAGTACTTGGAGGATAAGAAGAAGAAAGGAAGTGAGACTTCCACTTCAGGTATAAATGTTATAGAAATCAATATTGCTACATCTTCTAGTGAATCATGGGTATTTGATACTGGATCAATGATTCACACTTGCAAATCGTTGCAGGGTCTAAGTGAGACTAGAAAATCTGCAAAAGGCGAGTTGGATGTTCGGGTCAGCAATGGAGCAAAGGTTGCTGTCATAGCTGTCGGAACTTATCACTTGTCATTACCCTCAGGATTAGTTTTGGAATTAAATAATTGTTATTGCATTCCTTCTTTGAGCAAGAACATTATATCTTCTTCATGTTTGGAAGAAGTTAATGGTCATGAGATTATAATAAAGAACAAATGTCGTTCTATTTATTATAATAATATTTTATATGCTCAATGTCCATTATTGAATGGATTATATGTTCTTGATATTGAGGATAAAACAGTCTATAACATTAATACAAAAAGGGCTCGACGAAATGATCTAAATCCCACTTTTATTTGGCATTGTCGCTTAGGTCATATAAATGAGAAACGCATTGAGAAACTCCATAAAGATGGTTTGTTAAGTTCATTTGATTTTGAATCACTTGACACATGCGAGTCTTGTTTGCTTGGGAAGATGACCAAAGCACCCTCATTGGTCAAAGTGAGAGGGCAAGTGACTTGTTGGGACTAATACATACTGATGTATGTGGACCAATGAGTTCGGTAGCTAGAGGTGGTTTTCAGTATTTCATTACTTTTACCGATGACTTTAGTAGATATGGATATGTCTACCTAATGAGGCACAAGTCTGAATCTTTTGAAAAGTTCAAAGAATTTCAGAATGAAGTACAAAATCAGTTGGGCAAGACAATTAAACTTCTACGATCTGATCGTGGGGATGAATATTTGAGCCATGAATTTTATGATCATTTAAAACAATGTGGAAACTCCGCCTATGTTGTAATGACATAGCCGGTCCCAAGCCCGGGTAAAGGAGGAGGGGGTTGTGATAGGCTTGGCGAGCCAACAACTTACACTTAGCCATTCTCATGGAAATGAAACCCAATAGAAATTCGTTGGGGCGTAACCCTCTTAGCGACGCGCCATATCGGAACCCGGGTATGGTGTTAAGTGGGCAAGGGCCGGGTCGCCACCGCCTTAGTGGCGCGCCATATTGGAACCCGGATATGGTGTTAAATGAGCAAGGGCCGGATCGCCACCACCTTAGTGGCGCGCTACATCAGCGCCCGGATGTAGTGATAAGTGAGCAAGGGTCTTTGCATCTTACTCGACGGGTGCAAAGCGTAAGGAAGCTAGCCGAGGAACATAGATTTCGGGTGGGTAGTTGGAATGTAGGATCCTTGACGGGGAAGCTACGTGAGTTAGTAGATGTTGCCATTAGGAGACGAGTAAATATCCTTTGTGTACAAGAGACTAGATGGGCGGGTCAAAAGGCGAGAGAAGTTGATAATACCGGTTTCAAGCTTTGGTATTCTGGTTCGGCTGGGACTAGGAATGGCGTAGGTGTTCTAATAGATAAGAGTCTTAAGGATGGAGTAGTGGATGTTCGAAGACGAGGGGATAGGATCATCTTAATCAAGATAGTAATTGGGGACATTGTCTTGAATGTCATTAGTGCTTATGCCCCACAAGTTGGGCTCAACATGAGTGCCAAGAGGCAATTTTGGGAGGACTTAGAGGATATGGTTAGTAGTGTACCGATAACCGAGAAACTCCTCATAGGGGGAGATCTCAATGGTCATGTGGGTGCAACTAATCTAGGATTTGAGGGAGTACATGGAGGTTTTGGATGCGGCGATAGAAATCAAGAGGGTAAGGACATCCTAGACTTTGTCGTAGCCTATGACCTGTTGGTAGCTAACACCCTCTTTAGGAAGAGGCAATCTCACTTAGTGACCTTTAGTAGTGCCCAACACTCTAGCCAGATTGACTTTGTCCTTACTAGGAGAAAGGATAGACGGGAGTGTCTTGATTGTAAGGTGATCCCGGGGGAGTGTGTTGTGACACAACATAAGCTTGTGGTAGCTGACTTTCGCTTCCATACATGCTCTTTGCGGGACAAAGGTGTCAAAATCACAAGAACAAAGTGGTGGAAGTTGAAGGGAGAATCACAAGAATCCTTTAAAAATAGGGTGATCACAGAAGGACCCTGGGCAGAAAATGGAGATGCAGATAGTATGTGGATGAAGATGACAACTTGCATTAGGAAGGTAGCTAGTGAGGTGTTCGGTGTGACAAAGGGAAAGAAACTTGTAGGTAAAGACACTTGGTGGTGGAATGAGGATGTACAAAAGTCCATTAAGGAGAAGAAGGAGTGTTACGAGAGTTGGCATAATGATAGAAGCGCAAGCAACATGCTTAAGTACAAAGAGGCGAAGAAGAATGCAAAGCGGGCTGTGAGTAAGGCAAGAGGACAGGCCTATGATAAGTTATATGAGAGACTAGAGACAAAAGAAGGTGAAAAGGACATATACAAGGTAGCAAAAATCCGCGAGAGAAAGATGAGGGATCTCAATCAAGTTAAATGCATCAAAGATGAGACTGACCGCATTCTAGTGAAGGATGAAGAGATTAAGAATAGATGGCGTGATTACTTTAATGGGCTATTCAATGATGGGAATGAGAGCACTATGGTTGAGTTGGATGACTCCTTTGATGACTCCAACAGGCGATTCGTGCGGAGGATACAAGAGTTTGAGGTTAAGGAGGCCTTAAAAAGGATGAAAGGAGGAAAGGCCCTCGGCCCCGACGATGTCCCTATTGAGGTGTGGAGATGTCTTGGGGACGTGGCAATAGTATGGCTCACAAAGCTATTAAACCACATTTTTCGGTCAAACAAGATGCCTGAAGAATGGAGGAAAAGTATATTAGTACCTATCTTCAAAAATAAAGGAGATATTCAAAGTTGTACTAATTATCGAGGCATTAAGCTTATGAGTCATACTATGAAGCTTTGGGAGAGAGTGATTGAACAACGCCTAAGGAAAGTGACCAATGTCACTAAAAACCAGTTTGGTTTTATGCCTGGGAGGTCTACAATGGAGGCGATTTTCTTACTTCGTCAGCTTATGGAGAGATATAGGGAGCAGAAGCAGGACTTGCATATAGTGTTCATCGACTTGGAGAAGGCGTATGACAAGATACCAAGGTCAGTCATGTGGTGGGCACTAGAGAAACATAAAGTGCCAACAAAGTACATTACCCTTATCAAGGATATGTACAATAATGTTAGGACAAGTGTGCGCGTAAGTGATAGTGAGACTGATGCATTTCCTATCATGGTAGGACTACATCAAGGATCAGCTTTGAGCCCATACATCTTTTCCTTGGTGATGGATGAGGTGTCGAAGGATATACAAGGGGATATCCCTTGGTGCATGCTCTTTGCTGATGATGTAGTGCTGGTAGATGGAACTAGAGAGGGTGTTGATAAGAAATTAGAGTTATGGAGACAAACCTTAGAGTCCAAGGGGTTTAGACTTAGTAGGACCAAAACCGAGTATATGAGGTGTGACTTTAGTGGTGTTGGTCGTGAAGAGGGAAATGTTAGTCTACAAGGACAAATAGTACCTAGAAGGGACTCTTTCCGATACTTAGGATCAATGTTACAAAGCAATGGCGATATTGATGAGGATGTTTGCCACAGGATCAAGGTAGGGTGGATGAAATGGCGACAAGCCTCTGGAATCCTATGTGATAGGAAAGTCCCACAAAAGCTAAAAGGGAAGTTCTATAGGACGGTGATCAGACCCGCGATGCTCTATGGGGCGGAATGTTGGCCAACTAAACGGCAACATGTCCAACAAATGAGTGTCGCAGAGATGCGCATGCTACGGTGGATGTGCGGGCACACGAGAAGAGACCGAATAAGGAATGAGGTGATTCGAGATAAGGTAGGGGTGGCGCCGATTGAAGAGAAGTTAGTCCAACATCGACTTAGGTGGTTTGGACATATCCAACGGAGACCTCCAGAAGCACCGGTTAACAGTGGGATTTTAAGAGGTAGAGAAAGTATTAGGAGGGGTAGAGGACGACCAAGGTTGACCTGGGAGGAGGCGGTAAAACGAGATTTGAGAGATTGGAATGTATCCAGAGACTTAGCTCATGATAGGACCGCATGGAAAGTAGCAATCCATGTGCCAGAATCGTAGTCTTTTTTCTTTTTCTTTTTTTTTTCTTTTTTTTCTTTTTTCTTTTTTCTTTTTTCTTTTCTCTTTTCTCTTTTCTTTTTCTTTTTTCTTTTTTCTTTTCTCTTTTTCTTTTCTCTTTTTTTTTTCTTTTTTTCTTTTTTCCTTTTTTTCTTTTTTCTTTTCTTTTTTTCCTTGTTCTTATAACTCTTCCTCTCTTTTACTTCATTGACATTGGGTTTCATGTCTAGCCGACCCCAACAGGCTTGGGATAAAGGCTTGGTTGTTGTTGTTGTTGTTGTTAAAACAATGTGGAATTGTTCCATAGTTGACTCCACCTGGAACGCCCCAATGAAATGGGGTGTCCGAGCGGAGGAACCGAACCTTGTTAGACATGGTTAGGTCGATGATGAGCCAGACTGATCTTCCACTATCCTTTTGGGGTTATGCTCTTGAAACTACTGCGTTTACACTAAACAGAGTCCCAACTAAGTCTGTTGAGAAGACACCATATGAGATGTGGACCGGGAAACGTCCCGGATTGTCTTTCCTCAAAGTTTGGGGATGTGATGCTTATGTCAAACGTTTGACATCAGACAAACTTACTCCCAAATCAGACAAATGCTTCTTTGTGGGATATCTTAGGGAAACCAAAGGATATTATTTTTATAATAAAACAGAGGGTAAAGTGTTTACTGCTCGCAATGGTGTCTTCTTGGAGAAAGAGTTTCTCTCAAAAGGAGTTAGTGGGAGCAAGGTGCATCTTGAAGAAATTCAAGAAATATCTGAAAATGTTTCGGCACCCTCTAATCCTATACAGGATGTACAAGATGTTGTACAACCACTTCATGAAACACCAGCCCCACGAAGATCTACAAGAGTACGTCGTGCAACTGAAAAGTTGACACTCCTAACCACGGAACCACAGGACATGGTATTGTTGGACAATAATGAGCCTGTGACCTACACTAAAGCAACAATGGGACCCGACTCTGAGAAATGGCTTGGAGCCATGGAATCCGAAATAGAATCCATGCATGAGAATCAAGTTTGGAACTTGGTTGATCCAATCGATGGTGTGAGACCGATTGATTGCAAATGGATTTTCAAGAAAAAGACTGATATGGATGGAAAAGTTCACATCTATAAAGCAAGATTGGTGGCGAAAGGTTTCAAACAAATTCAAGGTGTTGATTATGATGAAACATTTTCGCCCGTCGCTATGCTAAAGTCTGTTCGGATTCTCCTAGCAATTGCTGCATATTTTGATTATGAAATATGGCAGATGGATGTCAAAACAACCTTTCTTAATGGGAGTCTGACTGAGGATGTGTACATGACACAACCTGAGGGTTTTGTCGATCCTAAAAATGCTAGAAAAATATGCAAACTTCAAAAGTCCATCTATGGATTGAAGCAAGCATCTCGGAGTTGGAATCTACGTTTTGATGAAGTGGTCAAAGGGTTTGGTTTCATCAAGAACGTAGAAGAACCTTGTATTTACAAGAAGGTTAGTGGGACCGCACTTATATTTCTGGTCCTATATGTAGATGACATATTGTTGATCGGAAATGACATTCCAGTACTAGATGCTGTTAAATCCTCATTAAGGAAAAGTTCCTCAATGAAGGATTTAGGAGAGGCAGCGTACATTTTGGGCATAAAGATCTATAGAGATAGATCTAAAAGGTTAATTGGATTAAGCCAAGACACATATATTCACAAGATATTGAATCGGTTCAATATGCAAGATTCTAAGAAAGGTTTCTTGCCAATGTCACATGGCATCACTCTAAGCAAAAGTCAGTGTCCTTCGACGCCTGATGAGCAAAAGAGGATGAGAGCGATTCCTTATGCTTCGGCTATTGGATCTATCATGTATGCCATGTTATGTACACGCCCAGATGTATCCTATGCTCTAAGTGTTACGAGCAGGTATCAATCAGATTATGGTGAGGATCATTGGATAGTTGTCAAAAACATTCTTAAGTACTTGAGAAGAACTAAGGATGTATTCCTAGTGTTTGGAGGTGAAGAAGAGCTCGTTGTAAGAGGTTACACCGATGCTAGCTTCCAAACAGACAAGGATGACTCTAGATCGCAATCCGGTTTTGTGTTCTGCCTCAATGGAGGGGCAGTGAGCTGGAAAAGTTCCAAGCAAGACACAGTAGCAGATACAACGACGGAGGCGGAGTATATTGCAGCTTCTGAAGCTGCAAAGGAAGTTGTTTGGATCAGAAAATTTGTTTCTGAGTTGGGTGTTGTTCCTAGTGCGTCCGGACCTGTGGATCTCTATTGAGACAATAATGGAGCCATTGCACAGGCAAAGGAGCCTAGATCACACAAAAGATCCAAACATATACTACGACACTATCATCTGATTCGAGAGATTATCAACCAAGGTGATGTGAATATATGCAAGGTGCATACGGATTTGAATATGGCAGATCCGTTGACAAAGCCTCTTCCACAATTAAAGCATGAGACGCACACGAGATCTATGGGTATTACATACTTACATCAGTGATCCTAGTGTGTAGTGGGAGACATGTGTCATAGCTATGTTTATGTACTATTTGAGTAACTATTATTCACATTGATCATCAAGTATGTGACTTATTCGTGAGACTCTTTGTTAATTATAATGTTACTCAAAATGATCCCTAGTCTACATCGTTATATGAGATAATGATAGTATGTAGACTAGCACATGTATTAATTGATGATCACGTTTCACGGATCATAGATATGGAGATATCAAATTAATAATGTGAACACATGTTAGTGAACATGGTGTTGGATAGACCCATTCCGAGACACTGTTGGGATTGTTATTTACATATGTGCCATCAGTTGGTCTTGAGTGATACACCTGGTAGATTCTTTGACCTGAGATCGCCATTGTTTCTCACTATGTGTAGTTGTGCACTTTGAAACTATCAAACGCTACTCCGTAACTGGGTGGTCATAAAAATAGTCTTCAGGTGCATGATGAAGCATGGAATGGGATGTGTGCGGATCAAGGTGGGATTTGCCCCTCCTAAATAACAGGAGAGATATCTCTGGGCCCCTCGAGATAGTTGGATTGAAAGTGCATGGCCATGCCAAAATGATTAAAGAGTTAATCATTATGACTAAAAAGTAGTCATAGATTGAATCCACTATTTGATCGAGTGAAAGGTCGAGCTATCACAAGGATGGCACGTATCTCGCCTTGAGCTTGACTGGTATCGTGTGGCAAAGGAATTAGCATGTGAATGTATCTAGGTTCAGCCGATATGATCTTTATGTACATTCGGGAGTCAGTATGTCCTGCTAGGTACCTCTACTGACTTGTGTTTGAAAACGGTTTTCATTCATAACCGACTGTACATGAACCTAACGGGTCACACACTTGGGGATGGAATATTGAAAAACTAGGCTATATGATTTTCTCTAGTGCAAGTGGGAGATTGTTGGTGATATGCCCAAGTGGCAATCATAACAATTCGGATAAAGGCCTGATGGATATTTGATCCATATGAAATTAGGGTACTAATGGGCCTGTGACCTAAAAGCCATTAGCGCGCCAATAAATATGAGGGGTAGGGTTAGGGACAGAGGACTCCACCAGATAGCAGTCCTAGCCGCCGCCCCTCACAGGTCAGCCGCCGAAACCCCTGCCGCGCGCACGGTGCTAGCACACCGACGCACGGCGTTCCTCCCTGTACGTGTGGACTCCGTGGAGGCGCTGCTGTTACTGCTGCGCTGATCGGCTACGACGCGCATCTACGATCCGCTGCGCTGCGCGTCTAGTGGTAACGATCCATGACCTTCTTACTCGCATGTTTCCTGGGTGATACGGTCGAATTGCTAGAGTAGCGCATCCGTATTTCCCTACAAAAACAGCAACTAAGTGTAGGTGAATTTAATCCCAATATAACTAAGTAAAACAGCAACATTCTTTCATCAATATTCCTTCAACATAATTCATCATTTATCAAGTCTCAACCAGCCATTAATCTTTGTCAAGTTCATCTCATGCTCATAAATATTCATAACCATCTCATATTCATATAACCGAAACCAAACTCCATGTCATGACTCAAAGCAGTCCCAAAACTAATCCCAATGACCATACCATAACCATACCGAATAACCATCCCAAGTTTTCCCTCTAATCATGTGAGTTGGCCAGGAGCTTGTGACCGGAAGCACGACTATCATGATAGTTTTACACTCTGCAGAGGTGGCACCACTTTACCCACAAGTTCATGATTTCGTAACCCTTCGGCGACTGCAGAACCTCCATTATACCAGTACACAACCGTCATTGTATGGCTAAGAGAACACAAAATAGCCTTTACAAAGGGGCTACTAGGATGTACGGACCCACTGAGGTTTCACCGGCAGGCTCAAATCACCAGTCTCCCACCCACGGGCCCCCTCTTGTGCCATGCAGTTCCCAGGGCAGTCCTCCTCGACTCCCATTCCCCGCGCCATCCAACGGTCCATAACAAGCTAGCAACACATCTAATTAGTCAGCTAAGCCGCACCCATATTTCGCCTTGTGGTGGCATTGTTTCCTGGCATGTCCTGGCATGAAGTGGTCCTTAGATCTACGGCAAGTAAACCACCATCTCATTCAGAACATGCTCATTAACATCATCAGGTTCTCATCATCATACTGCTAACCATGTTTTAATTTAGCTTCCCGTATCCCGTAGATTAAGCGAAGCAAAAAGGAAAAACGACCATATCCAACTCATCAACTTTCCCGGCCACAAGAATGGTTAACAAAACTAGTAAACTCCTATAAAAGGGTGTCCCATCATGTTGACTCAAGCATACGAGTTTTCGCAAACAAAACAGTTTCAAAACATGGGATCAATATGGTCAAGGGGCACTTGCCTTGCTCTCGTGGTTCTCCCTGTTCGAGCGTCTCAAAGTCTTGGTGCTGTAGATCCTCGTAGATGGCTTCTTAAGCTTGTCCTTCTACTCACGACAACGCACGTACAAAATTGACAGCAATCAATCATCATGCACAAACTTTACTCAAGATGCAATGGGGTAGATAAATGCAAATCCTATGGTTCTGTTTTATTGAACCAGTTTGTACGTGTTCTTGCATGTTTTAATGGGCTTTCATGGTGTTTTATGATGAACAAGGGTGTAGGGATCAAGTGTGGACGTGGTGATGATCTTGATTCAAGACCTAGATCAATTCCACCGTCAAAATCAATCAAAACGGATCTGTCCACAAGCAAAAGTTTCTGCTCGAAGGGGGCGAAGAAAACGGATGTGTAGAAAAAGCAGCGACGTCATAATATGGGTAATGGAGACCTACCTCACTTCCTTTTGGTGGCAGGGCCTTCCTCCTAGCAATGGCAGCAGTGGGGAATTTTTCTATGGAAGATTAGGGCAGGACGGATCGTCGGGCTTCTTCTCAGGCGACGTCGGGGCATGATGGGGCTCGACGGCGGCCAAATTCCGGCAAGGGGGGAACTTGGCGACTTGAAAGCAAGGAAGGGGGCTTGGCAGCAGGGGGGACATCCAAAATAGAGAGGGGTGCGGCCATGGTGTGGGGGTTATATTTATAAGGGGGAGAAAAGAGGAGTCCTACTCCAATAGGAACTCAAACAAGAGTCCTAGTCAATTTGAAACCCAACCAACTTATCCCCTTAGTTGGGTACGGCAGCCTTGGGGATTTAATCCCCCCAAATGTGGGGAAATTCCCTATTTGTGGAATTGCGGAATTTGGAAGTTTTGGGGAAAATTTGGGAATGACTCATTTCATCTACCTTTTTCCCATTCCTCACCATTTCTATGTCACTTGTTCCATTTCTACATTCCCTCTCCATTTCTATGTCCCATTCTCCATTTCTACATTCCCCTCTCCATTTCTATGTCCCATTCTCCATTTCTACATTCCCCTCTCTATTTCTTTGCCCCATTCTCCATTTCTATATTTCCCTTCTCCATTTCTATGTCCCATTCTCCATTTCTATATTCCCTTCTCCATTTCTGTGTTTTTTCCTCTATTTCTATGGTTCCTTCCTCCATTTCTATGGTTCTTTCTCCATTTCTATGGTTCTTTCTCCATTTCTATGGTTCTTTCTCCATTTCTATAGTTCTTTCTCCATTTTTAGGGTTCTTTCTCCATTTCTACTTCTTTTATAATGCTCCTCTACATGAAAAATGTATGCATTGCATGGAAATGAATTTGAGGGTGTTACAAACCTACCCCCCTTAAACTGAATCAAGCCCTCAATTCGATAGAAGGGAGAATAGATGAGGGAATTCTGCCTTGAGGTCTTCCTCACGCTCCCATGTAGTTTCGGCTTCCGTGTGATGGCTCCATTGTACCTTGCAACAACGGATCACTTTGTTCCTCGTGACCCTTTCCTTCATGTACAAAATTATGACGGGGTGCTCCGTGTAGGTCAGATCCTCTTGAAGTTCGAGCTCCTCCATCGGTCTTGTTCTTCCGGTACTCTTAAGCACTTCTTGAGTTAGGATACGTAAAACAGGTCGTGTACGTCGGAGAGGTGCGTTGGCAGCTCTAGTTGATAGGCTACTTCTCCTCGCTTGCCCAAAATCTTGAATGGCCCGATGTAGCAAGGTGCTAACATGCCTTTGACGTTGAACCGTCGTTGGCCTCGGATAGGTGATACCTTAAGATACACGAAGTCTCCCACTTCGATGGTCAATCTCCTTCGCCTATTGTCCGCATAATCTTTTTGTCGTGACTGAGAAGCCTTCAAGTTTTCTCATATCGTTTGGACTTGTTTTTTGGCATCTTGCAGCACTTCGGGTCCAAACACTTGGCTTTCTCCGGTCTCGTTCCAGAACAGCGGCGTTCTACACCGTCTACCATACAATGCTTCGAAAGGTGACATCTTCAAGCTGGCTTGGTAGATGTTGTTGTATGAGAATTCAGCATACGGCAAGCTTCTATCCCAACTACGCCCATGTTTCAAGGTGCAAGCTCTTAACATGTCTTCCAAGATTTGATTTGTCCTCTCAGTTTGCGCATTGGTTTGCGGATGATAAGCGAAGCTGAAATTCGGTCGTGTACCAATGGCTTCATGCAGCTTATTCCAGAACCTAGAGGTAAATTGAGAACCCCGATCTGAAACTATCCTTTTCAGAACTCCATGGCGACATACGATTTGCTCCATATACAGCTCGGCTAGTTGTGCAATGCGGTATATGGTTCTAACAGGAAGGAAATGGGCTGTTTTCGTCAACCAGTCCACAATAACCCAATGAGTCGTAGCCAGACCGAGTGCGTGGCAATCCGACAATTAAATCCATGCTGATGTCTTCCCACTTCCACTCGGGTACTTTTAATGGCTGCAACAATCCAGCGGGTCTTTTATGTTCGTCCTTCACTCGTTAGCACGTGTCGCATAAGACAACATATTCAGCTATGTCCCTTTTCATACCATCCCACCAATAGCAAGTTTTCAGGTTCTTGTACATCTTTGTACAGCGGGGATGTATGGAATAAGGTGAGTCATGTGCCTCCTTTAATATCGTGTCACGGATGTGCTTCATGTTAGGCACACAAATCCTTTTCCCTGACCAAAGCGTGCCTTCCTCGTCTTCCTTGAAATCCTTCTCTATACCTGTCGGATTCTTTCTTTGATTTCCTTGATTTTCTCATCCGTTGCTTGGCCATATCGTATCTCTTGTTCCAGCGAGGAGTTCAGTTCTATCACCTCCATCTCATTCAACAATCCGAGATGTAACCGTTCGAACTCCTTGCGCAGCTCGGGTGGCAGCTCCCAAACCGTGAGTTTGTGACATGCTCCCTTTCGGCTCAATGCATCAGCTACTACATTGGCCTTTCATGGGTGATAGTTGATTCCAACATCATAATCCTTGATGAGTTCCAACCATCGACGTTGCCTCAAATTCAGATCCATTTGCGTGAATATATACTTGAGGCTTTTGTGATCTGTATAGATCTCACATCGGTGGCCAAGGATATAATGCCTCCAAATCTTCAAGGCATGTACCACGGATGCAAGTTCCAAGTCATGCGTGGGGTAATTCAGCTCATGTTTCTTTAGCTGTCTCGACGCATCGGCTACCACTTGTCCTTTTTGCATGAGCACACATCCAAGCCCTTGTCTTGATGCGTCACAATATATGTCAAAGCTCTTGCTCACATCCGGCAATACTAAAACCGGCGCTGTGGTTAATCTCTTCTTTAGCTCCTCAAAGCTTTCTTGACACGCTGGTGTCCACTGAAATGTTTTCCCCTTCATTAGCAATTCAGTCGTAGGCTTCGCTATTTTGGAGAAATCCTTGATGAACCGGCGGTAGTGTCCAGCCATCCCAAGGAAACTCCAAATATCGTTCACATTCTGCGGTTGGTTCCACTTCAGAACATCTCCCACTTTTCAAGGATCAACCGATGCTCCTCCCTCGGCGATGATGTGGCCTAGGAACGATATCTCCTTTAGCCGAAATTGACACTTTCTGAACTTCGCATACAATTGATGCTATTGCAGTTTCTGCAATGTTAACCTCAATTGTTCTTCGTGTTCTTCCTCATTTTTCGAATACACCATGATATCGTCGATGAGAACCACGACGAACTTGTCCAAGTACTCAATGAAGACCTTATTCATGAGGTACTTAAAGTGTGCGGGTGCATTCGTTAACCCAAAAGACATACCGGTATATTCATACGAACCATACCGTGTTTGAAATGCAGTCTTGGGTATGTCGAAGGGCTTAATCTTCAGCTGGAAGTATCCCGACCGAAGATCAATCTTGGAGAAAATTCAGGCACCTTTCATTTGATCGAACAGTCCTCTATGTGGGACAGCGGGTACTTATTCTTGATCGTCACCTCGTTGAGAGACCTATAGTCCACACATATCCTTTGGGTCCCATCTTTTTTGTCCACGAAGAGCATGGGGGCTCCCCACGGTGCCGAGCTTGGGCATATAAAACCCATTTTCTAGCTGCTCCTGAATTTGCTTCTTTAGCTCCACTAACTCATTAGCAGTCATCCTATATGGCCTTTTCGCTATACGTGCAGTTCCGGGTACTAAATCAATGGCAAATTCAATGTCCCGGTCAGGTGGTATACCTAGAAGTTCTTCCGGGAACACATCTGAATATTCTTGAACCACCGGAATGCTTTCCAATGTCGCTTATTCGAACTGGTTCAGCACTGCCTTCTCGGTTGCAGGTTGGGCTGCCTCGAACTCAATACGAGTACCGTGCCCACTCGTCAACTGCACGATCCTCTGAGCACATTGAATCACTCTGTTGTGCTTGCTTAACCAGCCCATTCCAAGTATTATGTCAATCCATTTGGAATCCAAGACAATAAGGTTGGCGAGAAAGTCTACCCCCCTTATTTTAATGCTTACTATCAGAATAGAATTCAGAATTGAAAGAAGTGATTTCCCAACTATATGCATCAAGGTGTATGAACCTATATGAGGATGTGAACACATGCCGAAGCATCTCACATCTATCTACTATGTGTGGATATGGACATTCACCGAAGCGTCCCACAACTCACAACAAGCACACAAACACAAGCAATCATCACAAAAGTTCAGCACACCACTCTTATTCAAGCTACTACGATCTAAGCATTCTTATTACAACTTTCTTCAATGGGAAAACCTACACTTAATCGTTAGAACCGGTGCTGTTCTCGCCGTTTGGCGGGGGTGGTCCATACATGGGCACACACCATAGTGAGTCGGAAGTCCATGTAGGGATAGATGACGCTGGTGCTCCATTTGCTCCTGCATTGACTTGAATCTCCTCTTGTTTTTCCAGCAAGTACAGCTTCTTGCGGAGATAACAGATCTCTTCTTGTGCGCTTGCATAGCGGTTTCCTAACTCCATGAGCAACCTCCTAGACTTGTGAGCAGCTTGTGGGTTGGAAAGAGCTCCTTCATGGGGTCCAATGATCTCCCTTGTACCACTCTTCCGATATGGGTGCAGCTCAAAGGTAGTGTTCTCAAGCTGCTCACGGAAGGCGTAGCACAGTCCGGTAAGTTCATCCCATGCAGCAGCATCAATAGCTTCTCCCCTTGTAGCTCTCCATGTGGGTGTGAAGTGCCGAGTGACAACCCTACCATTAGATAGGATGGTTACTTCATACTTCCACTCTTCATGTCCGAGACGAGGGACTTTCTTGAGAAGGTATTCTGGGTATAAGCTGCAGCAATCCAGAAATTCTTTAAGCTCCATGGATATGTGTCCTCCTTCCATTCCGTCGGACCGGAATTATTGAACTGAATGGTTGGCCCATTCATCACCTTCATTCTAGGCCTCAGCAGGGGGTGGCTCCTCTTCGGATTCATCTCCTTCCGACATAGCTTCATGAGGCTCCGCTGGTTGTAAGCCCGCGTGAAACTCCTCCTGAGGTGCGTACCAATTCTTCTCTTGTGGATCACCTTCCATGTCATATTCAATTGGTTCCACCTCTTCCAGATCCTCTTCCTCATGCATAGAGATACTGACTTAATCTTCCTCATGAGGTTCCATCTTCACCTCCTTCAAATATGGCCCATCGGACACCTCAATGGGGTTAAGTGCACTCCCAAGTGGTTGTGGACGAGTCCTTATGCGTGCTGTGCTCCTAGTTACCGGCATCTATAAATAAGACGTGAGAAACTTTAGAGAAGAAGAAAATAAGTCCAAAGCTTCAAAAGCTATGAAGCAAAAAAACAAAAGTGTTGCTGTCCAAAAGAAAAGAAAAAGAGGGCCCGAAAATAGCACTTTTTGGTGGCTGAATTGACAAGTAAAGTGCAGCAGCAAGCAATTTTCGAAAATAGCAGTTTAGAGGGGTGTTCCTATGTGTTTTAGAGTGTCCATTCTACCTAGGCTTGCGTCCTACGGTCAACGTGGCTCTGATAATAATTTGTGACACCCGGTTCCGAAAATAGAACCAAGTGAATGCATATGTGTGCGCAGGATGTTCATCACACATACACATGTCATCCACAAACTGAATTAAGAATATAACCACAAATAAATAGTGTTTAAGTACTTTATTACAATGACTCAGGTCTTACTCATGAATCTCTAACTTATTCTTGCAGCGGAAGTCTCTAAATGAGAGCGGAAATAACTAAATAGCAGGCTCCAGTCTTCAACTCCACAGGCATGTTGACGGTACAGCGCACGCCTAGTACTCCACATGTTCCTCGAAATATTCTTCTCCTGTAACTAATGTATATGTGGGAATGCAAGGGTGAGTACATGTCTGTCACACCCGGTTTTTCCGAAGAAACAACCAAGTGAATATCACATGTATGCCAGGATCATTTTCTCATACATGTGATGACAAATAGTGAAGCATCATTTATTACAAGCCAGGTGTCGAATATAAATAAGTCTTACATCGCAAATGTCTCAATGGACACTAATGCGTCATCACAAGTAAATAAACTAGCAGCGGAATATTATTCTTTAGGGCTCCATCACAGGCGTTGCCCGGGGCTTCCATGAACCTAGAAACCTTCTTCGGGTCCAAAGTCTTGGTCATTATACACCACCTCATTATCTTGACCTGAGCAGCAATATAAACCAACAAAAATGCAAGGTTGAGTACCAATGGTACTCAGCAAGTGTGGGAAAATTATACCATGCAGGGCTAGAACAAGGAGAGATTGAACTCATGGTTAAAGCACTACGCAATTAATACCTATCACCTTAGCTTATTAAGCACCTACATTACTACACAAGTGAAATGGTCCCAATCTCCCATCCCATCATCATAATCTAATAACCATAACATCATTTCCAATGTTAAGCTCCCCGCTTAACATCCACAACTTCCAAAAACCTTCACTCCTCTAATCATGAATAAGTCCAGGCCGCTCTTAACCGTGAGCACGGCTGTCAAGACAGTTTTGACTCTGCAGAGTTTGTACCACTGTACCCACATGTAGTGATTTCATCCCCCGCTGCCGGGTGGACTAAAAGAACCTCCATTATGCCAGTGGCTACGATCCACATTCACACTTCCCAGGTGTGTAGCCAGGAGATCACTACGAAGCCTTTACAAAGGGATTCCCGACGAGCGTGGGCCCACTGAGGTTTCACCCCTAACAGCATACAAGAGGCTCCAACCCCGCTGCAGTGGCCCCCTCTTGAGCCTTGCGGTTCATATGGTAGTCCAGCTGACACCCACTCCCCGCACCATCCAACACACCCATACTACGCCGGGGATACACCTAATTAATTGGCCAAGCTGCCCCATCTCAGCATGTGGTTGGCACTGTAAAGCTGGGTTACATGCTCCATGAACCGGTCCTTAGGATCCAGGCAAGTACTAAACACAAACCCAAGTCTCGTGCACCCAGCACCAACCAAATCATCCAACTTGCCTTGATCCCTACCTCTACATAACTCACAATAGCTCATTCAAGAGTATGGTAAAATAAACTGATGATCTCATATCCCAAATATCCCATTCTAAGCATGGCTAAGCAATATTCATGTAAATAAATGACATGACCAAAATAAATCCCAACCCAAGCTACAAGGAAACAAGGTAATGCAATTCTAGGGAAACTTCCTAGCATGGGTTTCATATTTCATTTGACAATGCAAATAATTCTATCTACACATCCTAGCATAGGATCAAAGTGGTCAAGGACACTTGCCTCCTTCTTGCTGCTCTTGAAATGGGTAGTCCTGATCTTGGAAAGGGATAACTTGTTCTTGAACAGGTTCTACTTCATACCATCACACATAGCAAAAGAAAAACAACAATCATAAGACATAGTTCACACTTCTTACTTCATACAAACCACACATTCATATTTATGAAATTCATTCACCATTATATGTGTTGTGGTTACTTTGTGTGTTGATCTGTGGCTTGCATACACTTTTATTTATATGTGTATGATTCCTACTTTGGTGTTCATATTTATACTTACATACTATATATATATATATGTGCGTGTTTCAGTTTTAAATAAATTCCTTATATTAAACTACCAAGTATGTATGAAAAGTATTTTTCTTCTCCGTATGTGCCTTCATAATTTCTATCAACCCTAAACTGAACTCTTTGGATTTTTAAAAACTCCATTTATCATTTACTAGTTGCTATATTTTCCGATTTATATTCCTATGCATAATTGTGTATTTTATTATGAAATTAGTAATACACATCATCTAAACAGTATAGGTTCTGGTCCTAAATAATTTAATAACATATTTTAACCTTGGCCTCTGATGTAAACTATTTCATAATTATTTTTCCTATTTTTCTATAACTATTCTTTACTTAAAAATGTGTCCCTATACTAATAAATGTGAATATTAAATGAAACAGATTCATTTTAGCCCAAAAATATATTTTTATCTCACTCCAAAGTTTTCTAAATACTGAAAAAGTTTTTAATTAATTTTGACAATTATGTTTGTCCCACTTTTTAATTTTTAAGCACTAGTTACATATTCAATTTTCTAAATTAAATACTAAACAGGGCTAAAATAATGAACTCACCTCATTACAGGGTCTATAATATTATTTTCATAATTTCCAGGGGTCTAGCTACACTTATCAGAGGTGTGTTTCCTATTTTTTATTAAGTCCAGGGGCTAAAACTGATTTTTAAATGAATTTACATGATTTTCTGGAGTTCCAGGGGCTAGATCAGAAGTTTCCGGGGCTAGCTCTTATTTCCCGAGAACCCCAGGGGGTAGCACGTAAGAATTCCAGTCTTTATAATGTGGGGCTGACGTGGACCGTCCGATTTTAAACCGACGGCTGAGATTATAACATCGAACCGGTACGCGGGGATTTAAACCCTACCGTGCGATTTAAAATAAACGGCGCACAAGTGGCCACGTCGCTCTGATCGAGCGCGTGCGGCGCTGCCGGCGGCGCACGGCGGCAGGAAGCGGCGATCTCGCCGGAAAGTTTCGGATCCTCGAGAATTCTGCCTAGAACTGTGATCTTATGGCATAGATCGGTAGAGGGGAGGTCGGGGATCTCACCTCGGGGGTTTTCTCGAGCTCGGGGGTCCTGGAAAGTGATCGGCGGCGAGGTCCGAGGCAAAACCACGGCGAAGCTCGTCGGCGCTGTGTTTACACCGTAAGTCTCCGAGTTTTCTGCACCTGCAAAGCTCCCGGGAGGCGGTGGATCAAGACCAGCGAGTTAGATCAGAGTTTCCGAGCTTAGATCGGCCAGAATTCACCGGCGAAGTCTCGGTGCTCACCGGAGTAAAAATCGGCGATCGCGTGAGAAAAACCGATCGGGGCTGGGGTTTTTATAGCCGGGGGAGGGCGGTGGGTCGGTTGTGATCGAGTTTGAGTCTTCTGGGACCAGAATTCGGGCTGAGGGACGCGGTATTCCGATCGGTTAAGATCGCGCGCGCGCGGGAGAGTCCGGGGTCGCGGGGTTGGGGATGACAGGTGGGTCCCACCTGTCTGTGTGAGAGAGCGCGGGCGCGCGCGGCTGCGGGCTGGCGCGGGGGAAACTGGGCCGGCTGGCGGGTTTCGGCCTACTGGCCGGTTTTTTTCCGTTTTCTCTTTTTCTTTTTCCATTTCTTTTCTGATTTGAGTTTAATTTGAATTCCAGTTTGAATTTGAATTTTTGCAAAACATGCAATATGTCCAAAAAATTTTAAATTCCCCTCTGAACATGGTTTAGTGTTTTGAATCAAAATTTTGGGGTGTTACAGCTCTACCCCCCTTAAAATAAATCTCGTCCTCGAGATTGGTGTTTCTAAGAAAACAATTCCGAAAATTGTGCCTTGAGCTCATCTTCCCGTTCCCAGGTGGCTTCCTCTTCTGAGTGATGCTTCCACTGCACCTTGCACATCCGGATTCTTTTATTTCTGGTGAGGCGTTCCATTGTCTCCAAAATCTTGTATGGTTGCTCGGCATAAGACAAATCTTCAGCTACATCCACTTCATTCATGGGTAACACCTCCTCAGGCGTCCTCAGGCATTTCTTGAGTTGTGACACATGGAATACATCGTGCACGTCCGATAGATGAACCGGTAACTCTAGTTGGTACGCCACTTCGCCTTTTCTTTCCAAAACTTGAAAGGGTCCGATGTATCGAGGTGACAACTTCCCTTTCACCTTGAACCGACGAAGTCCTCTGATAAGGGACACCTTGAGATAAACATAGTCTCCTACGTTGAAAACGAGCTCTCTTCTTCGTACATCAGCATAACTCTTCTGGCGGGTTTGTGCTATCCTCAAGTTGTTGCGAATCTCCCTCACCTTCGCCTCGGCTTCTTGTAGCACTTCTGGACCAAACACTTTACTTTCTCCTGTTTGGTTCCAAAATAGGGGAGTTCTGCACTTCCTTCCATACAAAGCTTCAAACAGTGACATTTTCATACTAGCTTGATAGCTGTTGTTGTAGGAAAACTCCACATACGGTAAGTTCTTGTCCCAACTCCTATTGTTTTTGAGTGCACATGCCCTTAACATATCTTCAAGGATCTGATTGGTTCTCTCCGTCTGCCCGTCAGTTTGGGGATGATAGGCAGAGCTGAAGTTCAGATGGGTTCCCATGGTTTCATGCAACTTCTGCCAAAACCTCGAGGTGAACTGTGTCCCTCGGTCCGACACTATCTTCTTTGGCACTCCATGGTAACACACAATCCTTGACATGTACAATTCTGCCAATTTGGATCCGCTGTAGCTTTCTTTCACAGGGATGAAATGAGCTACCTTGGTTAGCCTATCAATAATGACCCATATTGAGTCATACCCGGATTGGGTCCTAGGCAATCCCACGACAAAATCCATGCTGATTTCTTCCCACTTCCATTCAGGTACTTTGAGTGGTTGCAATAATCCCGCGGGTCGTTGATGTTCTGCTTTCACCAACTGACATGTGTCACATAGGGCAACATGTTCCGCGACATCTCGCTTCATGCCATACCACCAATACCTGCTCTTGAGGTCCTGGTACATCTTCGTACTCCCAGGATGAATGGAATAGTCAGAATCGTGAGCCTCCTTCAAAATTAATTCACGGATCTCCTTTACTTCTGGCACACAGATCCTTTTCCCGTGCCACACCGTTCCTTGTTCATCCTCTCTAAAACCAGGAGCTTTATTTTCCTTGATGAGCTGTCTGATCTCTTGTATCTTCTCATCATTCTTTTGGCCCTCACGTATGTCTTACTCGAGTGTGGAGTCCACTTCCATGGCGATGGCTTCACCACTATTTACTAGACATAGATTGAGCCTTATAACCTCGTCCTTCAATTCTGCGGGCATGTCCTTCAAGCTCAACTTATTGACCTGCACTTTCCGACTCAAAGCATCGGCCACGACGTTTGCTTTCCCGGGATGATAGTTGATGCCCACATCAAAGTCATTGATTAGCTCTAACCATCTCCTTTGTCTGAGGTTGAGATCTGGCTGTGTGAATATGTACTTCAAACTCTTATGATCCGTATATATCTCTGTCCTCTTCCCCATCAAATAGTGCCACCAAATTTTCAACGCGTGTACCACTGCAGCTAGTTCTAGGTCATGTGTAGGATAGTTCTTCTCGTGCTTCCGAAGCTGCCGGGATGCATATGCCACGACATGTCCTTCTTGCATGAGAACACATCCCAACCCATTTCCAGAGGCATCGCAGTACACTGTGAAATTCTTCTGCATATCTGGCATAACCAACACTGGGGCTGTTGTCAATCTCTTCTTTAGCTCTTGAAAGCTCGTCTCGCACTGTGGCGTCCAGGTGAATGTGATTCCCTTCTCCAACAGTTTGGTGAGAGGTCTCGAGATCTTGGAGAATCCCTCAATAAACCGTCGATAGTATCCAGCCAATCCCAAAAAGCTTCGAACTTCCCCGACATTTTCAGGGGTCTTCCACTTCTGGATATCCTCGATTTTGGCGGGATCTACGGAGATTCCTCCCTCCGAGATTATATGTCCTAAAAAGGGAACTCTCTTCAGCCAAAACTCACACTTGCTCAACTTGGCGTATAGTTGGTGTTCTCTCAGCCTCTGTAACACCAACCTTAGATGTTTCTCATGTTCTTCTTCACCTTTGGAGAAGACGAGAATATCATCTATGAAAACCACCACAAATTTGTCCAGATATTCCATGAATACCTTGTTCATGAGATACATGAAATATGTCGGGGCATTGGTTAGCCCGAAAGGCATGACAGTGTATTCATACAGTCCGTACCGAGATACGAAAGCTGTCTTGGGAATATCAAATTGCCTTATCTTGAGTTGGTGGTATCCCGACCTGAGATCAATTTTCGAGAACACACAAGCTCCCCTCAACTGATCAAACAAGTCTTCAATGCGGGGTAATGGGTATTTGTTCTTTATGGTTACCTCATTCAGGGCACGGTAATCCACGCATAACCTTTGGGTTCCGTCTTTCTTGGGCACAAATATTACCGGAGCTCCCCATGGTGAGGAACTAGGGCGAATATACCCCTTCTCCGTCAATTCTCTCAAATGGTCCTTGAGCTCTTCTAGCTGCTTGAGTCCATTCGATATGGTCTCTTGTATATCGGGGCTGTTCCCGGTACTAGCTCAATCGCGAATTCCACATCACGGTCGGGAGGCATACCTGGCAACTCCTCTGGAAAAACATCTGGATATTCCCTGATAGTCCTGATTTACTCAACTTTCACCTCCACTTGATTTAATTTGATGTCCCTCCTAGGCTCATGTATCGTTATGAACTTTACTCTTGTGCCACTAGGGTGAGTTAGTTCCACCGTTCTGGTCGAACAATGGATGATTCCTTTATGTTTGGTCAACCAATCCATACCCAAAATAATATCTATCCCTTGGGAATCTATCACTATGAGGTTAGCCGTAAATACTACCCCATTAATGTCTAGGTTCACTTTGGGACACACTTGTCTTGTCCTGATTTCTCCACCTGGAGAGTTTACCGCTAGCATATGGTTCATTTGTGTGGTTGCTAGGTCATGCTTCTTAACAAACCCTTGAGCAATGAACGAGTGGGTAGCACCAGAATCAAACAGCAGAGTTGCAAGGTGTAAATTGGCAGGAAACTTACCAACTACCACGTCGGGTGCCTCTTGTGCTTCCTCCATAGTGACATGGTTCACCCGTCCTCTCATTACATTCTGCTGTTGTGGCGGCGCAGGCTTCTTCTTTGGGCATTTATGGGCGTAGTGCCCCACTTCACCACAGCTGAAACATTGCACCCCAATCTTAGATGCCTGGCCCTTGTTGTCTTGGGGTTGGTTTGGGGGTCCTTGCACTGCTGGTCGAGGTGGATATGCGGGGCGAGGCTGCTGCGCAAACTGACGTTGCGGCTGTGCTGGTGCTGCGGGAGGCCTGTAGTTTGGGTTGTACCCTCTTGGTGCTGAATAGGGTACCGCAGCACGGCTCGTCTGCCCCGTAGGTTGCTGCATCATACGTGGGCGGGTGTTGCTCCCTGAGGCTTGATGTGACCACCCAGCCTTCCTCTTATTCTCATTTTCCAGGGTCTTTAGCTTCCTTTCTACCACAAACGCTCGGTCCACCATCTTTTGGAAGCTTTCATACTCATTGGAGGACATTGCACACTGCATCTCTGCGGTAAGTCCTTCCACGAAACAATCCTGTTTCTGCTCATCAGTCTCTATGTCTCGTTTAGCATAACGGGATAGTTGAGTAAATTTGGTGAGGTATTCCCTCACCGTCATGTTTCCCTGCTGCAGTCCCAAAAACTCCTTCCTCTTGTTTTTGAGTTCACCTCTTGGGATGTAATGGTTGCGGAAGCTACGCTTGAACTCTTCCCAAGTGATGTTCTCAGGGTCATGATGGGCGGCCACGTAGGCGGTCCACCAATCAGCAGCAGGTCCATGCAATTGATGAGAGGCAAACAGCACCCTCTCATACCCTTGGCATTGTATAATCCTCATCTTACTTTCAATGGTCTTCAGCCAATCATCTGCCTCCAGAGGTTCAGCAGCACTTGCAAACTTTGGAGGTTGAGTTCCTAGAAACTCACTCAACCTTGGTTGGCGTGGTGCAGCTTGTGTAGGTGGAACTTGATGCAAGTTGGCCACCACTTGAGTCAAGTTCTGGATAAGCTGATTTTGATTCTCCAGCATTTGGTGGAGAGGATCAACTTCTTCACGGCGACCACCCCGGTCCTGGCCTCCAGAAAGATGAGGGTTGCATGCCTCATCATTGTTGTTGGCGGGGTTGGCAGCACGTCCTTTTCCTCTTCCGGCCATCTGGCAGAATCAACAAATGTTAATTTGATACCATTTAGTATCATCTTACTGCTTTCATTTGTTGGTACTTTGAGGTGTTGAGGCTTTGTTAAAATTTTACGAGGGTTCATATCTCACACCAAATAAATGCACTATTATTTCCTGTGGGTTCACACACCAAAGCAAAACAATCTGAAGACGAGGCTGTGGACAATTGCTCATGGCTTTCACAACTCACATCACACACCAAGCATTATCACACCATTAACTACGTAACGACTCGACTACTCGACCTCTTGCTAGCTAGGGGAAAGACTCTACACTACTCGTCCTCTTGAGCTGGCTCCTCGGGATCTTCCTCCTCATTTCGGCTACCTTCTGACTCTGCTTTGGGTGGGGAGGCTGCTGGTGGATAAGTGCGACGACGCCTGATTGCTCGGTGATCCGGGGAGTCAGGAGTCCATGTATCATTCACGGTGACGCACAGTTCATTCCCATCTCCTCTTTCTCTCGCCTTTAAGCAAGCTCGCAGCAACGCCTCCGTGTCCTTCAGGGTGTCTCGGATATCCTGAAGCTCTTGTTGACACTCCTGCAGTCGAGTGCTGAGCATAGCCGCATCCTCCAAGCACAAGTCCATGTGCTCATGGGAAGTCCCTTGCTGCACTGGTGGGTATTTGTGCTCCGTGGTACCACTCTCATGTTGGAGGACATACATGTACTCAGTTTTTTCCAAGTGGCGACGATAGATGTGACTCTGGCAGGTGATGGCCTCCCAGGTGACATCTTTCTCCGCGTCAACTTGTGTTGCTCGACAAGCTGGAGAGTGGTGAATCTTAAGCAGCTGATTCTCGTGTATAATCCTCATCTCCGAACTCCATTCTTCCCTCTTCTCACGGATGGTCCTGGTGGAGTTATAGTGGATGATTAGCTTGCTCGTATTGCCTGCGGCTTCGAGCATACGTCGAAGACGGCGCAACAAGTCTCCTACTGCCAATCCGTAGGAAAGGTACGTCACGGGGCAACTCTCCTCTCTTTCGGCAAGGGCAACTACGGGAACTCTCCCTCCCGTGGACTTGCGAGCAGTGCGAATCATGCGAACCATCTAAAACAAAAAGAATTTAAAATTAGGTTAGATAACCATTTTAAACAAAAATCCCGTTTTGAATGAAAATTTGGGATAAGATGAATAAAATGACTCCTTAAATAACACTCTTCAACCCACACCTTGGAAAATAGTTTTAAGAAAATAGGGCCCTTAAATACGTCCATTTCTACCTAGGTCCACGTTCCTACGGGCAATCTTGGCTCTGATACCACCTCTGTCACACCCGGTTTTTCCGAAGAAACAACCAAGTGAATATCACATGTATGCCAGGATCATTTTCTCATACATGTGATGACAAATAGTGAAGCATCATTTATTACAAGCCAGGTGTCGAATATAAATAAGTCTTACATCGCAAATGTCTCAATGGACACTAATGCTTCATCACAAGTAAATAAACTAGCAGCGGAATATTATTCTTTAGGGCTCCATCACAGGCGTTGCCCGGGGCTTCCATGAACCTAGAAACCTTCTTCGGGTCCAAAGTCTTGGTCATTATACACCACCTCATTATCTTGACCTGAGCAGCAATATAAACCAACAAAAATGCAAGGTTGAGTACCAATGGTACTCAGCAAGTGTGGGAAAATTATACCATGCGGGGCTAGAACAAGGAGAGATTGAACTCATGGTTAAAGCACTACGCAATTAATACCTATCACCTTAGCTCATTAAGAACCTACATTACTACACAAGTGAAATGGTCCCAATCTCCCATCCCATCATCATAATCTAATAACCATAACATCATTTCCAATGTTAAGCTCCCCGCTTAACATCCACAACTTCCAAAAACCTTCACTCCTCTAATCATGAATAAGTCCAGGCCGCTCTTAACCGTGAGCACGGCTGTCAAGATAGTTTTGACTCTGCAGAGTTTGTACCACTGTACCCACATGTAGTGATTTCATCCCCCGCTGCCGGGTGGACTAAAAGAACCTCCATTATGCCAGTGGCTACGATCCACATTCACACTTCCCAGGTGTGTAGCCAGGAGATCACTACGAAGCCTTTACAAAGGGATTCCCGACGAGCGTGGGCCCACTGAGGTTTCACCCCTAACAGCATACAAGAGGCTCCAACCCCGCTGCAGTGGCCCCCTCTTGAGCCTTGCGGTTCATATGGTAGTCCAGCTGACACCCACTCCCCGCACCATCCAACACACCCATACTACGCCGGGGATACACCTAATTAATTGGCCAAGCTGCCCCATCTCAGCATGTGGTTGGCACTGTAAAGCCGGGTTACATGCTCCATGAACCGGTCCTTAGGATCCAGGCAAGTACTAAACACAAACCCAAGTCTCGTGCACCCAGCACCAACCAAATCATCCAACTTGCCTTGATCCCTACCTCTACATAACTCACAATAGCTCATTCAAGAGTATGGTAAAATAAACTGATGATCTCATATCCCAAATATCCCATTCTAAGCATGGCTAAGCAATATTCATGTAAATAAATGACATGACCAAAATAAATCCCAACCCAAGCTACAAGGAAACAAGGTAATGCAATTCTAGGGAAACTTCCTAGCATGGGTTTCATATTTCATTTGACAATGCAAATAATTCTATCTACACATCCTAGCATAGGATCAAAGTGGTCAAGGACACTTGCCTCCTTCTTGCTGCTCTTGAAATGGGTAGTCCTGATCTTGGAAAGGGATAACTTGTTCTTGAACAGGTTCTACTTCATACCATCACACATAGCAAAAGAAAAACAACAATCATAAGACATAGTTCACACTTCTTACTTCATACAAACCACACATTCATATTTATGAAATTCATTCACCATTATATGTGTTGTGGTTACTTTGTGTGTTGATCTGTGGCTTGCATACACTTTTATTTATATGTGTATGATTCCTACTTTGGTGTTCATATTTATACTTACATACTATATATATATATATATGTGTGTGTGTGTGTGTGTTTCAGTTTTAAATAAATTCCTTATATTAAACTACCAATTATGTATGAAAAGTATTTTTCTTCTCCATATGTGCCTTCATAATTTCTATCAACCCTAAACTGAACTCTTTGGATTTTTAAAAACTCCATTTATCATTTACTAGTTGCTATATTTTCAGATTTATATTCCTATGCATAATTATGTATTTTATTATGAAATTAGTAATACACATCATCTAAACAGTATAGGTTCTGGTCCTAAATAATTTAATAACATATTTTGACCTTGGCCTCTGATGTAAACTATTTCATAATTATTTTCCCTATTTTTCTATAACTATTCTTTACTTAAAATGTGTCCCTATACTAATAAATGTGAATATTAAATGAAACAGATTCATTTTAGCCCAAAAATATATTTTTATCTCACTCCAAAGTTTTCTAAATACTGAAAAAGTTTTTAATTAATTTTGACAATTATGTTTGTCCCACTTTTTAATTTTTAAGCACTAGTTACATATTCAATTTTCTAAATTAAATACTAAACAGGGCTAAAATAATGAACTCACCTCATTACAGGGTCTATAATATTATTTTCATAATTTCCAGGGGTCTAGCTACACTTATCAGAGGTGTGTTTCCTAATTTTTATTAAGTCCATGGGCTAAAACTGATTTTTAAATGAATTTACATGATTTTCTGGAGTTCCAGGGGCTAGATCAGAAGTTTCCGGGGCTAGCTCTTATTTCCCGAGAACCCCAGGGGGTAGCACGTAAGAATTCCAGTCTTTATAATGCGGGGCTGACGTGGACCGTCCGATTTTAAACCGACGGCTGAGATTATAACATCGAACCGGTACGCGGGGATTTAAACCCTACCGTGCGATTTAAAATAAACGGCGCACAAGCGGCCACGTCGCTGTGATCGAGCGCGGGCGGCGCTGCCGACGGCGCACGGCGGCGGGAAGCGGCGATCTCGCCGGAAAGTTTCGGATCCTCGAGAATTCTGCCTAGAACTGTGATCTTATGGCATAGATCGGTAGAGGGGAGGTCGGGGATCTCACCTCGGGGGTTTTCTCGAGCTCGGGGGTCCTGGAAAGTGATCGGCGGCGAGGTCCGAGGCAAAACCACGGCGAAGCTCGTCGGCGCTGTGTTTACACCGTAAGTCTCCGAGTTTTCTGCACCTGCAAAGCTCCCCGGAGGCGGTGGATCAAGACCAGCGAGTTAGATCAGAGTTTCCGAGCTTAGATCGGCCAGAATTCACCGGCGAAGTCTCGGTGCTCACCGGAGTAAAAATCGGCGATCACGTGGGAAAAACCGATCGGGGCTGGGGTTTTTATAGCCGGGGGAGGGCGGTGGGTCGGTTGTGATCGAGTTTGAGTCTTCTGGGACCAGAATTCGGGCTGAGGGACGCGGTATTCCGATCGGTTAAGATCGCGCGCGCGCGGGAGAGTCCGGGGTCGCGGGGTTGGGGATGACAGGTGGGTCCCACCTGTCTGTGTGAGAGAGCGCGGGCGCGCGCGGCTGCGGGCTGGCGCGGGGGAAATTGGGCCGGCTGGCGGGTTTCGGCCCACTGGCCGGTTTTTTTCCGTTTTCTCTTTTTCTTTTTCCATTTCTTTTCTGATTTGAGTTTAATTTGAATTCTAGTTTGAATTTGAATTTTTGCAAAACATGCAATACGTCCAAAAATTTTTAAATTCCCCTCTGAACATGGTTTAGTGTTTTGAATCAAAATTTTGGGGTGTTACAATGTCGTACTCAGCAAGTGCGGGAAAAGTATGACATGTAGCTTACAACAAGGTAGGGAATAAAAAGGCTCATTGCAGCAAGCAAATTTTATTTCACAAACATGGTAAAAACAGCAACTAGGTCTAGGTGAATTTAATCCCAATATAACAAAGTAAAACAGCAAAATTCTTTCATCAATATTCCTTCAACATAATTCACCATTTATCAAGTCTCAACCAGCCATTAATCTTTCTCAAGTTCATCTCATGCTCATAAATATTCATAATCGACTCATATTCATATAACCGAAACCAAACTCAATGTCATGACTCAAACCAGTCCCAAAACCAATACAAATGACCATACCATAATCATACCGAATAACCATCCCAAGTTTTCCCTCTAATCATGTGAGTTGTCCTGGTGCTTGTGACCGGAAGCACGGCTATCATGATAGTTTTACACTCTGCAGAGGTGGCACCACTTTACCCATAAGTTCATGATTTCATCACCCGTGGCGACTGTAGAACCTCTATTATACCAGTACACCTACTAGGATGTACGGACCTACTGAGCTTTCACCGGCAGGCTCGAATCACCATTCTACCACCCACGGGCCCCCTCTTGTGCCATGCAGTTCCCAGGGAAGTCCTCCTCGACTCCCATTCCCCGCGCCATCCAACGCTCCATAACAAGCTAGCAACACACCTAATTTGTCAGCTAAGCCGCACCCATATTTCGCCTTATGGTGGCACTGTTTTCCTGGCATGTGCTGGCATGAACCGGTCCTTAGATCTACAGCAAGTAAACCACCATCCCATTCAGCAACATCCATGAACCAAGCTTACCTAGATCTCCCTGATTCCATGCTCATTAACATCATGAAGTTCTCATCATCATTATTCATATAAGTGCAGTAGCTAACCATGTTTTAATTCAGCTTCCCGTATCCCGTAGATTACGCGAAGCAAAAAGGAAAAACGACCATACCCGACTAATCAACTTTCCCGGCGACAAGGATGGTTAACAAAACTAGTAAACTCCTATAATAGGGTGTCCCATCAAGTTGACTCAAGCATACGAGTTTTCGCAAACAAAACAGTTTCAAAACATGGGATCAATATGGTCAAGGGGCACTTGCCTTGCTCCCGTGGTTCCCGCTGTTCGAGCGTCTCAAAGTCTTGGTGCTGTAGATCCTTGTAGATGGCTTCTTGAGCTTGTCCTTCTACTCACGACCACGCACATACAAAATTTACAGCAATCAATCATCATGCACAAACTTTACTCAAGATGCAATGGGATAGACGAATGTAAATCCTATGGTGCTGTTTTATTGAATCAGTTTGTACGTGTTCTTGCATGTTTTAATGGGCTTTCATGGTTTTTATGATGAACAAGGGTGTAGGGATCAAGTGTGGACGTTGTGATGATTTTGACTCAAGATCTAGATCATTTCCACCATCAAAATCGATCAAAACGCGATCTATCCACACGCAAAAGTTTCTGCTCGAAGGGGGCGAAGAAAACGGCTGCGTAGAAAAAGCATCGACGTCATAATATGGGTAATGGAGACCTACCTCACTTCCTTTTGGTGGCAGGGCCTTCCTCCTAGCAATGGCAGCAGCAGGGAATTTTTCTATGGAAGGTTAGGGCAGGACAGATCGTCGGGCTTCTTCTCCGGCGACAGCAGGGCGTGACAGGGCTCGACGGTGACCAAATTCTGGCAGGGGGGGGGACTTGGCGACTTGGTAGCAAGGAAGGGGGCTTGGCAGCAGGGGGGACGTCCAAAATAGAGAGGGGTGCGGCCAGGGGTTGGGGTTATATTTATAAGGCGGAGAAAAGAGGAGTCCTACTCCAATTGTAACTCAAACAAGAGTCCTGGTAAATTTGGAACTCAACCAACTTATCCCCTTAGTTGGGTGTGGCAGCCTTGGGTATTTAATCCCCCCAAATGTGGGGAAAATTCCCCTTTTGTGGAATTGGGGAATTTGGAAGTTTTGGGTAAAATTTGGGAATGGCTTGTTTCAGCTATCTTTTTCCCATTCCTCACCATTTCTATGTCACCTGTTCCATTTCTACATTCCCCTCTGATATGCCCACGCCGACCACACCATCAAGTATACCTACTACATCAAGCAAGATGGCACAATCATCAAGTCAAGCTGCATCAGCTCATGTCTTCGATGGACCAATTACTCATAGTCGAGCTAAACAGCTACAACAAGAGGTGCACGCGCTACTTTGTGAAATTCCATTTATTAATGAGAATTATATACTTACTAAATCGTAAATGTTTCTATTATTCAGGTTCACCAAGGAGGATGACAAGGACACGCCGAGACTGAACCAGAGAGGAGAACTACGTCAAACCAGTTCGGCCTGGCAGAACTGTCATGAAGAAACAGTCATATCTCTTGATTCATAGAAGCTGTGAAGGTCCATGAGTACTTGTTGGAAAGGTGTTGAAGTCAACTTTCTAATGCCACTAAGTGCCGAGTGCTTTAGAGCTCCCAGCTTGGCAGCCGAGTGCTTTTGGAGCAGATTGTTCAGAAGATCAATAGTCAGCCTGAAATCCAAGTTTCCGTGAGAAACTGTATCACTCTACAATATTTCGTGAAGCATGCTACACATGGTGTGAAAGGTTATCGAATTAGCTTTCCAACACATCTGGTCCCGTGTCTTTTGGATGTCACTAGATGGATTTATGATTAAAACATTGAAACCACTCAAAAGGCCAGAAGACACGCGGGAAATTGATGACCACTGCATGAATGATCAAGCCAGTTGGCCTTCCACCTTCCCACGTGGGTTTTTCAGTTCACATCTATTTTTAGACTAGTTGTTGGCATAAATACCGCTCTTTTGTAAGCCAAGGAACACTTTTTTATGAATTAAGATTAATCCAGTGATATTTGCAGCCGAGCTGCTTGAGTGTCTTACTCAACCATTGTTCTTCCTTGTTCTTCTTGAACTTGTGGAGAGATCTCTCTGAGATCCACTAATTCGTGCTCTGCAGGTTCCCGTATGGCTGCCCCGTCTTGTGTGGATTAGCTCCGGTTGTGGTTCTGCGGTCGTTCGGAGATCGAGTCGAAGTCTTCGCGGTTTCGGTGTCTCTCTCCCCGTCGCTTGGTCGCATCCAACCTTGGTCAGGTATAAAGCTAGTTATCCGCGCTGTTTCTACAGCAAGTTATCTTGTTCTTGAGCCTCCTGTCGTGAAGATCGGGCCACCCTTCGCCGAACCAAATTCGGTGTATATCATGTGGTAATCAGAGCTATCGTTGTCACGATAGGTTCATTTTTTTTATCACCCACCCTCCCACCCTTTTTCAATCTGTTACAGTTTTCACCATCAACATATTCATCCCTGTGTTTATCTTTTACATATATTTGTTTGTCCTATAGTCCAAAGCCTAAAAAAATACCTATAGCCCTTTTGACGGTACTGTTATCTTGTGTTTGTGTTCTTCCAGTTGCTCGTCACCACCGTTTACCTATATCTTTTGTAATCAGCACCCCTGTTAGTGTTATAAAAAAAAGAAGAGTAAAAAAAAGAGAGCACAAGTGAAAAGATTCTGAAGAATTTTGTGTTACGGTTGGGTGTTGAAACTTTCAGTTTTCATATCCAAGTTGGTGGTAATCTTGATAGCAGCTATTTTTCTTATCTTTTGAGCACATCTTTTTCACATGATTGGCAGTACCGTAGCCCTCCTTGTTCAGCCACCTATAGCTCCACCAAAAACCTGAACCGGGACATTCGATTTGTACTCCTTACGGCCTCTTTACCACCTCCGTTGAAGCTGTCACACCAGCACCATCACAGTTCTTGAGATCAGGCAAGAACTTGGGTAAGAGGTAAGATCGAGTGTTTCCATATATATATATATATATATATATATATATATATATATATTTCTTTTCATTTTTTTGCTGCTCCTAACATGGCAGACTCAGATTCAAGTGTTCATGGTGGACACCATGCTGATAGGGAACCCCCTGTCTCACGGGATGAGATGCGTCGCATGGCTGATTCACTCATGGAGGCCATGGGCAGGCTCCTCGATGAGCGTCTTCCCGCGGCTGGAGGACGTCGAGCATGTCGTGATCAAGAGGACCGTCATCGAGAGGAGTCCAGTGATGAGAACTCTGGTTTAGGCCATGGATTCAATCGCTTCGGAGATGGCTCTGACAGATCTGGTGGTGGTCGCCATGCAGGAACGTGTGAACTTTGATGCAAGCAAGCGAGCTGAATTTGTCAAGAACATTCATGATAGGGCTCGGGCCAATATTGAAAAGATGACCAAGAAGTATGAGAAGCACGCTAACAAGGATCGCAGGAAGGTGTTGTTCGAACCAGGGGACTTAGTTTGGGTGCACCTTCGAAAGGATCGTTTTCCAGAGCTGCGCAAGAGCAAGTTGCAACCCCGGGCTGACGGACCATTCAAAGTTCTACGCAAGATCAATGACAACGCTTATGAAATTGATCTGCCAAGTACTTATGGTGTGAGTACCAGTTTCAATGTGTCCCACCTCTCTCCATTCTTTGGATTGGAAGAGTCGAGGACGACTCTTTTTCAAGGGGGGAGGATGATATGCCCACGCCAACCAGACCATCAAGTATACCGACTACATCAAGCAAGATGGAACAATCATCAAGTCAAGCTGCATCAGCTCATGTCTTCGATGGACCAATTACTCGTAGCTGAGCTAAACAGCTACAACAAGAGGTGCACGCGCTACTTTGTGAAATTCCATTTATTAATGAGAATTATATACTTCCTAAATCGTACATGTTTCTATTACTCAGGTTCACCAAGGAGGATGACAAGGACATGCCGAGACTGAACCAGAGAGGAGAACTACGTCGAACCAGTTCGGCTTGGCAGATCTGTCATGAAGAAACAGTCATATCTCGTGATTCATAGAAGCTGTGAAGGTCCATGAGTACTTGTTGGAAAGGTGTTGAAGTCAACTTTCTAATGCCACTAAGTGCCGAGTGCTTTAGAGCTCCCAGCTTGGCAGCCGAGTGCTTTTGGTGCAGACTGTTCAGAAGATCAATAGTCAGCCTGAAATCCAAGTTTCCGTGAGAAACTGTATCACTCTACAATATTTCGTGAAGCATGCTACACATGGTGTGAAAGGTTATCGAATTAGCTTTCCAACGCATCTGGTCCCGTGTCTTTTGGATGTCACTAGATGGATTTATGATTAAAACATTGAAACCACTCAAAAGGCCAGAAGACACGCGGGAAATTGATGACCACTGCATGAATGATCAAGCCAGTTGGCCTTCCACCTTCCCACGTGGGTTTTTCAGTTCACATCTATTTTTAGACTAGTTGTTGGCATAAATACCGCTCTTTTGTAAGCCAAGGAACACTTTTTTATGAATTAAGATTAATCCAGTGATATTTGCAGCCAAGCTGCTTGAGTGTCTTACTCAACCATTGTTCTTCCTTGTTCTTCTTGAACTTGTGGAGAGATCTCTCTGAGATCCACTAATTCGTGCTCTGCAGGTTCCCGTATGGCTGCCCCGTCTTGTGTGGATTAGCTCCGGTTGTGGTTCTGCGGTCGTTCGGAGATCGAGTCGAAGTCTTCGCGGTTTCGGTGTCTCTCTCCCCGTCGCTTGGTCGCATCCAACCTTGGTCAGGTATAAAGCTAGTTATCCGCGCTGTTTCTACAGCAAGTTATCTTGTTCTTGAGCCTCCTGTCGTGAAGATCGGGCCACCCTTCGCCGAACCAAATTCGGTGTATATCATGTGGTAATCAGAGCTATCGTTGTCACGATAGGTTCATTTTTTTATCACCCACCCTCCCACCCTTTTTCAATCTGTTACAGTTTTCACCATCAACATATTCATCCCTGTGTTTATCTTTTACATATATTTGTTTGTCCTATAGTCCAAAGCCTAAAAAAATACCTATAGCCCTTTTGACGGTACTGTTATCTTGTGTTTGTGTTCTTCCAGTTGCTCGTCACCACCGTTTACCTTTATCTTTTGTAATCAGCACCCCTGTTAGTGTTATAAAAAAAAAGAAGAGTAAAAAAAAGAGAGCACAAGTGAAAAGATTCTGAAGAATTTTGTGTTACGGTTGGGTGTTGAAACTTTCAGTTTTCATATCCATGTTGGTGGTAATCTTGATAGCAGCAATTTTTCTTATCTTTTGAGCACATCTTTTTCACTTGATTGGCAGTACCGTAGCCCTCCTTGTTCAGCCACCTATAGCTCCACCAAAAACCTGAACCGGGACATTCGATTTGTACTCCTTACGGCCTCTTTACCACCTCCGTTGAAGCTGTCACACCAGCACCATCACAGTTCTTGAGATCAGGCAAGAACTTGGGTAAGAGGTGAGATCGAGTGTTTCCATATATATATATATATATATATATATATATATATATATATATATATATATATATATATATATATATATATATATATATATATTTCTTTTCATTTTTTTGCTGCTCCTAACATGGCAGACTCAGATTCAAGTGTTCATGGTGGACACCATGCTGATAGGGAACCCCCTGTCTCACGGGATGAGATGCGTCGCATGGCTGATTCACTCATGGAGGCCATGGGCAGGCTCCTCGATGAGCGTCTTCCCGCGGCTGGAGGACGTCGAGCATGTCGTCATCAAGAGGACCGTCATCGAGAGGAGTCCAGTGAAGAGAACTCTGGTTTAGGCCATGGATTCAATCGCTTCGGAGATGGCTCTGACAGATCTGGTGGTGGTCGCCATGCTGATTTTAATAATTACCATGGTGGGCGTCGTGCACATAGGTGCAATGCTGATGGTCGCCACGTGCATTTTGAAGACGAAGAGTTTGAAGATCAAGGTCATGAAGAAGGATCTCATGATGACGAAAATCCTTTCGGTCAAGGTGGCAGGTTTGATCGGCGTCATAATCGCCGGCCTGCTGATTTTGAAGAAAGGGAATACCATCGTGGTCGACGTCCTCATGACAACCCAGATAACATCGCTCGTGTCAAGTTGAGTATTCCAAAGTTTACTGGAAAGGAGAATCCTGATGAATTTCTTGAATGGGCTGAGCAGTGTGATCAAATATTCCGAGTACATAATCTTTCGGCTCAGCGCCGTGTGAATCTTGCTTCGGTGGAACTTTCTGGATACGCTCTCACTTGGTGGAACCAAGTGTAGGAGAATCAACGTGATTTGGGACCCGGATATATCAATACATGGGAGGAGATGAAGCAAGTGATGAGAAGGCGATTCGTGCCATCTAGCTATCAGCGTGATCTCAGGAACCGGTTGCAAATGTTAAAGCAAGGGAAGAGATCAGTTGATGAGTATTTCAAGGAGATGGAGCTACTGTTGGTGCGGGCTGGAATAAAAGAAGATGCAGAGTCAACAATGGCAAGATTTCTAGGAGGTCTTAATGAAGAAATTTCTGGTTTTGTGGAGATGTTTCCATATCGTACATTGCAGGATCTTGTTGATCAAGCTATGCAAACAGAGAAGAAGATTCAGCAAGAGTCACGTGGAAAATCTTATGGCAGTTATTCTATTGCTGCCCCATGGCGCAAACAGCAGTCAAGTACTTCCTATGGTGGTGGACGATCTCAAGGGGCTGCATCCAAGTCTTCTCAATCATTTGTTCCATCGACGATGGCAGCCTCCACCGCGTCATCACCAACAACTCAGCAATGACCCGCTGCAAGTTCAGCAGCCCACAGCAATGTCTCGGGAGCTACATCTTCTTCTCGAAGCAGAGAAATTGTATGCCATAAATGCCACGGCCGTGGGCACATTGCTGCCCAATGCCCAAGTAAGAGGGCCATGTTGTTGAATAAGAAAGGTGAATGAGAATCCGAGAGTGATCCGGAAGATGCTGGACCGATATGTGATGAAGAAATTGAGGAGGAAGGGAATGAGATCCAGCCTGAAGAAGGAGAACATAATTACTTTATTTCTCTACGAGTGCTTAGTGTAACAGCAGAAAAGGAAGACAACGGGCAGCGACATAATTTGTTCCATACCCGTGGACTAATCAAAGATAAGGTGTGTCGCATCATCGTTGATAATGACAGCTGCAACAATATTGCTAGCCAAGAATTGGTGGACAGATTGGGACTGAAACCACGGCGTCATCCTAGTCCATACAAGATGCAGTGGCTTAATGATTGTGGTGCACTACGTGTCAGTCAAACTGTGACTGTACCATTCTCTGTTGGTAAATACAATGATCATGTGGAGTGCGATGTGGTGCCTATGCAAGCCTGCCAGCTTCTGCTCGGTTGACCATGGCTATATGATCGTGATGTCCAGATTTTGGAAGGACCAACAAGCTGTCTTTTGTGTACAAAGGAGAGCGAATTTCCTTGCTTCCTTGGACACCGGAAGAAATTTTGAAGGATGATATCAGGAAGAAACAGCGCGAGAGCGAGCATCACTTGCGAGTGAGCCACAAAAATAGTAAGGAAGAGTGTCCACAGCCAAATCAAACCCCACAGCTGCAAGGAACCCAGAAACCGGGAAAAGAGGGTTTAGTAATGATGGCTAGGAAGGGGGATGTCAAAGCATTGAGTGAACCCGATGCCATGTTCTTTGTACTTATGTACAAGGACACTTTTCTTTCTACTAATGCCTTACCCTCTACCCTGCCGAGTACTCTTTTGAATGCCTTGCAGGAATATGAAGATGTCTTTCTGGACGAAGTACCACAAGGACTGCCACCTAAGAGAGGGATCGAGCATCAAATTGACTTGGTTCCTGGTGCGTCACTTCCGAACAGGGCTGCATACCACACCAACCCAGAGGAGACAAAAGAAATTCAGCGACAAGTGGAGGAATTGATGAAAAAAGGGTATGTACAGGAAAGTCTTTCCCCTTGTGCTGTCCCTGTTCTTTTAGTGCCTAAGAAAGATGGGTCTTGGATACTGTGTGTGGATTGCTGCGCAATTAACAACATCACAGTAAGATATAGGCATCCCATTCCTCGCTTAGATGATATGCTTGATGAACTTAGTGGTGCTAATTTTTTCACTAAAATTGATTTAAGAAGTGGCTATCATCAGATTCGTATGAAAGAAGGAGATGAGTGGGAAACAGCCTTTAAAACAAAATTTGGATTGTATGAATGGTTAGTGATGCCTTTCGGTTTAACCAGTGCACCTAGTACATTTATGCGATTAATGAATCATGTGCTTAGAACTTTCATTGGTAAATTTGTTGTGGCTTATTTTGATGACATCCTAATCTACAGAAAGCTCTTGAAGAACATGTTGCACATATCCAGAGCGTGCTTGCTGGCCTGCGTAAACAAAAATTGTACGCTAACCTTGAGAAGTGCACCTTCTGCACCGACAAGGTAGTTTTCCTTGGTTTTGTTGTTTCAGGACAAGGCGTGGAGGTGGATGCTGAGAAAGTCAAGGCTGTAAACGAATGGACGCCTCCACAGAACGTGAGCCAAGTGAGAAGCTTCCTTGGACTTGTTGGTTTCTACCGGCGCTTCGTAAAAGATTTCAGCACGATCGCTGCTCCAATCAATGAGCTGACCAAGAAAGACGTACCTTTCAAATGGGGAGAAGCACAACAAAAGGCTTTTGAAGAATTAAAGAAGAAGCTCACAACATCCCCAGTCATTGAACTTCCTGATTTCAACAAGACATTTGAAATTGAATGTGATGCAAGTGGAGATGGGATTGGAGGTGTGCTGATGCAAGAAAAGAGACCAATTGCATTCTTCAGTGAAAAGCTAAGTGGTCCGACTTTGAATTATTCAGTTTATGATAAAGAATTATATGCTCTCGTTCGGAGTTTGGAAACTTGGCAACACTACCTTTATCCTAAAGAATTTGTAATACATTCAGACCATGAATCATTGAAACATATTAAGGGACAACTAAAACTGAATAAACGACATGCTAAGTGGAGTGAATTTATTGAGTCCTTTCCTTATATTGTCAAATATAAGAAAGGTCAAGACAATATTGTAGCTGATGCTTTATCTCGACGTCATGCTTTGCTCACACAACTTGATGCTAAAATTCTCGGATTGGAAAGTATAAAGGAATTATATGCCACTGATTCTTACTTTTCTGAACCATATGCCAAGTGCCGTAATGGCAAAGGATGGGAAAAGTATCATGTGCATGATGGATTTTTATTTCGCACTAACAAACTTTGTATTCCAGATTGCTCTGTTCGACTTTTACTCGTGCAGGAAGCTCATGCAGGTGGACTTATGGGCCATTTTGGAGCCAAGAAGACGGAGCAAGTGCTGGCCGACCATTTCTTTTGGCCAAAAATGCGACGAGATGTAGAGAGACATGTTCTTTGTTGCGAAAACTGCCACAAAGCTAAGTCTCGTCTGAACCCTCATGGTTTATATACTCCTCTTCCTATTCCTAATGCACCTTGGGAGGACATTTCAATGGATTTTGTTCTTGGGTTACCACGGACCAAAAGGGGAAGGGATTCAATTTTTGTCGTGGTTGATCGCTTCAGCAAAATGACACATTTTATTCCTTGCCACAAGAGCGACGATGCTTCCCGTATTGCTGAATTATTTTTCAGGGAAATCGTGCGACTACATGGAATACCACGTACCATTGTGTCGGATCGTGACACCAAGTTCTTGAGCTACTTTTGGAAGACATTGTGGGGCAAACTTGGGACAAGACTGTTGTTCTCCACAACATGTCATCCGCAAACAGACGGCAAACTGAAGTTGTGAATCGAACACTATCAATGTTGCTCCGAGCTGTCCTTAAGAAGAACCAGAAACTATGGGAAGAAAGCTTGCCACATGTTGAGTTTGCATACAATAGGGCAGTACACTCGACCACTAGATTTTGTCCATTTGAAATTGTATATGGATCACACCCACTGCTCCCATAGATCTTTTGTCTTTACCCATGCAGGAACGTGTGAACTTTGATGCAAGCAAGTGAGCTGAATTTGTCAAGAACATTCATGATAGGGCTCGGGCCAATATTGAAAAGATGACCAAGAAGTATGAGAAGCACGCTAACAAGGATCGCAGGAAGGTGTTGTTCGAACCAGGGGACTTAGTTTGGGTGCACCTTCGAAAGGATCGTTTTCCAGAGCTGCGCAAGAGCAAGTTGCAACCCCGGGCTGATGGACCATTCAAAGTTCTACGCAAGATCAATGACAACGCTTATGAAATTGATCTGCCAAGTACTTATGGTGTGAGTACCAGTTTCAATGTGTCCCACCTCTCTCCATTCTTTGGATTGGAAGAGTCGAGGACGACTCTTTTTCAAGGGGGGAGGATGATATGCCCACGCCAACCAGACCATCAAGTATACCGACTACATCAAGCAAGATGGAACAATCATCAAGTCAAGCTGCATCAGCTCATGTCTTCGATGGACCAATTACTCGTAGCTGAGCTAAACAGCTACAACAAGAGGTGCACGCGCTACTTTGTGAAATTCCATTTATTAATGAGAATTATATACTTCCTAAATCGTACATGTTTCTATTACTCAGGTTCACCAAGGAGGATGACAAGGACATGCCGAGACTGAACCAGAGAGGAGAACTACGTCGAACCAGTTCGGCTTGGCAGATCTGTCATGAAGAAACAGTCATATCTCGTGATTCATAGAAGCTGTGAAGGTCCATGAGTACTTGTTGGAAGGGTGTTGAAGTCAACTTTCTAATGCCACTAAGTGCCGAGTGCTTTAGAGCTCCCAGCTTGGCAGCCGAGTGCTTTTGGTGCAGACTGTTCAGAAGATCAATAGTCAGCCTGAAATCCAAGTTTCCGTGAGAAACTGTATCACTCTACAATATTTCGTGAAGCATGCTACACATGGTGTGAAAGGTTGGTGACCACTGCATCAATGATCAAGCCAGTTGGCCTTCCACCTTCCCACGTGGCTTTTTCAGTTCACATCTATTTTTAGACTAGTTGTTGGCATAAATACCGCTCTTTTGTAAGCCAAGGAACACTTTTTGATGAATTAAGATTAATCCAGTGATATTTGCAGCCGAGCTGCTTGAGTGTCTTACTCAACCCTTGTTCTTCCTTGTTCTTGTTGAACTTGTGGAGAGATCTCTTTGAGATCCACTAATTCGTGCTCTGCGGGTTCCAGTACGGCTGCCCTGTCTTGTGTGGATTAGCTCTGGTTGTGGTTCTGCGGTCGTTCGGAGATCGAGTCGAAGTCTTCGCGGTTTCGGTGTCTCCCTCCCCATCGCTTGGTCGCATCCAACCTCGGTCAGGTATAAAACTAGCTATCCACACTGTTTCTACAGCAAGTTATCTTGTTTTTGAGCCTCCTGTCGTGAAGATCGGGCCACCCTTTGCCGAACCAAATTCGGTGTATATCACCCTCTCCATTTATATGTCCCATTTTCCATTTATACATTCCCCTCTCCATTTCTATGTCCCATTCTCCATTTCTACATTCCCCTCTCTACTTCTATGTCCCATTCTCCATTTCTACATTCCCCTCTCCATTTCTATGCCCCATTCTCCATTTCTATATTTCCCTTCTTCATTTCTATGCCCCATTCTCCACTTCTATATTCCCTTATCCATTTCTGTGGTTTTCCTCCATTTCTATGGTTTCTACCTCCATTTCTATGGTTCTTTCTCCATTTCTATGGTTCTTTCTCCATTTCTATAGTTCTTTCTCCATTTCTAGGGTTCTTTCTCCATTTCTACTTCTTTTATAATGCTTCTCTACATGAAAAATGTATGCAATGCATGAAAATGAATTTGAGGGTGTTACATTTTGGGAGCCATTAGTTTCATCGAACACTACATCATGTGCTACTTCAACAATTCCGGAGACCTTGTTGAAGACACGATAAGCGTAGGAGTTCGAATCATAGCCGAGCAAGAAACCCTTATCAGACTTCGAAGCAAACTTTGAGGTCCTAGGCTTCTTGTTTAGAATATGACATTTTGAACCAAAAACTCGAAAGTATGAAATATTTGGTTTGTTACCGGTGAGTAGTTCATATGAGGTCTTCTTGAGTAGGCGATGAAGGTATAGTCAGTTTGTAGCATGACAAGCAGTGTTGATAGCTTCAGCCCCAAAATCGTCAGAGGTCTTGTATTCGTCAAGCATTGTCCTTTCCATCTCAATGAGCGTCCGGTTCTTCCTTCCGGCTAACCCATTTTATTGTAGGGAGTAGGGTGCCGAAAGTTCATGTTTATTCCTTCTTCGTCTAGATATTCATCGACTTGTGTGTTATTGAATTCTGTTCCATTGTCACTTCTTATGTTCTTGATTGTCAATGAGAATTCATTTTGAGCTCGCCTGAGAAACTTTTTGAGTGTTCCTTGAGTTCCTGACTTATCATGCAAAAAGAAAACCCACGTGAAGCGTGAAAAATCATCGACAATGACTAAACCATATTTATTACCGCCGGTGCTTATATAAGCAATTGGACCAAATAGGTCCATGTGAAGGAGCTCGAGTGGTCTTGTTGTAGTCATGACATTCTTCGCTGGATGAGGTGCTCCTACTTGCTTCCCGCTTGGCACACGCTACAAGGCCTGTTTTTTTCAAAAACAACATCCTTCAAACCTCGGATGTGATCGCCTTTTATAAGTTTTTGTAGATTCCTCATACCAACATGCGCTAGGCATCTATGCCACAGCCAACCCATATTGGTCTTTGCAATCAAGCATGTGTCAAGTTCAGCTTTATCATTGTTGAAATCAACTAGGTAAAGTTTTCCCTTTAACACACCCTTGGAAGCAATAGAGTCATCACTCCTTCTAGAGACGGTCACACCCTTATTAGTGAACAAGCAATTATAACCTTTCTAAGGAATCAACATGTAAAACATGAGAAAATGTATGTTGTGATGAAATTGCTCTTTTACCGGTACCTAGCACCTTTCCTTGACTATTATCACCAAATCATATGCTTTCGCTTGAGTCTTCATTTTGTACGTACTCCACAAACATTTTTCTTTCTCCAGTCATATAATTGGTGCATCCACTATCTAGCACCCATTTTGATACACCGGATGCATATGCCTACAAGAAATAAACTATGCTTTGGTCTTAGGTACCCAATCTTGCTTGAGTCCTTTGAGGTTAGTGACAAGTGACTTGGGCACCCACACACGAGACTTGGTGTTCTCATGGCGTGGTCCAACATATTTGGCATGAACTTTTCCAAGACTTTTTTCATAAGCACATATGAAGTACCAAAGGTTATAAACAAGATTTGTTGTTCGTATGAGTTTTCAATGTTAATTTTATCAACATTATTATGTTTTCTAACTTGGGAGGAATTTCCCTTGACAAAGACAATGCTCTTCTTGTCATCCTTGTGCTTCTAGCGTTTTGTCTTTCACCATAAGAATACCCAATGCCATGTTTGACATTAGGAGGTCTTGTGACCAAGTATGCACTACGTGCATACTTGACCTTCTCCTTGTCAAACATGCCACTTTGAGAGGTGTAACACCCCAAAATGTGTCAACAATGTGAATTCAAAATTTTTGGACGTAATGCATGTGGAGAAAAATTCAAACTCAAACTGGAATTTAAATTTGAATCAAAAACAGATAAGAAAAAGGAAAAAGAAAAAGAAAAATGGCCAATGGGCCGAAACCCAACTCAGCCGGCCCAGCAGCCTGCAGCTTCTCCACCCTCCTCTCTCTCTCTGCCGAGCGGGCCCCGCCAGTAATCTCCTTCCTCTTCGCGCCCCCAAACGCCTGCGTTTTTCGCACCGAGCAACCGACCGCACCTCCTCTCCGAATTCCACGCCATGAGCCACGATCTTCGGCCAAGCGGTGCTACATCGCTCCAACCGACCCCGCCGCCCCCCTCGTGCATATAAATGCAAGGAATCACCGCCGGCTCCCCCTCATAAGCTCCTTTTCCCTCTCCGGTGAGAACCGACCATCCCCCACCGAAAAACCTTCGGATCTCTTCGCTTTTCGCTGGACTAACGGATTTGTCACGGCCCGCCACCACCAGGGAACCTTGCAGGTGAAGCAGGCACCGAGCGTTGTGCCCAAACCACCCCTCCGACGAGCAATGCCGAGCTTCACCTTCGGATTCCGTCGCCGAGCGGTCTCCGGTCACTTCGGGATCACGAGAAGCCCACTGGTGAGCTCCCTTACCTTCCCCCTTCCGTTCTTGGCCAAGAAATCTGGGTTTTAGCGAGTGGAGTCGGAAAACCGAGTCTGCGCCGGCGAGATCGCCGCCCCCGCAGCCGCGCGCCGCCGCGCGCGCGGGCTGGCTCCGACCAGGGCGACGTGGCCCGATGTGGCCCTTTCGTTTTAAATCGTGTGGTCCCGAATAGATTTAAACCTTACTGCTTCGCGATCTAATCTCAACCCTCCATTTAAAATCCAACGGCCCACATCAGCCCTGCGTTATAAAAGCCGGGAATCTTACGCGCTACCCCCTGGGGATCTTGGAAAACACGAGCTAGCCCCAGAAATTTCTGATCTAGCCCCTGGACCCTCAGAAATTCATGTAAATTCATTTAAAAAACAGTTTTAGCCCCTGGACTTAGTAACAATTAGGAAGACCTCCCTGTTTTGCACACTTAGACCCCTGAAAATTTAGAAAATGAGAAATGGGGCCCCACAACAGTGTGGATTTGCACATCAGCCCTTGAGGGTTATTAATTTCAGGAAATTGAATATGTGAATAGGATTTAAATTCAAACATAGGTATAGGTTCAGTTTAATTATTCTAACCCTGTTGGAGATTTGTAGAACAATCTCAAGTCTGAATTTAGAGGGGAAATAAACTTTTAAACTAAATGAGGTTGCTGTTTTGTGATTTATCCCTGAAATACACCCTTTCGGCATAAAACAAATTTAAAATGTGGGAAAATGAATCTAAGTAACCAAAAAGGGGTAGGGAAAATTCATAAAGGTTCTGTTTAGGTAATTGGAACAGTAGAAGTTTTTGTATGAATTTAGGTTGCTGTTTTATGGCTGGAAATTCATTTTTAGGCTAGAAAATAATTCTGAAAATGGGTAAAAATAAATTTAAATTGATCCCCATCAGAGAAGAAGTCAAAAGATATTTTATTGGACATTTTAGATCAGAACATATTCTGTTTAGGTGATATGTCTTGCTATTTTAATATTAAAGTTCACTTTTAGGTATGGAAAATAAATCTGAAAATATAGGAAAATAGGTATGCATAATTAGAAAATGTTAAATGAGGTCCCCAAATTCAAAACTTCAAATTAATATTTTGTAGAAGATCTGAAAACCTAATTGGAGTAGGAAATTATCTTTCATGCAAATTTTGTGGCTAAGAAGTGTATTATCTAATATAGAGAATTTGTTCAAATTGGAAATTCATATATAGTGTGCACTTAGAAATCTGAATATTAAAGCAAGAAATAATATATATATTTAAAACTGCATGTATGCTTAGAATCAACATATCTAGGGTAAGCACAACACTTAAATATGTGTATGACTTTCATATGTATGTATGTGTGGTTTGCATGAGTGGAAATGTGTACTATGGCTTATGGAATGTTGTTTTATTTTGCTATGTGTGTATTGGCATGAGTAGAACCAGCCCCAGAGCAGGTTCTCACCTTTCAAGATCAAGACTTTCCATTCCAGGAGCAGCGGGAAGAAGGCAAGTGTCCTTGACCACTTTGATCCTATACTAGGATGTGTAGTTAAAATTTAATTGCATTGTCAATTTGAAATATGATACCCAAGCTAGAAAGTTTCCCTAGAATTGCATTATCTTGTTTCATTGTAGCCTTGGGTTGGGAGTTACTTTATTATATCTTTCATTTATGCCACTCATGCTTAGCCATGCTTAGAATGGGATACATGGGATATGAGATCATCACCTTGATCACTTTACCTTTGAATGAATTATTATGAATTATGTAGAGGTAGGGATCTAGGAAAGTTGGATGCTTTGTTTGGTGCTGTGTGCACGAGACTCGGGTTTGTGTTTAGTGCTTGCCTGGATCCTAAGGACCGGTTCATGGAGCATGAAACCTGGCTTTACCGTGCCAAGCACATGCTGAGATGGGGCAGCTTGGCCAATTAATTAGGTGTATCTCCGGCGTAGTATGGGTGTTTGGATAGTGCGGGGAATAGGTGTCAGCTGGACTACCATATGAACCGCAAGGCTCAACAGGGGGCCACTGCAGCAGGGTTGGAGCCTCTTGGATGCTGTTAGGGGTGAAACCTCAGTGGGCCCACACTCGTCGGGAATCCCTTTGTAAAGGGCTCGTAGTGATCTCCTGGCTACACACCTCGGAAGTGTGAATGTGGTTCGCGGCCACTGCCAAAATGGAGGTTTTCTAGTCCACCTGGCAACGGGGGATGAAATCACTACATGTGGGTATAGTGGTGCAAACTCTGTAGAGTCAAAACTGTCATGACAGCCGTGCTCACGGTCAAGAGCGGCTTGGACCTATTCATGTTTAGAGGATGATGAATTGGGAAGTTGAGGATGTTAAGTGGGGAGCCTAACATTGGAAATGGAGCTATGATTGCTTGATATTGATGATGGGTTAGGGGATTGGGACCTCTTCACCTACCTAGTAATGTAGGTGCTTAATAAGATAAGGTGATAGGTATTAATTGCGTAGTGCTTTGACCATGAGTTCAACCTCTCCTTTCTCTAGCCATGCATGACATAACTTTCCCACACTTGCTGAGTACCAACGGTACTCAAGCTTGCTTTTCTGTTGGTTTAAATTGCTGCTCAGGCCAAGGGAATGACGTGGTGTACAACGACCGGGACTTCGGACCCGAAGAAGGATTCTAGGTTCACAGAGTTCCTGAGGCAACGCCTGTGACGGAGCCCACACGACTTATCTTCCGCTGCTGTTTTATTTACATGTTACGAACATATTATCATCCATCGAGACGTTATGTTATGTAAGACTTATTTATATTCGAACACTTGGCTTGTAATATAATGATGCTTCTGTGAGACCTATGTGTGCTGAATACATTGGCAATTAGGATAAAAGTTAGCATCAACATTCAATGTTTTGAATATTGTCAAAACATTCTTCTATGGCAAGGTCCGACAAGTTCTTTGTTAGGTCCGCCAAGTGTTGGCAAGGTCCGACGCAGGGTCCGGAGAGCTCCTGTGAGGTCCGGAGCTTGTTTTTAGGGAGCTCCCGTGAAGTTCAACTCGTAGAACTGCAGCGTCTTGTTTTTGCTTTTAAATCGCAATGTTTCAAACTTGCTTTATGGGAAGCTTTTCTTAGTATTAATTTGCTAAGTTTTTGGTGTGTTTTGGTGGTTATGGCTGTTATCATTTGATATGGTTTGCAACATGCTTATGTGACGTGCTCATGTAAGGTGTTGTGGTTTTTGAACTAACGTGAGTCAAGTCGAGGACTTGTGCTAGCTTGGAAGAATTGGTTGTTTATTCATGTGCAGGTGTTGCTTGAGTTCAAGACATGGCTGGTGATGGGATCCTTGGACTAGTCTCAGGGAGGAGATGAGGTTCCAACAACCAAATTCGGGAGGAGCTGTGGTTGAGTTGATCGGGAGGTCGCGCAACATGTTTGGATCAAGGGCAGTGCATATGAAGGTTGCGTGTACGTCGTTGGAAGGTGTTTGCACGTGTGCAAGGAGTGCATGGACGTGGCAACATTGTTCCAAGGCGTGATGAAGAGAAGTGGACGTAAAGAATTGGTCGGAAAGGTTCAACCGACTAGGTTGAGGACTTAGGCTGCGGCTGAGTCGTGTTTGACTCAAATATGGAAAGTTTTGAGTTGGTTATGATAGGATTTCGTTTGGGCCACGAATTTGAGTTATTTTAGGAATGTTTGGGACGTTCCTAAGGTGTTTGGAAGTCTTAAGATTGCTTCTATCTGCGTATAGAAGAGTCTTGAGCAGTATTGGAAAGTTACAGTTTGAATCCAAGTAGGAGTAGGAGTCCTAGTTTGAGTTGAGTTGGCCTTAGGGCTGGTTATATAAGCAAGGGGGGCCAAGTCCCGTGGGTGCACAACTTTGGGCTGTTCCTCTTGTGTTTCTATTGAATAAAGTTCATAGTTTCGAGGAGATTTTGTGCCTTGTTCGTCCGACTTGTTTTTCGTCAAGTCTTTCTCGCCGAGTTTCTGGACAGACCGACGTTGCTTCGTAGTTTCGTTCATAACTCGAGTTTTACAGATCCGATTGACATGATTCTTTTTGGGTTGTCTTAACAACTCAATTTTATATCATCTGTGAAATTTTCACGAGCTTAGGATCTGTAGTTTTTGATATACACGAGTTTCTTTGCAGTGTTGCAGATCTGTTTTATATCGGGTAGAACAGATTGATCTTCGTTTAATGTTTTGATCGTATCTCAAGTTTTACTTCGTGTTTTCAAGTGATTCTTGTTTCATTAGATCCGTGACTTGATTCTCTACCTCTCTACTTTATTTGTCACGGTTGAACACGTTTGAAAACACTTGCACACACGGTTTCTTTAACCGATTGATTTTTTGCTGAGGGGTTTTTGTTGTTTCCGCTGCGAAAAGTTTTAATCTACCATTAACCCCCCCTCTGGTAGCTTTTCACGTGTTCTTCCATCCTACAATTGGTATCAGAGCCAAGGTGCTCTAATCTTTGTGATTTGCACGTGTTTTGACTAACCATCATGGAGAAGTACTCCGCAAAACCTTGTGTGTTCAATGGCATCGATTTTCAGGTTTGGAAGGCGCGGATGGAGGCCTACATACAGGCGCAAGGCTTCGCCGTATGGGAAAAGGTCTACCAGAACTTCGATGTACCACCAAACGATCAAGTTACGGCTGCGAACATGAGAGATGTTGACAACAACAACAAGGCTCGCAACTTGATCATCCAAGGATTGACTCAAAGCGACTTCGACCGTGTTGCACACCTCCGATCTGCATATGATGTTTGAAAAGCTCTTTGTGACTACCATGAAGGATCCAATACGATCAAGGAGGTAAGGCAAGATATGTTCAAGAAAGAATACATGCGTTTTGAGATGCAACCCGGTGAGTCAATTGACGACCTTTTTGCTCGCTTTAATAAAATTCTCAGCAACTTGCGTAGTGTCAATGTTAACTTTTCAGATGCTGAAAATGCTAGACAATTGTTAGGAGCATTAGATATGTCAATTTGGGAGATGAAAGTTACATCTATTCGTGAATCTACTGTCATGAGTTCTCTTACTTTAGACGTGCTTTATTCTAAATTGAAAACTCATGAAATTGACATCATCTCACGTAAAAACCCCAACAAGTCTATTGCATTTGTTTCGCAACGTGACATGTCTAGTTCTAGTCAATCATCATCTAGTGGTGCACTCTCTTTGCTGTTCTCTCTAACCCTTGAACAGATTGAAGAGTTTCCAGAGGAGGAGCTTGCACTCATCTCTACTCGGTTCTCAAAAGCATTGCAAAATGTGAGAACTAGAAGGAGAGGAAGCTCCGGACCTTAACGATGTTTTGAATGTGGTAAGACAGGACATTTTCATACGGAGTGCCCTAACCTTTCAGGTCCGACTTCACATGAAGAAAAGCAAATAAGGCCGAAGAAATCGTTTGCAAAGAATAAGAAGAAGAAAGATTTATCAGTGCGCAACATAGTGCATAGTATGATCTCTGCACTTCAAGATTTCGGCTCAAGTGATCTGGACACCGGTAGTGATGAAGATGAAGAAGCTATGGCAAATATTTGCTGCATGGCAAGCAAGTCAAGTTCAAGCTCTGAGGAGGCAGAACACAACAGCAACGATGAAGAGGTATGTCCCACTTGTGAAGAAATGTGTGATGCTATTTCTCGTGCCACAGTTATATTAAAGAAAAAGGATAAAAAACTTAGGAACAATGCTGTTAAAATTGAATCACTAGAATCTGAAATTAATCGTTTAAAAACATTGATTCCTAGTGATGATTCTTGTTCCTCATGTGATTTGATTTATGAAAAATTATCCTCTTTAATAAGTGCACACGCATCTACACTTGATAAACTTGAACTTGAAATTGAAAAGAACAAAGAGCTTGCTGCACTTAATGATAAAAATTTGAAAGATGCTTGTTGTTCTACAATTGATTTGCATTGTTCTTCACGTGATGATCTGAATAAGAAACTAAATGATGCATGAATGATATTTCTATTTTGAACAATGCTTTACGTGTGCATGAAGTTAGATATTGTTCAAATTGCAAACTAAAAGGAAAAACTTCATGTGAAAACTGCTTTAATCTGTCCAATAAACTTGATGACATGCATAGGACATTAGATCGGTTTTCTAATGCAAATAAGAACCTAAACTTGCTGCTGAATTCTTCCAAGTCTTGTAATGATAAAACTGGTTTAGGTTTTCATTCTCATGCTCATGCTAAGGCACACCCACCTAAAGTTGTAAAGTTATTAGGAAGCGGTTTGATTCAAACAGCTCCTAGACAAAAAGAGGTGATTTTCAAATCTGCAGGAGTACTGTCCCATTCGGGCTCTAATAAACGTGTTGCTTGCTCATCTAGACATGATAATAAGGTTATTTTTCATTGTACCTACTGTGGTAGAGATGGTCATGTCATGGATTTTTGTTATAGACTAGCTAAACACGATAAGAAACAAAGAATACTTGCTAGATCACATAACAACCAAGCAAAATCTGCTAGACCGAATGTTCGGAGCTTGCAACCTGCTGTAATGAGTCAAAAACTTGCTCCCGGACCTACTGTTTTTTGTGCTACATATAACACATCTTCTAAGTCAGTAGTTGGGAACAAAAATTTTTGATGTTTGGCTCATAAACCTGCTGTACCTTCTCAGCTTTCGCGTGTTATTCCTGCTGGACGTCGTGTGACTCAGTACTAGATTCCTAAAAGTCTTTTAACTAACCCCAGAATTGAGTCATCGACGTATTGTGCTGTTGTGTAGGTTTCACGTTTGAGGAAGGAGAACATTTGTATTGTGGATTCAGGTTGCTCACGCCACATGACCGGTAACAAAGAATGGTTCTCCTCTCTCTCTTTTGTGTCACGTGTAGAAAATGTTACTTTCGCCGATAACTCTTCTACTCCCATAATTGCTAAAGGTTCGGTTAGACTAAACAATCTCTACACTTTGAAAGATGTGGCACTTGTTAAAAATTTGAAATACAACTTGCTTTCGGTTTCACAATTGCTAGATAAAAATCTAGAGGTTAGCTTTGCTAAAAATTGCTGCAAGGTTGTAGATTCAAAAGGTGAGCTTTTGTTTAACATGTCTAGGTTTGGAAGAGTTTTTAAAGATGATTTTGATTTGTCAACTTCTAAGCATCGGTGTCTAGTTGCTAATGATACAAAGGATCCATATTTTTGGCATCGTAGACTTGGTCACATAGGCTTTGATCATCTCACTCGTGTTAGTGCTCTCGATCGCATACGTGGGCTGCCGAAGCTTAAAAAGGACAATGATATTGTGTGCTCTTCTTGTAGACAAGCTAAGTTTGTTGCAGGTTCACATGCTCCTCTCACAATGACCATGGCAGCTGAACCGGGACAACTTTTACATCTTGACACAGTAGGTCCGGCACGTGTTCAATTCTTCCGAGGTAAATGGTATGTGCTTGTGATTGTTGATGATTATTCCAGATATTCTTAGGTTTATTTTATGTCATCTAAGAATGAAGCTTTTAGTCATTTTAGAACTTTATTTCTTAGATTATCTATTGATCACCCAGGATCATTAAAAGCAATTAGAAGTGATAACGGAACTGAATTTGAAAACCAATCCTTTGATCACTTTTGTGCTGAAAATGGAATAGATCATCAATTTTCTTCACCCTATGTACCACAACAAAATGGTGTCGTAGAAAGAAAGAACAGGACCTTAGTTGAGATGGCTAGGACTATGCTTGATGAATATCAAACTCCTAGGAAATTTTGGGCTGATGCAATTGCAACCGCTTGTTATGTCTCAGATCGTGTTTTCTTGCGTGCTAAGCTTGGAAAAACCCCATATGAGCTCCGGTTTGGACATAGGCCTAGTGTTACACATTTTAGGGTTTTTGGTTGCAAATGCTTTGTTAAGAAACATGGTAATCTTGATAAATTTGAAGCTAGATCTGTTGATGGCATGTTTCTTGGTTATCCATCTCATACTAGAGGCTACCGTGTGCTTTTACTTGACACTAACAAAATTGTGGAGACTTGTGAGGTTTCTTTTGATGAAGCTAGCCCAAGTACTAGCTCCGATATTGCAGGTCCGGATCCATATCCGCAGGGGGAGAGTATTTTTATTGAAGAAGATGAAGAAGTGGTGCTGCTGCCCGAAAACTCGGATGTAAATAACGATCAAGCTGCTGATTTTGCACCACAACCAGAACCAACAGTCACTACTGCTGGTTCGGACCTTCCTCAATCAACAAGCTCTCCTAATCAAAGGTCCGAACATGAAGAAGAAGGTGCTTGTGAAGTGTCTACTCCCCTCCGAGTACTCAAAAGTCATCCTCCACAACAAATCATTGGAAGCTTGCATGAACGAGTCACTCGGTCCAGGTTTTGCGATCCAAACTCTCATGCTCATTCTGCTTTTGTTGCTTCTTTTGAACCCAAGGATATATCACACGCACTCACTAATGAATCTTGGATTAATCACATGCAAGAAGAGTTAGAAAATTTTGAAAGAAATAATGTTTGGAAACTTGTTCCTCCACCTCAAGGTCACACATTAATTGGAACTAAATGGGTATTTAAAAATAAGCAAAGTGAGGATGGGGTTGTGGTTAGGAATAAAGCTAGGTTGGTTGCTCAAGGTTTCACTCAAATTGAAGGTCTAGATTTTGATGAAACATTTGCTCCTGTTGCTAGATTAGAATCTACAAGAATTTTATTAGCATTTGCTGCATCTAAAGGTTTCAAGTTATATCAAATGGATGTTAAAAGTGCTTTTCTTAATGGCTACATAGAGGAGGAGGTTTATGTTAAGCAGCCACCGGTTTTTGAAAATCCAAATTTTCTTAATCATGTTTACAAACTGTCCAAAGCCTTGTACGGTCTAAAACAAGCCCCTAGAGCATGGTATGATTGGTTAAAAACATTCTTACTTAAAAAGGGGTTTACCATGGTCAAGGTTGATAAAACTCTTTTTGTACTTAAGCATGGCAATGACTCATTATTCGTTCAAGTGTATGTGGATGATATTATCTTTGGTTGTGCTTCTCATGATCTCGTGTCCAAGTTTTCAGCTATGATGAGTTCAGAATTTGAGATGAGTATGATGGGAGAACTTACATACTTTTTGGGGCTGCAAATCAAGCAAACAAAAGAAGGAACTTTTGTGCATCAAACTAAGTATACAAAGGACCTTCTTAAGCGCTTCAACATGGACAAATGCAAGCCTCTTTGGACACCAATGGGAACAGCAACAACACTTGAACTTGACGAAGATGGTGACCCGGTCGATAAAAAAGAATACAGAAGTATGATTGGATCACTTTTGTATCTCACGGCGTCAAGACCGGACATACAATTCAGCGTATGTCTTTGTGCACGTTTTCAAGCTTCTCCACGTGCTTCACATCACCAAGCCATCAAAAGGATTCTCAGGTACCTACATGGAACTCAAGAATTTGGCATTTTCTTCCTTCTTCCTCAACCGTTTCTTTGAAAGCTTTTTTGGATGCTGATTTTGGGGGTTGTAGGATTGATAGGAAAAGTACTTCGGGTGCTTGTAATTTTCTTGGTAATTCACTTGTTGCTTGGTCCTCTAGAAAACAAAGTTCAGTTGCACAATCCACGGCCGAATCTGAATATGTAGCTGCGGATAGCGCTTGCTCACAAATTCTTTGGATTGTTCAAACACTTAAGGACTATGGGGTTGATTTAGATAGTGTTCCACTGTTTTGTGATAACACTAGTGCAATTTGTATTGCTAAAAACCCCGTGAAACAATCTAGAACTAAGCACATTGACATTAGGTATCACTTTCTTCGTGATAATGTTGAAAAAGGAAACATTGTGCTTCACCATGTCGATACCGAACAACAATTGGCTAATATTTTTACAAAACCTTCGGATTTCACTCGTTTTTGTTTCATTCGTAGTGAAATAGGGGTTATGCATCCTCATGGCTTAAATTGAGGGGGAGTTTTTGAAACTTTGAAAGTCTATGTGTGAATATGAAACTAAAATAATATGAGCATAGTATTTCATACATATATGACTTCGTGATTCCTTTTACAGGCTGAAAGTTCTTACTACATTACTCATGTTATACATTTTGTAGTTTTTGCCATGACTAGTAATTGGAATAATTATTTACACTAAATCTGGTCATGATCGAACTTTCTTGCTGTTTTGAACTTGTTGCTTGCTCACAAGTGCTTTTAATCATAAAAAATTAATCAAGTGATCAGCTCACATGTTGAGTTTTCAAATAAAAAATTGAGAAAAGATCAAGAGAATATGCATGCATCACACTTCTTCTTTTGAGATTGCTTATCATTGCACTAAGATATGAACTTGGAAGGAATTGTGTATGACTAAAACCATGTCCTTAAGCTTCTGATTGTCAAGTGACATAGGCTTGGCTTGGTTGGTTAGAATAAGGCTGATGCGGCATATAATCTCTTGCAAATATCATATGATCAACTTTGTGCCTTAAATGATTATGAATAATAAAATGCAGCAACAAGTGTCTTGTTTTCAGGTTTTGAAATAGTTGAGTAAGGGAGATCATGACTTGCTTAAACTGAAAAATACATTTGATCTCTAGCATGGCTTACACTACTTTATGTATCTCATTGATGTGATAGTGTAAGTAACCTCATAGTATGACTTCGATGAGCTTTGTTTTGTATGTATATGTCATAATATGCTCATAACATTTAAAAAATTTCTCTTTTGAACCTTGCTGAATACATTGTCAAAGGGGGAGAAATATGTATAAGGAGAGATTTTTTTGACACTTTGCATATGTTGTACACTTTCTTCCTTCTCTGATTTTAAAAAATGGGGAGAAATTAATAAAGGGGGAGAAATGAGTTTTCAAAGCTTTTCAAAACTTTTCATAAGCCAATGTTCGGATTTTAATTGGTGTTGCCAATGCATTCATCAAGGGGAGAGATTGTGAGACCTATGTGTGCTGAATACATTGGCAATTAGGATAAAAGTTAGCATTAACATTCAAAGTTTTGAATATTGCCAAAACATTCTTCTGTGGCAAGGTCCGACAAGTTCTTTGTTAGGTCCGCCAAGTGTTGGCAAGGTCCGACGCAAGGTCCGGAGAGCTCCTGCAAGGTCCGGAGAGCTTCTGTGAGGTCCGGAGCTTGTTTTTAGGGAGCTCCCGTGAAGTTCAACTCGTAGAACTGCAGCGTCTTGTTTTTGCTTTTAACTCGCAATGTTTCAAACTTGATTTATGTGAAGGTTTGCATAGTATTAATTTGCTAAGTTTTTGGTGTATTTTGGTGGTTATGTCTGTTATCATTTGATATGGTTTGCAACATGCTTATGTGACGTGCTCATGTAAGGTGTTGTGGTTTTCGAACTAACGTGAGTCAAGTCGAGGACTTGTGCTCGGAAGAATTGGTTGTTTATTCATGTGCAGGTGTTGCTTGAGTTCAAGACATGGCTGGTGACGGGATCCTTGGACTAGTCTCAGAGAGGAGATGAGGTTCCAACAACCAAGTTCGGGAGGAGCTGTGGTTGAGTTGATCGGGAGGTCGCGCAGCATGTTTGGATCAAGGGCAGTGCATATGAAGGTTGCGTGTACGTCGTTGGAAGGTGTTTGCACGTGTGCAAGGAGTGCATGGACGTGGCAACATTGTTCCAAGGCGTGATGAAGAGAAGTGGACGTAAAGAATTGGTCGGAAATGTTCAACCGACTAGGTTATGGACTCAGGCTGCGGCTGAGTCGTGTTTGACTCAAATATGGAAAGTTTTGAGTTGGTTATGATAGGATTTCGTTTGGGTCACAAATTTGAGTTATTTTAGGAATGTTTGGGACGTTCCTAAGGTGTTTGGAAGTCTTAAGATTGCTTCTATCTGCGTATAGAAGAGTCTTGAGCAGTATTGAAAAGTTACAGTTTGAATCCAAGTAGGAGTAGGAGTCCTAGTTTGAGTTGAGTTGGCCTTAGGGCTGGTTATATAAGCAAGGGGGGCCAAGTCTCGTGGGTGCACGACTTTGGGCTGTTCCTCTTGTGTTTCTATTGAATAAAGTTCATAGTTTCGAGGAGCTTTTGTGCCTTGTTCGTCCGACTTGTTTTTCGTCAAGTCTTTCTCGCCGAGTTTCTGGACAGACCGACGTTGCTTCGGAGTTTTGTTTATAACTCGAGTTTTACAGATCCGATTGACGTGATTCTTTTTGGGTTTTCTTCAAAACTCAATTATCTATCATCTGTGAAATTTTCACGAGCTTCGGATCTGTAGTTTTTGAGATACACGGGTTTCTTTGCTGCATTGCAGATCTGTTTTATATCGGGTAGAACAGATTGATCTTCGTTTAATGTTTTGATCGTATCTCAAGTTTTACTTCGTGTTTTCAAGTGATTCTTGTTGCATTAGATCCGTGACTTGATTCTATACCTCTCTACTTGATTTGTCACGGTTGAACACGTTTGAAAACACTTGCACACACGGTTTCCTTAACCGATTGATTTTTTGTTGAGGGGTTTTTGTTGTTTCCGCCGCGAAAAGTTTTAATCTACCATTCACCCCCCCTCTGGTAGCTTTTCACGTGTTCTTCCATCCTACAGCTTCACTATTTGTCATCACATGTATGAGAAAATGATCCTGGCATACATGTGGAAGTCACTCGGTCGTTCTTCGGAAAAACCGGGTGTGACAGAAGTGATATCAGAGCCAAGGTTGCCCGTAGGAACGTGGACCTAGGTAGAAATGGACGTATTTAAGGACCCTATGTTCTTAAAAACTATTTTACAAAAGGAGTGGGGTGAAAGTGTTATTTAATGTTATCACTTTATTTTATTTGTTCATCTTGCCTCAACTTTTATTCAAAATGCAATCTTTATTTAATTCTTATCTAACTTGATTTTAAATGCTTTATATTTTAGATGGTTCGCATGGTCCGCACCGCTCGCAAGTCCACCAGAGGAAGAGTTCCTGTAGCTGCCCTTGCCTTGAGGGAGGAGAACTACCCGGTGACGTACCACTTCTACGGGTTGGCAGTAGGAGGCTTGTTGCGTCGTCTTCGGCGTATGCTCCACGCCGCCGGCAATGTTGGCAAGGTGATCATACACTACAGCTCCACCAGGACCATCTGTGAGAAGCGTGAAGAATGGAGCTCAGAGATGAGGATTATCCATGACATCAAACTGCTCAACATCCAACGCTCTCCAGCTTGTCGGGCGACTCAGGCCGATGCTGAGAAGGATGTCACCTGGGAGGCCATCACCTGCCAGAGTTACATCAACCGTCGCCACCTGGACAGGACTGAGTACATGTATGTCCTCCAGCGTGAGAGTGGCACCGCGGAGTACAAGTACCTGCCGGTGCAGCAGGGGACTTCCCATGAGCACATGGACCTGTGCTTGGAAGATGCAGCTATGCTCAGCACTCGACTGCAGTAGTGCCAGCAGGAGCTTCAGGACGTCCATGACACCCTGAAGGAGACTGAGGCGTTGCTTCGCGCCAGCTTGAGGGCAAGGGAGAGAGGAGATGGGAATGAACTGTGTGTCACCGAGAATGACACATGGACTCCTGACTCCCCAGACCGCCGGGCGAGCAAGCGTCGCCGCACTTCTCCACCAACAGCTTCCCCACCTAAGGCGGAGTCAGAGGGCAGCCGCAATGATGAGGAAGACCCCGACGAGCCAGCTCAGTGATACGAGTTGATTAGAGTTATTTCCCTTACTTCAGCATGTTATCGAGTAGTCGCGCCAAGAACCTTTCTATTTGTTTGTTAATGTTTGGTGTGTGACGTGAGTTGTGGAAGCCATGGGAACTTGTCCACAACCTCGTCTTTAAGATTGCATTTGGTTATTGTGTGTGAAACCCTATGAATCAATAGTTGCATTTATCTTCGTATGAGACATGGTGCTTAAGAGTATGTGAAATCTTCAGAAATTGTCTAAATTTTTAAGGTCTCAAAAGTTTAAGTTTATACAAGCAATGAGGGAAATTATTGCGTAATGATTAAGTTCTCACTTGGCTGATCATAATAGATGACCGGAAGAGGAAGAAGTCGTGGTAACAACACCAACAACAACAACAACAATGAGGCTGCCAATCCTCACCTTCCTGGAGGGGCAAGACAGAGGTGGTCACCGAGAAGGAGCTGATCCTATCTACCAAATGATCGACAATCAAAATCAGCTCATCCAGAATTTGACTCAAGTGGTGGCCATCTTACACCAAGATCCACCCCCACAGGCTTCACCACATCAACCAAGGTTGAGCGAGTTTCTGGGGACTCAACCCCTGAAGTTTACAAGTGCTGCTGAACCTCTAGAGGCCGACGACTGACTCAAAACCATTGAGAACAAGATGAGGATCATACAATGCCAAGGGTATGAGAGGGTGCGGTTTGCCTCCCATCAATTGCATGCACCTGCTGCTGATTGATGGACCGCTTACATGGCAGCCCATCACGACCCCGAGAACATAACTTGGGAAGAGTTCAAGCGCAGTTTCCGCAACCACTACATACCAAGAGGAGAACTCAAGAACAAGAGGAAAGAGTTCTTGGGACTGCAGCAGGGCAACATGACTGTGAGGGAGTACCTCACCAAATTCACCCAACTGTCCCGTTATGCACCACGGGACATCGAAACTGATGAGCAGAAACATGACTGTTTTGTGGAAGGACTTACCAAGGAAATGCAATGTGCAATGTCCTCCAACGAATATGAAAGTTTCCAAAAGATGGTGGACAGGGCGTTTGTTGTGGAAAGGAAGCAGAAGGCCTTGGAGGATGAAAACAAGAGGAAGTTGGGATGGTCACACCAAGCATCAAGCAGCAACACACGTCCACGTCTGATGCAGCAACCTGCAGGGCAGACAAGCCGTGCTGTAGTACCCTACTCGACACCGAGAGGGTACAACCCGAACTTCAGGCCTCCATCAGCACCAGTACAGCCGCAGCGTCAGTTTGTGCAGCAGCCACGCCCCACTTATCAACCCCGACCAGCAGGACAAGGTCCACAGAACCAACCCCAAGATAACAAAGGCCAGACACCTAAAGTTGGGTTGCGGTGCTTCAACTGTGGTGAAGTGGGCCACTACGCTCATAAGTGCCCAAAGAAGAAGCCTATGCAGCCACAGCAGCAGAACATGATGTGAGGATGGGTGAACCACGTGACCATGGAGGAAGCGCAAGAGGCACCTGACGTGGTGATTGGTAAGTTCTCTGCAAATTTACACATTGCAACCATATTGTTCGATTCTGGTGCTACCCACTCGTTCATTGCTCAAGGATTTGTTGAGAAGCATGATCTAGCAACAACACAAATGAATCATATACTAGCAGTGAACTCTCCAGGGGGGGAAATAAGGACAAGACAAGTGTGTCCCAAAGTGAATCTAAACATTAATGGGGTAGTATTTACTGCAAACCTCATAGTGATAAACTCACAATAGATAGATATTATTTTGGGTATGGATTGGTTGACCAAACATAAAGGTATCATCCATTGTTCGACTAAAACAGTGGAACTAACTCACACTAGTGGCACAAAAGTGAAGTTCATAGCCATACAAGAACCTAAGAGGGACATTAAACTCAATCAAGTGGAAGTGGAAGTCGAAGAGGTAAGGGTTATCAAGGAATACCCAGACGTTTTTCCTGAGGAGTTTCCAGGTATGCCTCCAGATCGTGAAGTGGAATTCTCGATTGAACTAGTGCCTGGAACAGCTCCGATATATGAGAGGCCTTACCGGATGGATTCTAAACAACTAGAAGAGCTCAAAGAACATATCCGGGAATTGACAGAGAAAGGGTTTATTCGCCCTAGTTCCTCGCCATGGGGAGCTCAAGTGATATTTGTGCCCAAGAAGGATGGAACCCAAAGGCTATGCGTAGACTACCGTGCGTTGAATGAGGTAACCATCAAGAATAAGTGCCCATTACCTCGCATTTAAGACCTATTTGATCAGTTGAGAGGGGCTTGTGTATTCTCAAAAATCGATCTCAGGTCGGGATATCACCAACTGAAGATAAGGCCAACCGACATTCCCAAGACAGCCTTCGTATCTCGGTACGGGTTGTATGAATACACCGTCATGCCGTTCGGGCTAACTAATGCCCCGGCGTACTTCATGTATCTCACGAACAAGGTATTCATGGAGTATTTGGACAAATTTGTGGTGGTTTTCATTGATGACATTCTCATCTTCTCCAAAGATGAAGAAGAACACGTGAAACATCTACGACTGGTGTTGCAAAAGTTGAGAGAACACCAACTATATGCCAAGCTAAGAAAATGTGAGTTTTGGCTGAAGAGAGTTCCCTTCTTAGGACATATAATATGGGAAGGAAGAATCTCTATGGATCCTGCCAAGATCGCGGATGTGCAGAAGTGGAAGACCCCTGAAAATGTCGGGGAAATTCGAAGCTTCTTAGGATTGGTTGGGTATTATCGACGGTTCATTGAGGGCTTCTCCAAGATCTTGAGACCCCTCACCAAATTGTTAGAGAAGGGAATCATGTTCACATGGACACCGGAGTGTGAGACAAGTTTCCAAGAGCTGAAGAAAAGATTGACAACAGCCCCAGTGCTAGTTATGCCAGACATGCAGAAGAATTTTTCGGTATATTGTGATGCTTCGGGACACGGGTTGGGATGTGTTCTCATGCAAGAGGGGTATGTCGTTTCCTATGCGTCCCGGCAGCTCCGAAAACACGAGAGGAACTATCCTACACACGACCTAGAGCTCGCAGCAGTGGTCCATGCATTGAAGATTTGGCAGCATTACTTGATGGAAAGAGGATAGAGATATATACAGATCATAAGAGCTTAAAGTATATTTTCACACAGCCAGACCTCAACCTCAGACAAAGAAGGAGGTTGGAGCTAATCAACGACTTTAATGTGGGCATCAACTATCATCCTGGGAAGGCGAATGTCGTGGCAGATGCTTTAAGCCAGAAGGTGCATATCAACATGTTGAGCTTAGATAACACACCCACAGAATTGAAGGAGGAAATTGCAAAACTCATTCTATGTCTGGTGAATAGTGGTGAGGCTATCGCCATGGAAGTGGACTCCACATTGGAGCAAGACATACGCAGCGGTCAGAAGAATGACGAGAAAATACAAGAAATCAGAGAACTCATCAAAGAAAATAAAGCGCCTGGGTTTAGAGAGGATGAGCAAGGTACGATGTGGCATGGGAAAAGAATCTGTGTGCCTAAGATAAAGGAGATCCATGAACTGATTTTGAGGGAGGCTCGTGATTCTGACTACTCCATTCACCCTGGGAGTATGAAGATGTATCATGACCTCAAGATCAGATATTGGTGGTATGGCATGAAGCGAGATGTCACGGAACATGTTGCCCTATGTGACACATGTCAGTTGGTGAAAGCAGAACATCAACGACCTGCGGGACTGTTGCAACCACTCAAAGTGCCTGAATGGAAATGGGAAGAAATAGGCATGGACTTCGTAGTGGGACTGCCTAGGACCCAATCGGGGTATGATTCGATATGGGTCATTATCAACATGCTAACTAAGGTAGCTCATCTCATTCCCGTGAAAGAAAGCTACAGCGGATCCAAATTGGCAGAGCTGTACATGTCAAGAATCGTGTGTTTCCATGGAGTGCCGAAGAAGATAGTGTCAGATCGAGGGACACAGTTCACCTCATGGTTCTGGCAGAAGTTACATGAAACCATGGGGACTCATTTGAATTTCAGTTCTGCATACCATCCACAGACCGACGGGCAGACTAAAAGAACCAATCAGATCCTTGAGGATATGATGAGAGCTTGTGCACTCAAGAACAATAGGAGTTGGGATAAGAACTTACCGTATGCGGAGTTCTCATACAACAACAGTTATCAGGCTAGTGAGAAGATGTCACCCTTTGAGGCGTTGTATGGGAGGAAGTGCAGAACTCTATTGTTTTGGAACCAAACTGGGGAAAGCAAAGTGATTGGGCCCGAGGTACTACAAGAAGCCGAGGCGAAAGTGAGAGAAATCCGCAACAACTTGAGGATAGCCCAGACCCGACAGAAGAGCTATGCCGATGTACGAAGAAGAGAGCTCATTTTCAACGTAGGGGACTATGTCTATCTCAAGGTAACTCCTATCCGAGGTCTTCGTCGGTTCAAGGTGAAAGGGAAGTTATCACCTCGATACATTGGACCCTTCCAGATTCTGGAGAGGAAAGGCGAAGTGGCATATCAGTTGGAATTGCCGGCTCGCCTCTCGGATGTGCACGACGTGTTCCATGTGTCACAACTCAAGAAATGCTTAAGAACCCCCGAAGAGATGCTACCAATGAATGAAGTGGACGTCCGAGAAGACCTTTCATATGCCGAACAGCCGATCAATATTTTGGAGACCATAGAACGCATCACAAGGAACAAAAGAATCTGTATGTGCAAAGTGCAGTGGAAGCACCACTCGGAAGCGGAAGCCACATGGGAGCGAGAAGACGAGCTCAAGGCACAGTTTCCGGATCTGTTTCCCTAGAGTCACCAATCTCGAGGACGAGATTTCTTTTAAGGGCGGTAGAGTTGTAACACCTCAAAATGTGTCGACAATGTGAATTCAAAATTTTTGGACGTAATGCATGTGGAGAAAAATTCAAACTCAAACTGGAATTTAAATTTGAATCAAAAACAGAAAAGAAAAAGGAAAAAGAAAGATGGCCAATGGGCTGAAACCCACCTTAGCCGGCCCAGCAGCCCACAGCTTCTTCCCCCCCTCTCTCTCTTCCGAGCTGGCCCCGCCAGTCATCTCCTTCCTCCGCGCACCCCCAACCGCCTGCGTTTTTCCCGCCGAGCAACCGACCGCACCTCCTCTCCGAATTCGACGCCACGAGCCACGATCTTCGGCCAAGCGGTGCAACATCGCTCCAACTGACCCCGCAGCCCCCCCTCATGCATATAAACGCAAGGAATCGCCGCCGGCTCCCCCTCAACCGCTCCTTTTCCCTCTCCGGTGAGAACCGACCATCCCCCGCTGAAAAACCTTTGGATCTCTTCGCTTTTCGCTGGACTAACGGCTTTGTCACGGCCCGCCGTCACCGGGGAACCTTGCAGGCGAAGCAGGCACCGAGCGTTGCACCCAAACCACCCCTCCGACGAGAATCGCCGAGCTCCACCTTCGGATACCATCGCCGAGCGGTCCCCGGTCACTTCGGGATCACGAGAAGCCCACTGGTGAGCTCCCCTACCTTCCCCCTTCCGATCTAGGCCGAGAAATCTGGGTTTTAGCGAGTGGAGTCAGAAAACCGAGTCTGCGCTGGCGAGATCGCCACCCCCGCTGCCGCGCGCCGCCACGCGCGTGGGCTGGCTCCGGCCAGGGCGACGTGGCCCGCTGTGGCCCATCCGTTTTAAATCGTGTGGTCCCGAATAGATTTAAACCGTACCGCTTCGCAATCTAATCTCAGCCCTCCATTTAAAATCCAACGGTCCACATCAGCCCCGCGTTATAAATGCTGGGAATCTTACGCGCTACCCCCTGGGGATCTTGGAAACACGAGCTAGCCCCAGAAACTTCTGATCTAGCCCCTGGACCCTCAGAAATTCATGTAAATTCATTTATAAATCAGTTTTTGCCCCTGTACTTAGTAAGAATTAGGAAGACCTCCCTGTTTTGCACACTTGGACCCCTGAAAATTTAGAAAATGAGAAATGGGGCCCAACAGCAGTGTGGATTTGCACATCAGCCCTTGAGGGTTATTAATTTCAGGAAATTGAATATGTGAATAGGATTTAAATTAAAACATAGGTATAGGTTCAGTTTAATTATTCTAACCCTGTTGGAGATTTGTAGAACAATATGAAGTCTGAATTTAGAGGGGAAATAAACTTTTAAACGAAATGAGATTGCTGTTTTGTGTTATCCCTGAAATACACCCTTTCGGCATAAAACAAATTTAAAATGTGGGAAAATGAATCTAAGTAACCAAAAAGGGGTAGGGAAAATTCATAAAGGTTCTGTTTAGGTAATTGGAACAGTAGAAATATTTGTATGAATTTAGGTTGCTGTTTTATGGCTGGAAATTCATGAAAATGGGTAAAAATAAATTTAAATTGATCCCCATCAGAGAGGAAGTCAAAAGATATTTTATTGGACATTTTAGATCGGAACATATTCTGTTTAGGTGATATGTCTTGCTATTTTAATATTAAAGTTCACTTTTAGTTATGGAAAATAAATCTGAAAATATAGGAAAATAGGTATGCATAATTAGAAAATGTTAAATGAGGTCCCCAAATCCAAAACTTCAAATTAAGATTTTGTAGAAGATCTGAAAACCTAATTGGGGTGGAAATTATCTTTCATGCAAATTTTGTGGCTAAGAAGTGTATTATCTAATATAGAAAATTTGTTCAAATTGGAAATTCATATATAGTGTGCACTTAGAAATCTGAATATTAAAGCTAGAAATAATATATATGTTTAAAAGTGCATGTATGCTTAGAATCAACATATCTTGGGTAAGCACAACACTTAAATATGTGTATGACTTTCATATGTATGTATGTATGTGTGGTTTGCATGAGTGGAAATGTGGACTATGGCTTATGAAATGTTGTTTTCTTTTGCTATGTGTGTATTGGCATGAGTAGAACCAGCCCCAGAGCAGGTTCTCACCTTTCATGATCAAGAATTTCCATTCCCGGAGCAGCAGGAAGAAGGCAAGTGTCCTTGACCAGTTTGATCCTATACTAGGATGTGTAGTTAGAATTTAATTGCATTGTCAATTTGAAATATGATACCTAAGCTAGGAAGTTTCCCTAGAATTGCATTATCTTGTTTCCTTGTAGCCTTGGGTTGGGAGTTACTTTATTATATCTTTCATATATGCCACTCATGCTTAGCCATGCTTAGAATGGGATACATGGGATATGAGATCATTACCTTGATCACTTTAGCTTTGAATGAATTATTATGAATTATGTAGAGGTAGGGATCTAGGAAAGTTGGATGCGTTGGTTTGTGCTATGTGCACGAGACTCGGGTTTGTGTTTAGTGCTTGCCTGGATCCTAAGGACCGGTTCATGGAGCATGTAACCTGGCTTTACCGTGCCAAGCACATGCTGAGATGGGGCAGCTTGGCCAATTAATTAGTTGTATCTCCGGCGTAGTATGGGTGTTTGGATAGTGCGGGGAATAGGTGTCAGCTGGACTACCATATGAACCGCAAGGCTCAACAGGGGGCCACTGCAGCGGGGTTGGAGCCTCTTGGATGCTGTTAGGGGTGAAACCTCAGTGGGCCCACACTCATCGGGAATCCCTTTGTAAAGGCCTCGTAGTGATCTCCTGGCTACACACCTCAGAAGTGTGAATGTGGTTCGCGGCCACTGGCAAAATGGAGGTTTTCTAGTCCACCCGGCAACGGAGGATGAAATCACTACATGTGGGTACAGTGGTGCAAACTCTGCAGAGTCAAAACTGTCATGACAGCCGTTCTCACGGTCAAGAGCGGCTTGGACCTATTCATGATTAGAGGATGATGAATTGGAAAGTTGAGGATGTTAAGCGGGGAGCCTAACATTGGAAATGGAGCTATGATTGCTTGATATTGATGATGGGTTAGGGGATTGGGACCTCTTCACCTATGTAGTAATGTAGGTGCTTAATAAGCTAAGGTGATAGGTATTAATTGCGTAGTGATTTGACCATGAGTTCAACCTCTCCTTGCTCTAGCCATGCATGACATAACTTTCCCACACTTGCTGAGTACCAACGGTACTCAAGCTTGCTTTTCTGTTGGTTTAAATTGCTTCTCAGGCGAAGGGAATGACGTGGTGTACAACGACTGAGACTTCAGACCCGAAGAAGGATTCTAGGTTCATGGAGGTCCCCGGGCAACGCCTGTGACAGAGCCCACAAGACTTATCTTCCGCTGCTGTTTTATTTAAATGTTACAAACATATTATCGTCCATCGAGACGTTATGTTATGTAAGACTTATTTGTATTCAAACACTTGGCTTGTAATATAATGATGCTTCACTATTTGTCTTCACATGTATGAGAAAATGATCCTGGCATACATATGGGAGTCACTCGGTCGTTCTTCAGAAAAACCGGGTGTGACAAGAGGGGTGCTTGTTTTTTGTCAAGTTTGACTTTTCTTTTATGTTGTGTCATTTTTAGAACATGTACAGGTTACAAGAGTTTTGGATTCAACACGTTGAGAAGGTGAGCTTAAATAGGATGAAGATCCACTTTGCTTGAGTGACTCAACTTGTGCCTCAAGAATCTTGTTAACCTTGGTTAAGTTAACAAGTTCATCCTTGAGTGCAATGTTTGAGTCTTTTAGATTCAAACAAGTCTCCTTGCTTGAAGCTAACTCAAGCTCAAGTGATTTGCTTCACTCCTTTTCAATCTCAAGAATCCCTCCAGTCTTAAGATATTTCTCCTTTTGGAGAATGACAATATCTTCTTGTCGATTGACTAGCTCCTCCATATCAACTATCTCATCCATTAGAATTTTCATTTAGATATAGTATTTTTATCTAGACCTCTAAGTATGTCTTCATCATCACTAGAATTATCAATATCACTAGTAAAAGAATGCAAGGACGGAGATTTGGTTTTAACCTTTCTTTTCCCTTCCTTGGCCATTAGGCATGTGTGGTTGGTGTCCTTCCATGATCACATTGTTGGGAATAGAGTAGACTTCATGGTAGGCTTCTTGATAGCTATAGTGGTCGTCTCCTAATCTTCTTCAGATGAGGACTCATCATTGGAGTCCCATTCTGTCCCTAGATGTGCTTGGCCATATTGCTTCTTTTTGTTGAATATTTTCTTTTGTTGAGGCTTGTTGTCTTTACTCTTCCTCTTTTTGTCTTCATGTGGACAATCAACCATGAAATGATCATATTCTCCACAATTGTAGCATGCGCGCCTCGTCTTGGATCTTTGTTTGTCCTTGTATCTTCTTTTATTTGAGTTGCCACCCTTTTTTCTTCTCATCATTTTCTTGAAGTTTTTGATGAACATGATCATGTCTTCTTCATTGATATCAGTGCTTTCATCATCACCATAATCGTTCTCAAGAGCTTCTGGAGATTCTTTTGATGTTGGCTTGCATGTTGCCTTTATGTGCAACTCCTCTCTTCTTTGCCGAGGTGAGGTCGGCAAGTTCCTTGACATGCTTGGTTTCCCTCTCCATCATTTCAAAGTTGATGATCTTGCAAAGAATCTCGTCCGGGGTAATTTTATGAAACCCGGGACTTTCTCTAATCATGGAGCAGAGTGTCAAGTTCCGAGGCATGGATGCCCTAAGAATTAACTTGATCACATCATGATCCATCCACTTCTTGCTACAATAGGCTCGGACCTTATTGATGAGAGACTTCAGTGTATTGTACATCTCTTGAGGTGATTCTCCTTCTTTGATGGCAAACCTTCCCAATTCATCTTCTATCATTTCGATCTTGGCTTCACGCA